>JAPKLX010000191.1:131722-216823 GCA_026898415.1 Leonotis leonurus
ATATATATATATATATATAGGGATAGGTTATTATGAGAACTATTCCTTACATGAGAACTAAGAACTAATCTCATCCATTAATCTTATTAGAATTAATGATTGTGATTTAATCTTCTATTTAGCTAGCTTTAACGTTACTTTATATTTTAGAAGCCTTGAAGGGCACTTCTGGGAGCTTGTTCCCACCAATTCCATATAATTATGGAATTAGTTGTATTCATTTATTTATATATTTTATATTTCTCCTTTACAATTTTTCCTCTTTTTTTTTTTTTACCATAATTACTCTATCTATTACCTTAGATTAAATAAAAATCACGACATTCATTTAAATATGAAAAAAAAAGCATTGCTACATTAATAATTAAGCATGATTATACTAATAAAGAGCATAACCTTATATCATGAAATAATATTGAAAATAAGTGGAAAAACATAATGAGATAAATAAATATACATGTAATATTGATTAAAAAAACCCATATACTCTACAATAATATTGAAAGTAATATCAAAAAATAATTTGGTAAACAAAAAAGCATGGATATATTAATAAAAAGCACATTTATACATCTCAAAACAATAGTATTATAAAATAAGATATAAAAAGCATCAATTGATAAATTAAAAGGCATGACAATATAATTGTTAAAGCATAATTTTTAGTAAAATTAAACCAAAAATTTGCATTATATCAACCATATCATTCATTGATTAATAAATAACAAAATTAAAAACATGAATTAAATTAATATTATAAAATAACTAAAATATTTTGGATTTATAAAAGAAAAACCCACAATAACTTATTCATTGGCGTAGAACTCCCTTAATTGTAGGAATAGCATATTAGTAATAGTAATTTGACAAGTTTAGCCTCAACTAAGTATTTAACTAATAAATTATAACCTTAGATCTATAAATAATGAGTGGATGAGATTAGTTCCTAATTCTCACACTAGGATTACATCTCATATGAACTATCTCATATATATATATATATATATATATATATATATATATATATTGTGTGTGTGGTTTCACAGTGAGATAAGTTCTTCGTGTTGTTGCTTAGAACGAGCTCTCGAAAATTATTTATTTCTTAATCTGTGACAATGACATTAGTATACGCGACTAATTATACACTGTTTTGACTCATTTGCACTTGCGGATTTTTTGTAAATCTATATAGTAATATCTTGGGTAGTGGTGATTGATTTAGCTACAAGTGCTCGATTGTTATCGCATGTAATCGCGTCTCGGTAAACTTCGAGCTGATTAAATCCCCGTGTGGCATTCTGAAAGGTTTATTATATAAGAAATCCGGTCAGTTGGAATTTATTCCATATATAATAATGAAAATCTGAATCAGATCACTCACGAATAAACATATTAATTAATTTTGAGTTTTCAACAAACTCAATTAATTAATGGATTAAATAAATCTTAAACGCGGGGAAAAATTAATAATAAAAGGAGAATTACATATGTAATTTGAGTGGGTGATGATAGTTCGATATTTATTCTATAGTGGAGTCGATAAATATTAATATAAGATTTATACTTTATTATATTTTCTAAAGTAATTAATTTGAAAGTCAAAATTAACTTCTTGTAATAATTAATTAAAGTCAAGGTTTGACCAAGTCAATTAATTAAATTTAATTATGTCAAATTGACTTAGGAATTAATTAATTAATTAAGTTATGATTTTGACTTATTCAAAATTAATTGGATAAGATGGAAATATTAAAGATAAAGTTGGACTTGGTCTTATATTAGAAGGTCCAAGCTCATTCTCCTTTGAATCTCTAATCTATCCCTAAAATACCTATGAACATATGGGGACAGCCCATAGAGGTTCATCATTTATGTCATTCATTAGTGGGGAACTTTTTCCCAAACTGACTTCACTCGAGAATACATGGGGACAACCCACATAAACCCACATGTACACTAACCATATGTCAGTGCGCTAACATAGCACATGATCTAATCGTCATGGTTGAGTGATCACTTATCCAATAAGGAGCAAAACATTTTAACATGGACATCCATTTTGATTTTCATAAATATCAGAACTTAATAACTCAAAAATACATTTTGAAAACATATATACAAAACCACCTGTCAGCAAATACCAATACCGTGTGATAACCGTAAATCTGTCAAACGTCTCGTTCGCAATCGTAAACACCTGACAATTATACAGAACAACTTTTGGCCTCAAATCCCAAAACGTAACATGAATACAGTGAAAACGAGTAACCAAGGATTTTCTAAGTCTTCTAAAGTCATTTTGGCAATACCCGAGTTTTCAAATCAACTTGGCCCAGAAGGCAAAAATACTCAGGACATTATTCCCTATAGGAATATATAAAATATTTTTAAAATACGTAACTTTACCTCGAAGCTTACTCGAGAAAATTTGTAATCTCTTTTTAGATCTATGAAAATTGGACCGATGAAAATTAATGAAACCTTTTTCAAAAAATCTCATATTTTTTTCTCTACATGCACTATAAATTTTATCGAAAAATGATTGACCATAAATATTTTCCCTTTAGAAAAATATGATAATGCAATAAATCATGACATGTCGATCCTAACCGTGATCCAAATCTAAAATTCAATCTGGTAGGGTAATAGATCTTATAGTTAAAAAATCAAAACCTTAAGGGACCTTAGCCGTCTGATAGACCGATAGTCATGAATGAGACAATGAATGAAGAAGAGAACGAGAGGAGAAAGCATGAAGATAACGGTATCGGAACGATGGCGGCAGTGACTCGACGGCGGCTATGCCACCTTTGTCAAGCTCCATGCCAACCTTTAACCTTACCTTGACATCCTTAACTTGAATCGATCCTCAATTCTCAAACTCACAGAACCTGAATACTTCAAAATGATAGAAGGAGAAAGAGAGAAGAAGCAGCAAAGAGTTCCACTGCTGGAAAATGGGCAACTGAAGCTCTCGCCCGTCACCCTTAAATTTGTAAAAAAAAATTATATTATTTATATTATATTATTATTAATGCTTAAACCTTAAAACGTTGTAAGTTCTGCATACAATCTCCTTTTCTAGCAAACTCAAAGTCAACATCCCCCTTTCTTAATACTCTACACAATGACTATAATATTGATATACTTTCGATCATTCATGGAAAAACTTTTTTTAAGACGTGCTTAAACTTTAAAAATTCGTAGTGGTTACGTACGAACTCTTTTTTGGGAAAACTTAGTGTCAATATTTTTCTTTAGAAAAATCCTACAAAATGAGTATAATATTGACATACTTTTGACATATAAATGGAAAGATTATTTTTAAAGAAACGCTTAAAATGTTTCACCGGGTGCCATATTCTTATGGTAGGTCTTAAGAGGATATAGTCTCTTCCTAAAATCCTTAATTAGTCATAATAAGATAATCTAAATAGGATTAAGAAAATTCGGAGTATTACACTTACAAATTCTTATGGCGCGCGCATTGGTTCGGTGCTGGCTCGGCCTGGGACACGTACCGCCTAGTCAGCGGTCTCCTAGGGCTACGCGACCGCTGACTTGATGTAATATCCCACTAATTTTAATTATATTTTTAATTGTTCTAACTATTAAGGGTTTTAGGTATGATGAAATAAGAATTTTAGGAAAAACTTAGAGCCTACTAGGACCTACCATGTTAATTTGGCAGACCGGGAAAGCTTTTTAAGATTTATTTAAAAATGAGCTTTTTCATGCATAATTGAAAGTATATCAATATTATAGTCATTGTGTAGAGTTTTTAAAATGAAAAATATTGACGTTAAGTTTGCTCGAATAGGAGATCGTATGTAAAAGTTACGAATTTTCGAGTTTTAAGCATTTAATAATAATATAATATTATTATATTAATATAATAAATAATAAAAAAATGAAAAAAAACAAAATTTCCTTCTATAAATAGCAGGGGAGGAGTCGGCCATTCCTCCCCACACCATTTGCGAAACAGTAGCTCCCCCCTCCCACCCCCACATCTTTTTCATTCTTTCTTTTTTTTTCTCTTCGTCCGCCATTAACGAGCACGAAGCTCCGTCGCCGAGCTTCCGAGATCGAGTCAAGTCATAGAGATACACCGAGGTAAGGCAATGGATGCTCGGGAACTCACTGAAGGTGGCTCAGCCGCCGTTGGGTGACCGTAGCGACCTCGCCGTCGCCGAAATTTTATCATAACTTCACCTCTCGTTTTCTTCTTCGTTTCACGTCCTTTTTCGAAATGGTTTTCTCCTATGCATAGCTCTCATTACATAGAACTCGAGTAGCGAAGAGAGTTCGGAACGATGATGGCCGAAAATGGCCCGAAGGGACCACGACCGGCCACCACCGCCTCCAAAAGTCGGGGTCACCGATGGAGCCCGAAAGCTCCAATTCGGTGGTCGTCCGTTCTTCGGACGGCTAGGGTCCCTTAAGGTTTTGTGTTCACGGCCATGCATTCTACATATCGGCATGATCATAATGTGTTTTCGTCTACGTAAAAGTTTTTCATGCATTATATATATAATACTATTTTTATGTTTTTCTAAAGGAAATTTATTTACCGGTTATCCTTTTACGGTAAAATTTATAGTGAATGTAAAGAAAAAAATATAGGATTTTTCAAAAGAAACTGGACTAAATTTCATTGAACGGTTTTTCTTAAAATCGAGAAAAACGACGTTGCTTCTTGGTGAAGTAAAAAATGAAGTTGCATGCATGCATAATTTCTTTGCATATTTCACTAAAGAATATTGCACTGATTATTTTTGCCTTCTTGGCCAAAGTCATTTGAAAGCCCGGTTGCTGCCAAATTAATTTATTATATGTAGAAAGGAATAATATTAAGCTTAAAAATTTAGTACTACTTATCTATAGTCCATCTATGGGAATTAAAGCCAAAATATATTCCCTATGATTAACAGGTACCTAGCACTGACATTTGAGCTTATAAGGATTTACGATTTTCCCGTAATCAAGGAATTTCATCGGTGAAAGGTTGGGGATATATACGTATTTTGAGTTATTAAGCTCTTTTCTTTGAATGAAAAATGCATGGATCTCTGTTAAAATGTTTTCACGAAGGTATGGACTGTTTAATGCTCTTATCGACCGCCGGGGGTTCTTATTCGGCCTAACACGTCGATTTAAGGACTGTGATCACTTAGTCTCTACTGCGGTGGGTTGATCACCATCGGGTTTTGACTCATGCTATGTTAGGGTGTACGGTTCGCCGAGCCCTATTTGACTGAATGTTTATGATCCGTCGGTGGTAAAAGGCCCGGGACATAACCTATATAAGAGTAACGTCATGCCAGGTCATGTTTAATTTATGCACAAATATTTTGCTTACTTAGAAGTTATTTTTGTTTTAAAACCTTCTAAGGTAAGTATATTGAACAGAGACTATGTTTTCGTTTTATGAAAAACCCAACTGAGTGCACTAGTACTCACCCCACGTTTTACAAAATTTTTCACAGGCTAAGGAAGCAGCATGATGTGTGTGGCTGAGGAATGGTGTTATTGGGATGACGATTGCTTCATCACGAGAACGGTTTACCGTTCTATACATAAGAATTTCCGCTGCCATGCTCACGTATGTTATGATACTTATGAAATAATTATCATTCACGTATATGTGTGTGATAATATATATGTTTAAAGTCTAAGATCATTTTCTCATTCCACGAAGGCCTCATCGGCCATTATTAATAAAGGTTCATGTTGTCATATTATCATTGTCCATTACATGCATACACGTGCATAGGAGAGCTTAGAAGTAGTCGGCCCCTCTTGGACGCTCAACTCCTCAGCCCCTTGTGTAGTGTTCGAGCGAATGCCGACCACACTTGGTGAGCTGGGTGAGTGACTCCTTTTGGCGAGCTAGGCTCACTAACCTCCGCCTTTGATCGACGGTTCTTATTGGACGATTCGGCCTCTCGAGGATTCTAGATTACCGTTCCTACGAGATGAGCTGTATTATCTCCAATTCATTTCATCTTGGATGATTCGGCCGCTTGGGATTCAGGATTACCGTTCCCATGTATCGAGCTGTATTATCTCCAATTCATTTCATCTTGGATGATTCGGCCGTTTGGGATTCTGGATTACCGCTCCCATGACTCGAGCTGTATTATCTCCATATTGCATATGATTCATTTTAGATTCATTAGACATTGTCTTTGCATTGGTTAGCTGTTGGGTGACAAATGGCATAGTCAAAGTTATAGAGGAGATGCTGTCCGATTTTCAAGGACAACTCTCACTTATATAATGCACACGAACACAATGCCCCCTTTCTTCCCTGCTTCTTTTATCCCAGCCCAGTCACGCCCTTGGCGCATGTGCCGTCCCTCGGGATTTGGGGCGTGACACTTGTGCTCTCAGCTCTCATCTTCATTCTCTCGTCATTTCTCGATCTTTTCTCGTACCGTTTCTAACTTTAACACTTGTTTAGGCTCGTGATCCTAAAACATAAAATGAAACGTAAATCGAGCCCGAAATATCATGAAAAATGAGAAAACAACAAGAATAAAGACAAAGAAAATACGAGTTTAGACGACCAAAAAGAGGCTAATCAACCCCTCCACGCACAAAACCTTATTTGTCATCAAGCATAATTTAGTCTAAAATATTCATAGGAAAAATCTAACACGACTTGAATTCTTGACAAGACTGTAAATCATTCTCAAAATCAATCTTCCTATCATCACGTCATGTCACATTGAGATCATAGAAGAAAGTGGTCCACTTAGACTAGATACTCATCAATTCGAACAAAATAAAATAATGATGCAAACGTAATCATCGAGATCACATAACCGGTTAGAGTTTGTATACATCACTTTATTGGCGTATCTCTCTCTTTTCTTTTCTTTTCAATATGAGTAATATTAAGGACAATATTCACTGGGTGTGTACCCCGAATGTTCGGGTTTTCCCGGTGTGGTTTCTGATACCCATCTCTTTTATATATTTGAATTTTTGAATAAGAGAGCGGGGTATAATCCTTATGTATTCATATTTTAACTATCTCACAAAGGCAATTAGAACAATGTCAAGTTATATGGTCATTGTCGTGAGGTGTGGAAAATTAGGGGTTCCCTAGTGTATCCTCACACGGTTTCCCGTGCTCACGGTTCCCATAGGAGCAGAGACCTCTTGACAAGTTCAATTCTCATTACAAAACATAGATACGCAATAAGTGGTATTAAACAGCTAGTTAGTTGAATCAATCAATTTATACCATCATGCATTACTATCTCAATCATTCTAATAAGATTAAGAATCTGGTCATAATGTTCCACACATTCTTATGTTCATCTACATTTCACAACACAAATCAAGTCAATTTGATCAAGGCTTTTGAATCATATCATATCGCAAACACATGTCACGACTCGATTCAACCACAAGATATCAAGACAAAATAGTTTTAAAACAGTCAAGATTTTGCAACAAATAAGACACTAAATGAAAACGACGAATGCATGCACTTAAAAGACACCCATCCCCCCTACAAAGATAGAGCAATTCTCTCATTGCAGATAGTAAAGAGCTATAGATTAGGGATAAGGAAGACATCTCTGAAGTGCTGCATTCAGAGCGAAAACAAGAAGAAAAAAAACTTGAAACTAAACTAGAAAACAAAAGAAAAAAACAAAGGTTAGCCAATCACACACTCACACGAAAGGAAAGAAAGCAATAAATGGGAAATAGTGTGGGTTACCTCCCACAAAGAGCTTCTTTTATGTCATTAGCTTGACGAGACAGCTCAATCAATCAGGAGTGTCAAAATTCGGGGTTGATTCCACAACTTTGGGCATGGAGTCATTCTCGATATATGGTTTTACTCGAAGCCAATTTACTCCAAATGGGATCTTCCCCTTTTTAGCATGTGATGCATGACCCTTTGATGGTAGAATTTTTCTGATAATGAGTGGGGCGATCCTTTGGGATTTGATCTTGCTGAGACGTGTTTTAGGTCCGGTGTTTGGGCACATGAGGGACTACGCGTAGTTCGGTAAAGAGGCGGGCCGAGAAGTGGAGTTAGCGGCTGCTAAGGGGTCAGCGACCGCTGGCTCGAGTGAAAGGTGGGGCGCTGGCTCGCAGGCTAGGCATGCGCTGAGCGTTGGCTGGCACTGACGCAGGGTCAGCAGTTGCTGACCAGGACGTACGGTGATTTTTCACGCTTGCTGAGGTCCTGCGCCCTCTGAGCTTGCCTCTAGTCGGGTTTTGCTCGCCCTTCAAAAATTCTAATTGGCCGGTCTCTTTTTACGCATCATTGTCTTTCCTTTGAGTGACTTCCTTACAACTAAAATCCTGCAAAATAGAATTTTTAACCAAAGAATTAGTAGTATCTATATAACAACACGTATCAATAAAATCGACAGGTAGAGATGGCAAAATAACACGTGAGTTCGGGTACCCGACCCTAATGGGACGGGTATGGGGAAAGAAAATCATGGACGGATGTGAGTATGGGTTTATATATTTGTACCTGAATCGGGTACATGGATATATATCCCTGCCCCAAACCCACCCCGCTAAATTTATATAATATTTTTTTTAATATATAATTTTTATATATAATTTTTTTAATTTGTATAAGAATCAAATAATATATACGGAAAGATTATTCAATTTTTGAATTTTTTATATATCTTTATTTTATTATTCTAGCTAGTAATTATTTTTTCTTAAAATAATATTTTTTTATTTAAAACATATTAGTTGACGGGTACCCGATGGGTACCTTTTCCTCCCCGAGCAATCCCCACACCGTACCCATCCCGATTTAAATGGGTATGGAGGCGAGAATGGGGGTTAGTTTTTAAAATGGGGACGGGGACGGGAAAGTAATACCCGCCCCGTTGCCATCCCTATCGACAGGAAGTGCGATGTGACATTTATGAGCAGATCTCTTATCTCAAGGACAACAAAATTCGCAGGAACGATTAATCCACCTATTTTAACTAGAACATCTTCGATTATGCCTCTAGGGTGTCTCATAGATCTATCTGCTAGTTGTAAACACATGTGAGTGGGTTTCAGTTTACCTAATCCTAGTTGTTTAAAAATAAAATAAGGCATAAGATTAATTACAGCTCCTAGGTCTAACATGTCAGATGTTGCCTTACCGTTTCCTAAGGTGATATCAATAACGAAGTTATCTGGATCGCGCTGTTTAGGAGGTAAAGGTTGTTGCATGATAGTACTTGTCACTTTAGACATTGTTACTAGTTCATGATCGTTGAATTTCTTGTTATTTGAGATCAGCTCCTTGAAGAACTTGACATATGAGGGGATATTCTTAATTACTTTTATGAGGGGGATATTGATAGTGACTATGGACAACATCATATATAAGTCCACGAACTGCTGGTCGCTTTTAACATTCCTTAACCTGTTGGGATAAGGAATGGGCAGGATATACGGATTAACCGTCTTATGAAGCTCCTCGTCGGACTGCTTTCTCTCCACTTCAGGTGGTGGTCCGTTCTCCTTTTTAGGTTTCTGATACATTTTCATCTTCTTTTCGACTGCTCTCCGTTCCTAAGAACTGTAACAGCTTGAGCTTGATGAGGTTGTTGGCCTTGTCCTGGGATTTTCCCTGTCTGTTGGTTTTGTTGCAACTGGTTAACAACAACAGAAATCTACTCCATGGTTGTCTCGAGGCATTTAATTGTGGCATCTTGAGCCTATCGAGCCTTCTTGCTCTCTTGCATAAATGCAGCTAAACTGTCTTCAATATGTGATTTCTGAGGAGGAACATGCTGATGCGGATATTGTTGCAGAGGGAAAAGTTGTTGTTGTGGAAGAAAATAATGTGGTTGCAGTGGGTAGTACTGCTACTACTGTTGATATTGAGGTTGAAAATTCTGCACAGGGGGCCGTCTATTTTGGAAGTTTTATGTCCCTTGCCCTTGGGTTCTCTATCCTGAGTTTTGTTGAGGTTGAAGTTGGGGTGTGAATCCCTGTGCAGCGTAAATCTTGGCTTGTCCTTCAAGTGTCATCTCCGTCATTCGTAGGCATTCCTCCACCACGTGGCCATAGTCGCCAAAAATTCCGCATGGCTCAGGTGCAACTTGCTGAACAGATAGGGATGAGGGTCGGTTCATCTTCAATTCTTGTAACTTCTGCATCATCTCCGCCATTTGTTTCTTAAGATCGAGACTGGTTGTCACTGCACTGACCTCCATTCGCCGCAATCGAGAGGATTTTTGTTGAGAACTTGTAGCTAGGGTCTCAAAAATCTCATTCATCTCCTCTGTCGTTTTAACTGCAATGTTTCATGCCGCCGAACTATCCACCATGAATTGTGTGTTCTAAAGTAGACCGTCGTAGAAGAATTGACACAACATCTCCGGTGCCATCTGATGGTGGGGGCATTGTTGTAGCACCTCTTGAAATTTCTCCCACGCCTCATGGAATGGCTCGTCATGGGCTTGCGCAAAATTCATTATCTTAGTACGTACCTCTTGAGTTTTGTGATGTAGGTAGTACTTCAACATGAATTTATCGCACATCGATACCCAATTTGTAAGTGATCCGGGTTGAAGGGATAAGAACCAAGATTTGACCCTATCCTTCAAAGTGTAAGGGAAGCACTTCAACTTGAGTTGATCCTCCGTCAGTGAGAGAAGTGGGAAAGTTTCCACCACCGTGCAATATTCTCGGATGAAAGTCAAAGCATCTTCACTTGGGAGTCCATGGTAGGTCGGTTGAAGAGATTGATGGTGCGGTTTCAGCTCATAATTCATGACTGCGGTTGATAAGACAATAGCTGAAGTGGTGGTTGCGCCGAACTTGGGCCTAGTGAAATTGCCCATGTAGCGTGGTCTATCTTCAACAACCTCATCGACCATCTCTTTGAATAATCGCGGTAGCAAGAATTCGTCAATGCGCTCGATGTCTTCTTCTAGAGTGGCTAAAATCTCACGTTTCCGGTGTATGTTGTTGATGAAGGGCGATAAGGCTTTCTAGCACTGCGACGACCTTGCATACACAACACTCAACGAACACATTACGCGTACCACAATATAAAAGAAGGAAGTAAACATATTAAATAAAAATAAAAGAAAAAAGAACAATGAATTAAATCGCCTAAAGCCTTCCCTGGGAACGGCGCCAAAATTTGTTCGACTATAATTGTTTCGAGTCGCTCGCAATCTAACGAGGTCTTCTAGCAATGATAAGTCAACCCAAGTCGTATTCTCAAGAAAGACTTAGCAGCACAATTTAATTCTTTGTTCAATACGAAAGCATGTAAAAGATCGTTTGAAAGTTTTAAAACTAGGCGGGAATATAAAATACGAAAGAATGTAAATCATAAGCTAATAAAAATAAACAAGAAAACGAATTGCTAAACTAAAAAAACTAGTTGCGAATTGAAAAGAATAAAAGTGACTTGGAGATTTGGAATTAAAAAGAACGTAGAAAGTATTTTGGAGTTTGAAGTCGAAGAGAACGTAAAATCGGTAAACGAAATAGGAAAACGAAAACATAAACAAGTAAATAAAATCAATAATTAAAACGAACCCGGAATATAAAACGAAAGCATACTTGATTCATAAACTGGAATGACCTTAAATCCACAATGATAAACGAAAAAAGAACGAACTAAAATGTTGCAATCGGCTATCCTTCAATCAAATACTAAAGCTAAAACGACTAACTAGGAATCATATAAAATTAACTAACATAAGAATTAATTTAATATCCAGTTTGACATTTTAATTATTACATATGACAACATATTGTACTTATATTGATATTATTTCTAAAAAAAAAACTATTGTTTCTTTAATTAGATTTTCAAAGCAATAAATTATATATACACAATAAGTCGAGTACGATATATAAGACTTACACTCAATTTAAGATCATTCAAAATTTTGAAAGAATTGCAACAAATTAAAAAGTAATGTATTTTTATTCTATATTAAAAGATTATGTTATATTTCCAACAAAGAAAAAAGGCGATAAAATTTATATCCCAAAATATAAAGAGTACATCGTTTGTGGATATACCACGTACGCTTTTTCTGAATGGATGAAATACTTACAATAGTGAGGCCCACTAAGTTAGGTTTATGAGGTGCAGGATCTATTTGAAGAGACCGTACCCGTTCAAATTCGGGTTAATCCGTTATAATTGTGGGCCCTATACTTGATACGTTATATTCCAAATCAAGTTATATAAGTTAACTTACTTCCGAATTGCAGAGAATATATTGACCCTTCCTTCCTTCCTTCCTTCCTTCCTTCTTCACCCCCTCAGCCTCAGAAAAAAAAAATAATAAATAAAAGGGAAGAAGAAGATGATGAAAAAAGAGAGGCAACATCGTAATCGACTGTAAAAGGCTGAAAGAGAATGGCAGCGATAAAGCGTAAACGAGGCCGTCCCAGGAAAAACCATTCCCATAATTTGTACATAAGCACTCCCTCTCTCTCTCTATATCTCTCTCTTTCTTGCATGCAGTTGTCTCTATTTCATTATTGGATTTGCACTTTCAAATTCATAATATTATGTTGATTTGCACCGACATATTGGATCATTGAGGGCTCAATGTACTTTTAATTGTTTTGTTTTTTTGTTTTAGTTTGTACGCAAATTGAAACTGGGGATATTGACTTCTCAATTACCTACTGGAATCTGGGAATGTGCATTAACTTTATGAAATTGGGCTGATATAGTTTGTTTGATTTCTACTCGACGATGCTTTGATGGGAGATTTCCCTAGAGTAGACAATTGTGAGATCATAGGGAGAGAAAAGTACATATCATGTACTCCCTCCCACTGTCTATATTAAGAAAGTAAAGTTTTGTACTTAAAATCAGTAAACTGGTATTTCAAAGACAAATTTTTATGCTTTTCAAAAGTGATCGCTTTTAATAGGACGGTCCAATATGGACGTGACGAGTTTTAGGGGGACAGAATGAGTATTTGAGATGTAACAATGTGAAGATATATATTTGTATCTTATTTTGTACTTATGGTAATTAACATTGACTTATGTACCAAACAAGCTCTTAATAATAATACACAAGAATATCACATCTACACATTCAAAAGAGCCTAGATTTTCTTAGATTAGAGGCATGGAGTAGAAATGGTATTCCTAATTTGTAAAGGTGAGTGAACATGGTACGTTACCGATTCCGTGAGTCAATTTTCCTGATTACAAGTTTACTATGCTGTATGATTGCACCACGCGCGATGTCCAAGTACACGATTTAATAGATCGTTGTATAACTATAGTATCTTACCATATAAACACAATTTATGTGAAATTCCCCTCCACATTTTATTAGATTTTGGCCAAGATCTTACTAATTTATAGCAGTAATTCTGTTTCAAGAATGTGTTATTTTCCAATGTTTTCAAACACATGCTATGGTATGGTGTTGATGTGTTGATACTTATTTGAAGCTTGCTTTCCATTAGTTGTCTATGATTGAAAGTGAAGTTAAATTTGATCATATTTTAATCAGAGCTGAAGAAAAGGTGAATCTCTCCAATGAGAAAGTACCATATTCTGACAATTTACCAGAGTTCTTCAAGATTTACATGCCTGCTCTTAATTCTGCAGTGCTGGTTAGTACAAAACAAATTATCACCTTTATTTTTAATATCTCACCATGTGAAGAACAACATGCTGACTCTATATCTCCCTCTGCATTTTAGAGAATCCCTCCAGATTTCATCGACAAATTCGATGGAAATATTCCAACAACGTGCAAGCTGAAGAGGCCGTTGGGGGGCTCTTGGGAAGTAGATATCAGCAGGATGGATGAACATTGGTTCATCCAAAAGGGTTGGCCTGAATTTGTGGAACAGAATTCGTTACGAGATGGTGATTTTCTTATATTCTGCTTCATTGGTAGATCAACGTTTCTGGTCAAGGTGTTCTCAAAAAATGGCTGTCCAAAAGGAAGCAAAATTCTTGATGAAGCTTCTGAATCTGGTATGTGTATGTTTTCCCACTCAAATTTATTCAACATTTGACTATTAGTATTTTCTCATTATCGAAGTACGGTTACATTGTGAAGAGGATTCCGAGATTGAAGAAAGCAAGAGACGAAAGAAATCGAGATGGGGGAGTTGGGTTGGATATATGAATGGAAATTCTAGTTTCTCAGTAGAGGTGACAAAGTCAAACCTAAGGGCAGGGACTTTGGTGAGATGTTGAGATATGATTCTATTTATACACATTGGTGAGATTAGAGAGGAATGTTATGCTCCATGTTTTATTTAATTAATGATTGATGATTATTGCTGTGGTGCAGTCTGTGCCAAAGGAGTTTTGGAATGGCCACATTGCAAAGGATAAAAGAAGTTCAAGAAAGGCTACTCTGAGGGTAAAAAGTGATGCATGGAGTGTGGAGATAGTGACTTCTCCTAGTAGGGTTAGATTTAATTGTGCTAAATTTATCAATGATAATTCTCTCCATGTTGGGAATTCATGCACTTTCCAACTTATTGATTCCAATAACTTGTCTTTTAAAGTCGCATTTTGTAGATAAACTCTCTTTCTCTCTTAAGTTAGAATTTTCTGTTCTTTTGACATCGTGTAGAAGTGATTCCATGCACTGCAGTTGCTCTGAAATAACTTGGATTGCTTCTGCTCAACCTATTTTATTTGTTTATAAATGTTACATTCAAGTATTTTATTTTTCTTCTACTCATTTTTAACTCGAGCGTTTCATTCTTCCAGATTATGAATATTCTTATTTTTATTCCACAACACAATGCACTTTCTTTCGTTGAAATTGGCAATAATATTATATCAATTAGAAAATTGACTTTTTGAATGCTATTAACTACTTATAAAAAGTTTATAACTTTCTTTATGATGGTTAACCTGTTAAGTTAATCGTCAGAGTTTATTTAACTTTTTGCGGTGTTAGCATAGTGATAGTGAGGTTAATATCCAAAATTTAGCTTTCAAGTTCAAGTCCTATGTGACACGACTACGATTATATAATTTAATGTTATTGTAATTTAATTTTTTTTAAATAAAAACTTTATGCAAAAGTAATTATGTTGGCTCTACTTAGTGCGAACTCAGAAGCTTATGTTATTATTGTTAGGATTGTTGGGATGAGCAAAAATCAAATCAAATTGAATAATTTCATTGAATATTTTTTAATATATATTTGAATTTAATTTGGTTTTAATTTTTAAAAAATATATATATATATATATAATTTTCTGACATTTTCGATAAAACCTTCTCGGAAAAGTATTTTAACAATATTTTCAGTAATATTCGTAGATGCTACATGAACAACTCTTTTTTTATCCATATCCGCATTTCGTATAGAGATTATTATCTCAACAATAGTGTCTCTACTCATGATGAACTAAAACTTTTGGCGTCCCAAAATTGGATATAATTAACATGTTTTTTTCTTACTTTATAAATATAAATTTTTCAAGGTATATGCGCGAAACACAAGCTACGAATTAATCTAGTTCTTAATCTATTTCCCTTTCAAATAAAATACCCCAAAAATTCAGATATTTTTATTTATTTATATTTATAATACTTCGGGAGCTAATGAAACTATTTTAGTAAAATTTAATTGTCTCAATTCGCAGGGGATTGCCTCAAAAATGCGAGTTCCTTTTGGATTTCCTTCTGGATCAATCACAACTGCAGCATTGTCATCATATCGTATTATCATACCGTTGTCACGTTTAAGTTCTTTACAGGTATGAACAATTACAGCTCTGACTACTTCTGATTTTTCTAGGGGCATATTTGGTACTGCTTCTTTGATCACAGCAACAATAACGTCACCAATATGAGCATATCGGCGATTACTAGCTCATATGATTTGAATACACATCAATTTTCGAGCCTCGTTGTTATCCGCTACATTTAAATGGGTCTGAGGTTGAATCATATAAAATTTTGAATCTATTCTTCCAATGTAAAGGATGAAGAAAATAAAAGAAATATTGTTTGTCTAAGTCTAAAAAAGAAATAGGTGATTTTGTTTCATCCCCAAGACTCATTTCTGTACGTTCTACATTTTTATCCCGAAATAATAAATTGAGTTCGTATAGGCATTTTGGATGCTACTATTAAAATAGCCCTTTTAGCTATATTTTCGGTTACTCCACTCATTTCATATCCGGTTTAACAACAGCTACCCAATATTCTGGGGATCCTTTCCCCGAACCCATATGTGTTTCAGCATGTCTTACTGTAACTGGTTTGTCTGGAAAGAGACGGACCCATATTGTTCCACCACGACGTGCATTTCGTGTCATTACCCGGCGACTTGCTTCGATTTGTCTTGATGTGATCCAAGCAGGTTCAAGTGCCTGAAGAGCATATTTACCGAAACAAATATGATTCCCACGATAAGATATTCCCTCCATTCTTCCTCTGTGTTGTTTACGGAATCTAGTTCTTTTGGGGTTATAGTTGATGGTTATTTTGGAATTCCATCTCTACTACAGAGCTGGACGTGAGAGTTTCTTCTAATCCAACTCCTCGCAAATAAAAGGATTCCAAATAAAATTTCAATAAATTTGAATAGCTATTAGAACATTTTAAAATTTTCTTTTTTTCTAACGTTTTAATAAATCTTTATTTTCTTTTTTCCTTTATCCGGGTTTACTAATTCGAAAAAGGAAGGTTTTCGCGGGCGAATATTTACTCTTGTAATCTCTATTTGAGTCCTAGCACTCGTTCGTCACTTTTCCGAATAGATGAATTGGTTTTCGGTTAATTTCGCCATCCTAACTAATGAATTATTAGTAAGATTCGTTTGTTTAATAAAATCTTTTGCATTCACATGTTCCTTCGTTTCCACCACTTCATACTAAATGATTAGGTTAGAATTCTACAATGGAGCTCATAATCCAATTTATTCTTGAGTCAACCTTCTTAGTCTTTATTGACTCGAAGCTCTTGAGTTTTTTCTTTTCTTCTATAAAGAAATAAATTCATTAAATATTTCATTATGTATGAATCAATTAACATTGATGCTTTATTACACTGTCTTTTATGAGATGACTCATCGACCTTCCATATTGGAATTCTATATTATTGATATTATTTTTCTCTCTTTCTCTCATCCTTCTATTTATCCACACATTTCTTCTGTCATTTTGCTTTATTTAAATTAAAAAAAGTTAAAGTTTAATTATTTCAGTTGCTACAAAGATATGACGGATTTAACATATCTTGACTGGTTTTTGTAGATCCAGATAATATGAAGTGATGAATTGGTTTTCATACTAGCGGATCGGTATCTTATAACCCTAACCCTAAAAACCAACGAGTCACACACTAAGCATAGCAATTATATCAAAAGGTCAATTGAATTTTTATTCAACCCTATAGAATTAATAATTAGTAGAATTAAGAATTAGTTTGATTGGTAGCAAAAAGAATGAACGAGTAACAATGAAAGTTTTCTTAGTCCTCTTCCTTGTCTATAAAAATCCAAATTTTGATGCCCAAGACCCCATAGATAATACGAACTGTATAGAAACAATAATCTATTTTAGATCGAATGGTTTGTAGGGGAACCCTGCCTTCTCTGATCCATTCGATATGGGCAATTTCTTTTCTGTCGATACGCCCTGCAATTTGTACTTGAATTCCTTTTGTATCTGCTTGTTCAGTTAATTCAATAGCCTTTTTCATTGCTTTTCGAAATGAAAATCCATTCTTAAATTGTCCGGCTATAAATTCTGCAAGAATATTAGGGTTTCCATAAGGTTTTGAAATTTTTGTGATAGCAATGTTAAGTTTTTGATTCACATAATGAAATTTTTTTTGTAGATTTATCTGTAATTCTTCAACCCCGCGTGGTCTACTTTCTATTAATAACTTTGGGAATCCCATAAAGATGATCACCTGGATCAAATCGATTCTTTTTTGAATCTCTATTTGCGAAATTCCCTCGGCGCCGGAGGATATTCTCATATTCTTTTGAATATAATTTTTAATAAAGTCTCTTATTTTTTGATCTTCTTGTAGGTCTTCAGAATAATTTTTTGGTTTTGCAAACCAAAGGGAATAGTGACTTTGGGTTATACCAAGTCGGAAACCGAGTGGATTTATTTTTTGTCCCATACTACCTCACTATTATATACATCATGTTCTACCATAGTTTTCTTTTTTCCATCTACATTTTTTTAACGAATAGAAAGATATCTCTTCATATTCATCTAAAGATATATTTTCACCACAATAGTTATATCACTGGTAGCTTTTTTTATCGCATAACTACGTCCTCGAGCTCGAGGTTTTAATTTCTTCACGGTAGTACCCTCGTTAACTTCAACTTTAAAAATTACTAAATTGTCTTCGGCGGAGCCCATAATGTAACTAGCATTTGCTGCTGCAGAATAAACTAACTTGAAAATGGGATAACATGCTTTATAGGGCATCAGTTCTAGTATCATAAGAGTTTCCTCATATGAACGTCCGCAAATTTGATCAATTACTCTTCTTGCTTTGTCAGTAGATACAGATATATGTCGGCCTAAGTGCATACTTCTATTTTTTTCTTCCTTGGCAGCATAATGTTTTCTCCTACTAATGAATCATAAGTACCTATCGATATGATATGTTTTTTAAGATAAGATTAACGACGGGATCTATTATCGCTTTTTGCATGTCCTTGGAAATTTAAAGTAGGTAAAAATTCTCCCAATTTGTGCCCGACCATACGATCTGTTATATAAATAGGCAAATGATCTTTCCCATTATGAATGGCAATCGTATGGCCAATCATTGTAGGTATAATGGTAGATGCACGAGACCAAGTTACAATTTATGGTTAACCTTATCCCCACGTGTTAACTAGGATCCATTACTGATCGTTGATTTGTTTTGATCTATGGTTATAATTTATTCAATTATTTTAATATTATTTTAAAGGTTATAAAAGTAAATTTACTATTATTATTATAATCTTAACTTATTTAATATATACATGTCTTTAACAATAATACCTAAAATTAAGCTATAAATTATAACTATCAAGGAGATAATAACTCACCGCCGGATATATATAATAATTAAGCAATATTATACCAAAAAATAAGCTATGCAATGTTCTAAAATAAGCAATGTAATTATTGATTACAATATATTATAAGTAGAATTATATATAATAATTTAAGCATTATTATACCACAAAATAAGCCATGTGGTACTATAAAATAAGCAATGTAATTATTGATTACGGTATATTCTAACTAGAATTATATAAAATAATTAAGCATTATTATACCACAAAATAAGTTATTCGGTATTTTAAAATAAGCAATGTAATTATTGCTCACGGTATATTCTAATTAGAATTTTATATAATAATTAAGCATTATTATACCACAAATTAAATTACTCGGTGTTCTAAAATAAGCAATGCAATTATTGATTACGTTATATAATAATTATAATTATATATAATAATTAAGCATTATTATACCACAAAATAAGTTATGCGGTGTTCTAAAATAAGCAATGCAATTATTGATTACAATATATTATAATTAGAATTATATATATAGTACAAAATAAGCTATGTGGTGTTCTAAAATAAGCAATGTAATTATTGATTACAATATATTATAATCCATATCTTTTACATGAATAATGTACCCGCTTAATGCACTTTATCTTATTTATTAAATTTTATTTGATTTGTTAATTCTATTTTTTTTATCGTAGCACCCAAAATTTAGGTCTATTTCAACCAATTTTGTTAATTTAAATTTAATCTCCATAATGTAAATTACTAATTTGACTTTACTTATAATAAATAATCATTATATTAATTTTAATTAGTATAATAATTAAATTGAATCATTTTCGTTCAAATACAATTGATCTACGGTCCTAATTAGATCCTAGTTAACACCTAAGGGTTGGATCCTATTAGATCCGGCCCCTATATATATATTGCATCGTATAAGAAATAATCCTTATGTGAAAATTGAGAAAAGATGTTAATCAACCATTTTAATAAATTAATGATTGTGATTTCATATACAAATTACTTCCATATTCCTAAAATAATGGAAAATATTTAAATTTAATTTAGTTAATTTCAACCATTGATTTCTAGATTGATTGATGGTTTAGATATATTTTTATTTCAGACACATAGTTTCTTTCTCATATGAAATATACCCTATATATGTATATTAATCAATATATTATAAAATTTAAAAATTAAATAAAGTATTTAAACTTAATTAATATTTGTCACAAAATCTCATTTATTAGGTAATCATAAGTTTCAAATATTAAAGAATGAGCCATAAAAACAAAACTAAAGTATATAACCAAAAGGAAAGTACAAAAATTAAAAATAAAAATACAATGAACAGAACTTAAAAGTTAAAAATTGGAAGTGATTGAGTAGATTGATTTTCATAATGTTGGTTTCATGCTATAAATTATCATATACAATGTTGATTTATCTCATCCTTCCGTCTTACTAGTTCGATTTGACTTTCTGACATATTAAGAATTGTATGGAATAATATGTTTTGAAAAATATAACTTATATGCAATAGTTCTATTTTGCTATTAGTCTAACTTATTTTTTACAAATAAATATTAAATAAGGTTATTTTACTACAATTTAAATATTTATATTGTTCACATTGAGAAATTGGATTATAATTTAGAACGTTTCAAAAAGGAAAAATAGACTAGTGTGGTGAGACGGGGATAATAGATTTTTTTTTTATGGAAAAAATCTAGCACTAATTTTCTAGTGCAAAATTTATTAAATATATTATAAAAAATCAGTTAAAAATTTGAATAATCGAAAATCCAACCAAATCCAAAATGTAAACTTCGTTTTTATTTTACAATTATTTTGTTCTGATTATATCTAATTAAAGAATTAATTTATTTAATTTTAGGATTTTGATTCGATTGTTGCTCGAACCCAACCAATACTCACCTTCAATTATTATATTTTATGGAAAGTATAAACTGAAAGTAATTAGTAAGATATATCCTCTCTCCTTTCCAATCATTCCTAAATTGAGTTTATTTTTGTCTCGTGGTGATGGAGATGTGTAGAGATGTTCACGGTTACGTGTTTTGTGCAAATATAACCTTAAGTATGTGGCGTTGTTTAGACTAGACCCACTGTCCGATAAAGGGATTCAGTAACGGGCACGAGGAATATTTCCAGTCGATATACTTAAAGGAATGTGTCGTGCTTAATGAACTATACTACTCGCAATTTGGACGAGATCATTGTTATTAGTGTGATTAAGCATAACCCTAGTCGTATTCTCAAGGAAGGCTAAACAGGGCTTCATTCACGTTGAAGAACAAGAAAGCAATAAAAGAATGGGGGTTTTTGATTTTTAACTACTCTAATTAATTAACTAGGCAAGAAGGATTAAAGAAATATATATGCGAACTATCTAGGCAAGAATGAAGAAAGCAATTAAATCCTATTTCTAAGAACGAATAATTAAAGAAATGAAATCTAAACATGTCTTGAACTGATTAATTAACATGATTGAAAGGTTTGTGTTAATGGTTTGATAATTAATCAAATTAAGGCACGAAGAATAAGAATGCATAAAACAGTAAAAGAAAGCAATAAAGGAAACAGTAAAGAACTCACGAATTGAAAGGGAAATAACGAACTGAAATAAATCACCGAGTTTGAATCACGAACGAATCCACAATATCCAAAATAAAGAACTTGAACGGAATGAAAATCTAGCTAACAGTGTTTTCTCTCGTGGTCTAAACCCTAGAATAGAAAATAAAAATACGTGTAGGAGCCCCCTCAGAAAAATCACGCTAGGGCTTTTAAATAGAGGGAAGGCACGCGTCAGGGTAGCGCTCGCTAGGGGCCAGCGAGCGCTACCTTGACTCGCTGGTAGAGTAACGCTGCAGTGGGGTAGCGAGCGCTGGGGGGGTAGCGCTCGCTACCTCACTGTTCTGTCTTCTCTTCATCTCAAGGGCTAGCGGGCGCTAGGGGGTAGCGCACGCTAGCCCCATGTTCTGACTCTCCAAACGTGCAGGTCCAGCGCTCGCTAGGGGCTACCGACCGCTAGCCCCACGTTCTGCCTTCTCCACGCCCTTTTCCTCATCTTTTCACCTCTTTTTCGCCTCGTTTCTCTTCTCGAACGTTGTTCTACTACATGTGTCGATCTTTCACCTACAAAGTAGCAAATAACAGACTCAAGCATCGATTCGATCGACAATATCAACCAATACTAATCCAAAACACGAGAGAAACGAGATCAAAAATGTATAAAACATTACGGTTGGAAAATCGAATCATAAACGAACTGTTGGATTACGGTTTAAAGAATTTAGAACCGAAATTGAACCGTCGTTGCGGCGATTCACATTTCAGAACCGAGTTGGCAGTTTACCGATTACGGTTTCGAACCGTCCAAAAAAGTAATACTAATATATTTAAATTTTTTGAAAATTTGATTATTTTAATTACATACTTATGCATATGATCATTTAATTTCACATCACATAGTTAACTTTTTGAATGTAATATTAGAATAACTACGTAAATATTTATTTTTACATAAATATAACAATATATATAAAATGAACACTAATAAAAAACTAATTATTTTGATTTATAATATTAGGGTTTAATTAGGTAACATCTAATTAAATTTTATTTTATTTAATTATTAATGTATTTATAAGTTTTAATGTGTTATTGTCAATTATAAAAAAGTAATTATAAAACATGACTATTTATAATATAAGAATAAATTGAATTCGATAATAAAAATAAGATACGGTTCTAAATTGATGGTTACGGTTCCGAATCGTCGGTTCACGATTCCAAATTTTTGTTACTGAACCGTCCTCTATACAGTTACGGTTCAAAATTAAACCGTCGGGTACGGTTACGATTCTCAAAACCGCCAGTTACGATCTGGTTACGGTTCGGTTCCGACGGTTCCGATTCCTTTGAACACCTCTAGAGATGTGTTTGGGTTTGATATATTACTTAACTTATTTGAAACAATAATTTATAGACTGTAATCAAGATTTAGTTTAAATTATGCAACTATCATCTCTTATTGTCAAAACTTAGAAAGAGAATACGAAAAGGAACATCAAAGTCTCAATGGTAAGAGATGTTACGTAGAAGTGAAAGCACTGTTAGCAAAAGTTTGTTGGTACTGATCATGACTTGAATATCGGGAGGTAATTACATTAAATTTAAATTGCATGACTTCACAATTTAAATTAAGCTACATGATATCTCAGCAGATGAAGAGTTGTCTAACTGTAAGCATCGCAGTTTTTCGTAAGCCCATTCAAAATCAGGAAAGTAGTGAGTAGTCAGATTGAACATGGTATCGTTTATATCATCAGGTAAAAATTGCTCTTTTCTTTCTCTCTTTGGCTACATTGTGAAGTGGGGTCCAGCCACATGCACCCTTAGTGCATCAATTTTAGCACCATACTTTAACAACACATCCTTCACATTAAGATGCCCGGCCCCTTTAGCAGCAAGATGATTTTGGGCCCTAAGCAGCAACATTAACATCCACTCACTCATTCATTAAGAAGCCATCACATCTCTCTAATATCAACTTTCCGTGCATGGATGTGTAGCAAGGTCGAGCCTCGATCATCCCTATCGTCTCCCAGTCTCTCCCGACCTAATCATCTTGCGCTAGGAATCTTTTGTAGGTTACATACAATCACCTTGTTATATATAACAATCCTAGTAACTTCAATAGTCTCAAACACCAACGTAACTGACTTTCGTAAATGAATCAATATCTTAAAACGACGAGGCTTATCAAATAAATTAAGAAAGGAAACTAGCCTTATGTTAAAAACAAAGTTTATGAATCCTCAAGAACCCTTTTTGTATACCCTAAATTCTGGAAAACAGAACCAACGACTCACGCATATACCCAAAACAAGCATCACATTTGAATGATGATGTAAATCGCGATTTCACAAAGATGATCATAATTGATGCCGAAATCCTGAATTCTATTGTCAGATAAAATTCATGAAAGGACGGGGGCGATCGAACTCAATTAGGCGGCTACATGTAGATTGATTTTATGTCTGTATATGCAGAGTTTAGGAATGAGGGATCGGAATCGGATGAAATTGAAACCCTAGGTCAGGAGAGCAGACGAAAATTGAAAGAGGCAATTCACAAACTCAATTGGTTAGAGGCTCGTGTTGATAACGTGTCGTAATATAGGTGTTTTCAATCCTACGATTTGTTAGTATAGAAATGATAAGCAGAATGAAAAGGGAGAAAGAGATAAACTGGAGAGAAGGAAACGGTAGGGCGAAAACCATGGTCGTGTATTTCTTATTTCATTTACTATATATACTTTACAAGATAAGGATCCAAATATATACAATAGAATAAAATACATAGAAACCATAATCTATACAATAAGTTAGGTCCACAAAATCAAGGGTTAAAGACATGCTGGAAAATATCACACTTTAATCTAATGGTTATAAACCCTACTAAGACTCATCACTTACACTATATAAGAACTACCTTCTTGACTTAAAAGCACCCAAGAAATGCACCCTTAAAACATTACAGAATCAGAGAAGTGGTACTCAACGCATCTCAGCAAAAGCTTCATTACGGTAATAGCAACTGAACTAACTCTACATATATATTCAGTTATTTCCATAATATAGAAGTTAGCCCTGTTCTATTATGTATATTAAGCATGTTACCTCTAATGAACTTAAAACAGAAAATGAGAATATTCAGACATATATGTACTCTAAACAAATGATGTCATAGACTCATTTTCTATATCATAACAGACGCAGAATTAGTTCATACTTATGTGTTCTTTTACTTACAGCAGTAAACATAGTTTAACTCCCAACAAAACATAAAAACATTCAGAATTGGTTAAAGTGCTGTGTCAAACTCTTAATGAGACTCTCCAAATTAGGAAACCAAAACAAGGAAACCCCAAACAATTCACAACTCACGCCCCTGCTTCTGCCCATTACAAGAAACCAAACCAAACCATTTATAAACCGAGTCCAGTAAAGCCAATATATGAAACTTATTAAATGAGAAAGGAAAGTTAAATCAAATCTGGAAAGGTTACATGCAATGGAGAAATAGAATAAGAACAAGACATGTAAGGGAAAATCTTACAGACAGGAGAGCTTTACCTTGAATTATCGCGAGGAACTATGCTCCGCTGTCCCGCGAACATCGAGAGAAAAGCTTTGATCCAGAGAGGCTCTGCCCTCCTGGATTAAGCAAAGAGAAGTGAGAACCGAAAGCTAGATCCACATAACTAATTTTGAGATTAAAATTCTAAGGAATTTCAGAATTTAAATGAATTAGAGACTAGAAACATTAGAAATAAAGAAAAAGGAAATTACTGTGAGGGAGAGGAAGGGGGACGAGATGGAAGCGCACCGCGGCTGCTGTGCAACCGCTGCTTACAAAGCGAGAGAGAGAGATTTGGGATGGTGAAGAGAAAGAATGAATTTAGGTAGAGAATGGGGTTGGTGTCGGCTGAATGAAGAGAGGAATATTAGATTAGGGTTTAATGCATGATTAAGTTAGGGTAATTATGTTAGTTTTAGGGTTAATGGTAGATATTAGTATTATGGGCTTGTTGTGGGTATTGGGCTAGAGAATTAAAAGATGGGTATGAGAAATAAATTGCTGGGCCGAAACATAAAATCCATTGGGCCGAAATGTTGGGCCGGGTATTGGGCTTCTGTAAATTAAAATTTTGGGCTCAATTTAATTAGAATTTGGGCTGGACATTTTATTCGTCTGGGCCGAAAATGTTAATGATAACGGGCCACAATTAATTAAGTATGTTGGGCTAGTTTAATTGGAACATGAAACTCCAAGATGATTACCTTATGGGCTAGATTAGGAGATGATTAATTAAATGCCAAAGCCCAACATTTATTTCATATGAATTATATTAAGTTATGAGATTAATAAATAAAATATAAATTCAATTCCACTTAAAGGTAATTAAGAAAAGAACCTATACTCAAAGCCGAGTATCTTACTACGAGATTTATTTAAGGTAGCTACGGGAGTGGAAGTTCGAAAACCGGGAAAGGTTAATCTTTGAAGAAAGGGAAAAACACAGCGAGGTAGGCTTTCTTTTACTAAAAGAAAATATGCGTGTTTATTCGCATTTATGTTATTTCTTTTCAAATGACAATTATATATATGTATGAATGCATTTTGGCATGTGTCTACTGAGTACTTTTGTACTCAGCCCTGCATGTATTTCTAAATGTGCTATGACGGGCTTGTCAGTCTTTTGCGTAGTTGAACTCTTGGGGGTTTAAGTGTCTTCATACACATGGACTTATGTAGATCCTTTTCCGCTGCAAGAGGTTTCATCAATTATTGTTGACGTAGGTGTCAATTCAGAGTTAAAATCTTTGTTATGAACTAAAGTTCAGTTATCGAAATATCCTTTGGTCTCAGTAAAAGTCCATAGTTTCCTTTTTATCCTTTATTTAATTATTTTACAGTCGCGTATCCCAACTTTGCCACTAAGGGTGAAGGACGGTCCTGACAAAATTTTGGTAAAATTATTGGAAGAAAATATCTTATAAATCAAAGGAAATGCGGTAATTATTATCGTAGACACCAGATAAATTTATACAGTTACCAAGTTGAAGGAAACTCGTGCACAATAATAAACATTAACGAAAAATTAGAATGCAAATTAAGAGAACATAATTTGAAAATAATAGCCTGAATCAAGATTGCATTTCCAGTGCTGGAACAGGGCTCGGTTCTCGACCATGCACTCTCAGCCGGTAGATACACGTGTGAGAAGCACTCCCGTGATTTGAAGTGAAATCAAGCCTAACAGTGTCAACAAGATTAGATGTTGATGCAGCTGCTGCAGGCTCCACCTTATAAGTTTGAGCATTGCTCTTCTCGAGATCGTAGGTGAAACTAGTCAAAAGAATCCTCTCAGTACCGAATTCCTGATCGGTTTGCAGCCATCCAGAAATTCTGCAGTGCTTGGGAGCACTGGACCTGTCATAAGCTACACCCTGTTCATAGAAACAATATCAAAATGTCAGTGTGGTGCAGGTACATCTTTCTTATCTCAGATTTTCCAAGATTGAAAATGAGTCCACTTTGCAACCTAGATAAGATTCAAGAATTAAATCAAAACATTTAAAGAAAAAAATTGTGCTGCCTCTGATACTACTCGCAGAGGCAATGTATGATAATAGTCTACTTCACATATTAGTACTTTAAGTGTCCCATGGAACTTTTTTTGAAGGATAAACCAACATACTGTAAGCCATTGCAACACTATATATAAATAGGAAAGTTACCTCCAATACCAGTTATTGCTATTCCTAAAAATGCTAGATATCCCAAGTTTTTCATACATTAGCTTAAGTATACACTAATGCACCCGAAAGGTGAATTCATAATTTGGAGATAAGAAGGTAGAAGGGATTATTTTTGGCATGATTGTAGGAAAAAATGTTATAAATATCTATTTTTTTGGGGGGAGATATCTAGTTATTTATTCCCGAAAAGAGGTACCGCAATGTTTCAAACATTAGTTAAACTAAGCATAAATGAATAGTCGAGTTAAGCTCTAGGGATTGAATTCTTCCATCCGTATCCACACCTACAAATGATAATGACTTTCAACATATGCATACTAGTGGCAACTGGTAAGCAACGTGTGGTCAAAGTGTAACATTTCCAAGCATGTAAGCTAATACAAATTAAAAAGCAAAAAGAACCAGTTATCACCTTGGTAACATGTTCAAGAGTCACAGCTTCTGGTACAATGGCAGTCCTGAGACTGATCTCAACAAAGCCATTCACCCCTTTAAATGCAAAGCATTGACCAGGCTCTCCAAAGCTTGGCTTAAGTATCCTCTCAGCTTCTGCACTAACCCTATTCCGATTGTTATTCCAAATCCTACTGACGCTGGCTTTCCCACCATACGGCTCGGAATGCTTCAGAACCCTTGCACCTCCCGATGCTAGCGCGTAGTCCGCCATCCCCAGCCCATCACTCGCGTGCTTCTCAATCTCCTTCACCACAATCTCCCTTGCATAACCTATTATTTCATCCACACTAACCTCAGGGCCATCACTGCCTTTTCCGGCCTTGTTGAATTGCTCAAAGAACTCACCGAACTCTTCCTTTGAGAGCAAACTCTTGCTTCTGAACCCATCCATGAACTTCTCAAAAGCATCGCTTTTCACATCCCACGCCTTAAGCTTCACATCAACTTCCGCCCCCTTCCTCTCAAATTTCTCATCAAACTCCTTTCTCGCCAACCTAATACCGTCCTCGAGTCTAGTGTCTACGCCGTTCATCTGAACCTGCAGAGCCTTCATTGTCTTCGCAACGGATCTCTCCACCTCCGACAACTTCCCTTCGAAATCCCCAGACATTATCGATAAATCCGCAATATCACTACCAGAATTCATCACTGGCCACCGAACCATCTGCAAGAACCCTAGAAAAACCAACACCAGCGCAAAGTTCTTAGTGAGAATGCTCACTGCGGTCAGCCACCGCGGCTTCGACAACTTTTTGGTAACAGCGCCGGACTTGTTTGCGTTTTGGGATGGAGTTCTCCTCGCATACCTCAGAATCGCGGCGTCTGTGTCCCCGGCGGTGAGGCGAGTGTCTCGGGTTTCAGACTCGATGATCACTGCGGCCGTCGCGGCGAAATCGGAGGCGCCGCTCGGGTGATTCTTCTCCACCGCGCGACGGCGAGTGGTGGGGCCTTCATTACCGGTGATTGATACGGTGGAGGCGGACATTGGTGCAATCTGGAAGTATCAAATTCAAAAGCCCTAGAGAAAGGAAAAAGAGGATAATTGAAATCGAAACCTTCTTCTCTGTGCATGCGCGCGAGAGAGAGAGAACGTTGTTTTCAAAGGTGATTAAATTGAGCGGTTTCAAAATTTGAATAATTTGTAGCAACAGCTCTTCATTTGCAATATAAAAATCCGACGGTTCAATTTTTTTGAATTCAGTTAATCATTAAAAAATAAAAATAAAAATTGCATTAACAATTAACTAAAAAAGCTTAACCAATTTCTTATCACTTAATCATAAACAATCATTTTTATTTTTAATTATTCATAATTTTATAATAAAAAAAATATAAATACCGATAAATAGTAATATGTTAATTACTATAAATATGAAAATTAATTTATCATTTTATAGCAATATAACTAATTTTAATATGGCAAAATAAGTCTAATATATTATTAAGAGATCAAAGAAATAAAATGCAGTTCTAAAAATTAAAAAAAGCAATAAAACTTATGCAGATAATATAAGTTTTGCATTCACTAAATTAATTAAATAGTGTTCGTTTGGTTTATAAATTTATGTCTAGTCATTGATGCTCAAAAGATGATAGTCTTCCGTCAAACAAAAATTTTCTATAAAAAGTAGAGCAAAATGAAAATATATTATCCTCATGTATTATATTCTCCTCCTGTATTATATTTAGAATACATGTTTTAAAAAAAAACTAATTATATATATGTATATATTATTTTTAAGTATTATAGATATCGGTTCGGGTCGGTTAACCACCGGTTTTACATAAATGAGAATAACCAAACTGGTATTATCGGTTTTAGAAAAAAAAAATTTAAAAAAAGACTTGTTCGATTAACCTTATTTTAGATCAGTTTCGATTCGATTTGTCGGGTGGTTCGATTTTTTGGCCTTTTATGAAAAACTCTAATTTATAGTAATTTTTTGAAGCAAATTTTTCTATATATCGTAATCAATTTATTATTATTATATATTATTATTAATCAATCTCTTTAATAGTTATATTATCTCCACAAAAATATTTTAGTTTCTATGAATTTTTATCATTCCATTACATTGATTTTAAATTTCATAAGTTTTGAATTATATAAAAAAAAAATTATTTGATAAATCAGAAAAAAAAATCTTAATATATATTTTAATAAATGAATGATTGTAACAAGTTAACTTCAATTAAATAAAAAAAATTTATATTCATATAATTATGAAAAATATTTATATTAAATTCAATTAATATTGATCATTAATTCTAAAGGGATATACGAATAGGAAATAAAACGTTGGTTCAAGACTCAAGCTATTTAATAGATCCAAATTATCGTGCATTCGTTCAAGCGGAACAAACACTTATTTATGAAAAACAAGCAGAAGAACAAGGCTCTCCATCTCCTGCTTGGTGTCAATTGCACCATGAATCGGATTATGCTACGATTGAGCTGATTGAAATGACATTCGTCTAAGACTCCTTAGCGGACTTGGTGTAATATCAAGTACCTTCTCTCTCTAGCTGTTGTACTCTTGTATTTGCTCAATGCGTGTAATTGTGGTTACTTTTTATGAATTTCCTGATTTTTTCTTTTTTCCCACGTGCGGTGTCAATCTACGTATTTATATGTTCATACTAGCAAGAATATACACTGTAGAGATTGCTAGAATAGTTCTTGATACGAAATGTTCAGAATCATATTTATTCAGAAAGGAAGCTCCATATGTCTACCTACCTGTTGTAACGGAATATGATAATTGAGTGATCAAAACAAACAGAAACGTAAAAAGACACAGATTTACGTGCTTCACCAACGTTGTGTTGGTTACGTCCACGGGCAGAAAATGAGAACAAATTTTATTATGATAGTGACGGCTACAGATACAGAATGCGTGCCCTACTTCTATATAAATAGAGTACTAACAAATCTCCACCTTGACTTGAATCTTAACAGACTTCTCCTTTCCTGCCTTAGATTTGCCCTCCTTGGGCAACTAACAGCTCATGACGTTAAGCAAGTCCAAACAGTGTCGAAACTTGCTATGTGGGACCGGCTTGGTGAACATATCAGCAGGATTATCAGCAGTACCTACTTTCATCACCTTGATTCTTTGCTCATTCCTCAGAAAGTGGTACCTCACATCAATATGTTTGGTCCTCTCATGATGGACCTGATCCTTGGTTAAACAGATAGCACTCAAACTATCACAGAACACAACTTGCTCTTGATGTAGACCAAGATCACTAATTAGCCCTTTCAGCCAAATTCCCTCTTTCGCAGCCTCTGTCAATGCCATATACTCTGTTTCAGTCGTAGACAAAGTAACTGTAGCCTGCAAAGTTGCCTTCCAACTTACAACAGAACCACCAAGAGTGAAAACATAACCAGTCATCGATCTTCTATTGTCTACGTCTCCAGCATAGTCAGAATCAGAATAGCCAGTCACAGAACAATGAGTATCACCTCCATAAATGAGACCAACATCAGACGTACCTCTCAGGTAGCGGAAAATCCTCTTCACAGCCTGCCAATGCTCCTTTCCAGGTTGTCCCATGAACCTGCTGACAACACTAACAGCATCTGCAATGTCTGGTCTAGTACAGACCATCGCGTACATCAAACTCCCTACTGCATTAGAGTATGGAACTCGAGACATGTACTCCTGCTCAAATTCAGATTTTGGTGCATAGTCAGATGTCAAATGGATATTTGCAGCACTTGGAGTATCAATAGGCTTAGCTGTAGACATGCCAAATCTTGACAAAATCTTCTCAATGTAGCCTTTCTGTGACAAGAAAAGCTTCTTCTGTTCTCTTTCCCTATAAATCTCCATGCCCAAAATTTTCTTTGCAGCACCCAAATCCTTCATATCAAACTCAGCACTGAGAAGAGCCTTTAACTTCTCAATATCAGACTTGGACTTCGCAGCTATAAGCATATCGTCCACGTACAGAACAAGGTAGATCATCGAACCATCATCAGCTTTGTTGTGATACACGCAACAATCATATGGACTTCTGATGTATCCCAGTTTGATCATATAACTGTCAAACCTCTTATACCACTGCCTTGGAGACTGCTTTAGTCCATATAAGGACTTCTTCAGTTTGCAAACAAAATCTTCCTTCCCCGGAACTGCGAACCCCTCTGGCTGAGTTATGTAGATATCATCTTCGAGCAATCCATGTAAGAAAGCCGTCTTCACATCTAGTTGCTCAAGTTCTAAATCCTGGTGTGCAACCATTGTTAGTAACACTCTGATAGAAGTGTGTCTAACCACTGGTGAGAAAATCTCATTATAGTCGACCCCCTCCCTTTGCGTGAACTCTCTTGCAACTAGTCGAGCTTTGTATCTAACACCCCCAGCAGCCGTGGTTTCTTCCTTCTTCTTGAAGATCCATTTACAAGTAACAATCTTCCTCTCCTTAGGCCGTTTGACCAGTTCCCAAGTCAGATTCTTTGCAAGTGATTCCATCTCTTCACCCATTGCAGCGAGCCATTTAGCAGACTCACCACCTGAAACAGCTTCTTTGTATGTAGATGGTTCATTTGCAGATGGTTCCTCTTCCATCTCATCAGCAACCTGCAATGCATAGGTTACCATATCCTCGAAACCATACCTCAGCGGAGGCTTCACACCTGTCCTCCTAGCTCTATCAACAGCAATGCTTCTCTAACGAGCTTCCGGATGAAACTCTGTAGTTTCAACAGTAGTATCTTCAGCAGTAGTATGTTGATCTTCTCCACCTTGGAGTTGTGATTCACTCTCATCGTGAGTGACTTGCAGCTCCACCTGTTTATCAATACTACTACAATTTTCTGCACCGATAGACTTCACAACAGAGTTAAGTAAAGAATTTTCATCAAACAACACATTCCTAGTGAGTATAACTCTATTCTCAGAAGGTGACCAGATTCTATATCCCTTAACTCCATCCCCGAAACCAACAAATATACCCTTCTTAGCCCGTGGCTCTAATTTACCCTCACTCACATGATAGTAAGCAGTACAACCAAAAACTTTCAACAAGGAATAATCTGCAGGTTTATTAGACCAAACCTCGTAAGGTATCTTGCATTCAATGCCAGTGTGAGGTCCACGGTTGATTAGATAACATGCCGTGTTAACTGCTTCTGCCCAAAAACTTCTAGCCAAACCAGCATGAGAGAGCATGCATCTTGCTCTCTCGAGTAATGTCTGATTCATGCGTTCTGCCACACCATTCTGATGCGGTGTATGCCTGATGGTGTGGTGTCGAGCAATCCCTTCATCCTTGCAGAACTCATTGAACTCAGACAAACAGAACTCCAGACCATTATTAGTTCTCAATCGCTTGATCTTCTTCCCAGTCTGATTTTCTACCAAAGCTTTCCACTGCTTGAACCTCTTGAAAACTTCACCTTTATGCTTCATCATAATCACCCAAGTCATCCTCGAGTAATCATCAATCATCGACATAAAGTACCTGTGACCTCCAATAGATTCAACACGTGCCGGACCCCAACAATCCATATGAATGTAGTCAAGAGTCCCCTTGGTCTGATGAACACCCTTCTTTGGAAACTTGCTGCGATGAAGCTTCCCAAATACACAGTGTTCGCAGAATTCAAGAGTCTGCACTTCATGTCCAGAAAGAAAATCACGCTTTGACATAATTTTCATCCCCCTTTCTCCCATATGACCGAGCCTCATATGCCACAACTTTGTCATATCCTTGGTCGGAACCTCGGATGATGCAATATCAGCAGAACCTCTCACAGTAGAACCTCGCAGAATATACAAAGTGCCACATTTCAAGGCTGTCAGAACCACCTTTGAACCTCGACAGACATTCATAACTCCACCTTCACCTCTGAAACTGAAACCCTTGCTGTCAAGAACACTCAAAGATATCAGATTCTTCGTCATCTGCGGAACATGCCTGACATTGCTCAAGGTGCAGAATACTCCATCATGCGTCCTTATCCTGATCGAGCCAATTCCAACCACCTTGCAGATAGCACTGTTGGCCATGGAAATGTTGCCTCCATCTATCTGCTCGTAAGTAGTGAAATACTCCCTGTTAGGACAGAGATGATATGACGCTCCATAATCTAGAATCCACACATCATTTCTGTGTGACTGTTCATCTGCAACCAAGACCAGATCTTCTTCAGAATCCCCATCAGCTTCTGCCACAGTTGCAGAACCGTTTGCACTTTCTTTCGTGTCCTGCTTCTTCTTCTTCTTAGGGCAGTCATTCTTCCAATGACCCGGTTCTTTGCAGTAGTTGCAGATGTCTCCAGGCTTAGGACCTTTTGAACCTTTAAATTTCCACTTCTTTCCAGATTTCTTATGTCCTTTACCCGTAACAGATAGCCCAGATGCCTGATTTTCTGTGGCAGAACAAGAAACAGTTGCCTGTTGACGATCTTCTCTGATATGCAGAGAAGATCAAACATCTTCTAGAGACTAATCTTCTCTCCCAGTCATGAAAGACTCCACAAAATTTTCATAAGATTCAGGTAAAGAGACCAACAAAATTAAAGCAGCATCCTCATCTTCTACTTTAACATCAACATTGTGCAAATCTAGCAAAATTTTATTTAAATTTTCCAGATGATCCCGAAGGGGTGTGCCTTCCTGCATGCGTAATCGGAACAGACGTTGCTTCAGGAGCAACTTATTAGTTAGAGACTTCGTCATGTACAAACTCTCCAACTTCGACCAGAGGGCAGCAGTAGTCTCCTGATCAGCAACTTCGATGATAACATCGTCAGACAAGAACAACATGATTGTCGAATGGGCCTTTTCTTCTAGGGTACACCACTCTTCATCTTTCATGTCTGCAGATTTCAGTTTTCCAGATAGCGGCGCCCACAAGCCTTGCTGCTTTAGTAACGATCGCATCTTGATCTACCATAAACCAAAGCTATTTCTCTCGTTGAATTTGTCAACCTTCATGTTTAGAGCAGACGACATCTTCGATTTACTCAAGGAAACCCTAACAGTGCGGAATTCAAAAACCTTGATCGAAAGACCAGGCTCTGATACCAGTTTGTTGTAACGGAATATGATAATTGAGTGATCAAAACAAACAGAAACGTAAAGAGACACAGATTTACGTGATTCACCAACATTGTGTTTGTTACGTTCACGGGTTGAAAAGGAGAACAAATTTTATTATGATAGTGACGGCTACAGATACAGAATGCGTGCCCTACTTCTATATAAATAGAGTACATCAGATGGGTTGGGCCCAATAACATAAGCGAGACCCCTGTTTGCGTAGCGGCAAACCAGATTCAAGGCATACTAACACTACCTCTTTAGGATATATCTTTATGCATCCGATTTCTCACATGATCAAGTAACTGAATGTGGAGCTAGAACTCTATTGGCACACATAACACTTGTTGGATCAAGCATAAATTGACTGCTAATCATTCTATGGAAATGCATTCAAATATTTAGGTAGGAATTATGACTATTTATACCGAAATGAAAATAATATTCAGTAAGATCCAAGTTTTTTGTAGTTTTTCTTTTCTAACATTGTGGTTCTCTAATTAGGAGTATATTTTGTCGTATAACCTAGTTTCAAGATTAATTTTATAAGCTATTATGTTTAAAAGTTTATGTTCGATATTTAATTTCAAGACGATGCCATATATGATTAATTATGAATTATAAATAGTCTATTTTATATGATCAAATTAATCTCAAATAATGTCACTCCAATATAATTTTGAACAGAAAATAAGTAATTTTATTTGCAGCTTATATACACTCCTAGAAACTAGGCAGCGCAAAAACATCCAAATAAAGTTGGCTTGATAGATTCGGGTCGGGTCCATCCGACTGAAAACTATCATCCCCACAATGGGGCAAACACACAAGAAGACCTGTTTCTCCTATCACGATGGAGACTGAAGTTGGGACAAAATTATAGTCTGTTAAGTTCTAGCTCTACAATCCCACCTCTGGCCAATCCAAGTTTGTGCGTCGGTCTCACTATAATCCTCTTCTACATTGTTTCCATGAATTTCGAATTGCCTTCCTTTCTGAATGCAATTTACTACGTAACCTAGATTTTTGGGCATTGATGTGAGTACATTAAGCTACATGATTACTTCTTGTTGTTCTCATTTTCATTATTTTCCTTCAGCTGCAGTGTTTAGACTTTTTGTTGCTTCACTATAAGCGACAAACAATTTTTATTTTTTGCAGCAAGTTAATAATATGAAAATGGGTCAACTTTGTTAGATTCAAGGTGAGATGATTATCTCTTATGATTATGCATCTAAACTCTAATTTAGTCTATCTATTTTCATATCTCATTCAGCTCTCCATGAGAATCAAACAATAAAGAAGCGCTGCAACTTAAACCTGATCACGAGGTACATCTATTGTTATCTTTTGATTTATGAGGTGATAAACATTTGCTATTTGTTCAGAGATTTTGCTAAATTTGTTTTTATGAATTTTATATGTTGAGAAATGACTTTTCTTGTTGCTTTTTGAGCCCTGCCCCAATCTGCATTCACAGAGTGAAGTTTCCAGCCAATACAGTGTCGCCTCAGCTGTTTAAGATCTTTATAAGTATTAAAATTTGTGAACTACTTACGACATTGTTTCAAATTTTATTTATTTTGAATGAGGTCCAGAAATTAGTAGGGAGGATTTCTTGTTGAATGTGGTCAAGTGATAATTCATTCTAGCATTCATGATGCGATCATTCATAAGTGAGAACCAAAGAGGTTTAGGTTTATCAAGGACAATACTTGGTGGAAGATTTGTCCTAGGTCACAGTGTGAGTTTTCGTGAACTGAATGGATACGATAGGAAATATGGTTATCACTTTTTCAAAGGGATTTCCATTGCCGGTGCTACGCTGGAAAGTTTGTGTTCCAACAAGTCCACTCAGTGGAGCTTGTTAGAGAAGCTAGAGAGAGATTTGAAGGAACATATACTAAATGAGGCTTGGGAAACCTATAACAACTTTGTCCGCGTTTATGGTTTCACCGACCAGTCTCTAGTGGCTAATTTGATTACCGAGTCTTCATATTCATCCAACTCCAAATGTCTTCGTATGGCTAGTCATTTAGCTCTTAAACTTTCAAAAGAGAAGTCGGTTTTACTTAGGCCTGAGCTGTTAACAAAGCTAGTTCTTTCTTTGGCTAGAGCTCAAATTATTGTTCCATCAGCAAATGTTCTTAGATTGATGCTGGACAAGAAGAGCTTGCCATCTTTGGATATGTTGCAGATGATATTTCTACATTTGGTAAAGACGAGCACCGGTACATATTTAGCATCAAATATTTTGGAAGAGATTTGCCATATTTTAAAGGAGTTGAATGTGAATAGATCAATTGAAGTGGGGTTGACAAGGCCTGATGTTATGATTTTTAACATTGTTCTTGCTGCCTGCGTGAGGTTTGGAGCTTCTTTAAAGGGTCAACAGGTTATGGAGCTCATGCCAGTAGTAGGAGTCGCAATAGATGCCCATACTGCTGTGATTATTGCTCGTATACATGAAATGAATGCCACAAGAGATGAGTTGAAGAAATTTAAAGATTATGTGGATATGGTTCCTGTTAATCTAGTTCATCACTATCTACCATTTTATGACTCTCTCCTGAGCTTGCATTTTAAGTTCAATGACATTGATTAGTGCAAAGAGGTCAGAATGATTCACTGCAAAGAGGTCAGAATGAGAGATCCTGCAATGATTCACTGCAAAGAGGTCAGAATGAGAGATCCTGCACTGTCTCGGTTGGATCAGACAATATCAAGATGGGGTTGAAGCTGCAATTTCTACCCTAGCGGTTGCAGAAGGATATTGTCTATAAAGTCGACAACATGCATGAGCTTCTTGTGTATAAGAGTGGCAGTTTTGTCCTAAGCAATAGAGGTTGGCCAAGCTCATCATAGGGTACAAGAAATCAGGAAGATTAACGAGCTCTCAGGGCTCCTAATCAGCATTCAACATATGGTGAATTCACAAGATAAAATCTGCCCCTTTTCTCAAGTAATTGATTCATGTGTTTATTTGGGGTGGCTCGAAACAACTCATGACATTTTAGAGGATTTAGTAGCAGATAATTACTGTGTACGAGAAGGTTCATATAAATTGCTTTTGACTACTTATTATGACAAAAATATGTCGAGGGAAGCCGAAGGACTGGTGAGGCAAATCCAAAGGCTCGGCCTTGCCATAAGTACTTCTGATGAGTGTTTGTCCTCAAATACTTATAATTCTGGAGATAAACAGATATCAGACTTGGCGAATTTAATCAGTCAAACCATGAAAGAAGCTAAGGCAGTTCTGCTTTTGGTCCATCAGTTAAATTCCTCAATATTTTTCTTCACAAAGGCTAAAATTATCGAAGATGCAAGACAAACATACCAGAAGATGCAAAAGTCGAAGATCCAGCCTGATGCATCCACGTTTTTCTATCTTTTATGTGGATATAGTTCTGTGGAGATGTACCGTGAGATTACAATAATGTGGGGCGGCATCAAGAGGAGCATGGAGAATCAAAACACAGTATACGGGAGAGAAGTGCATGAGTTGCTGCTGCTGAATTTTATCAGGGGAGGCTATTTCGAGAGGGTAATGGAGGTCGTTCATTTTATGATGCACAAAGGTATGTTCTTGGATAAATGGTGCTATAGAAACGAGTTCCTGAAGTTTCACAGGAATCTTTACCTCTCCTTAACTTTAGCTGATGCCAAGGATGAGGCGCAGAGCAAGAGGTTCGAGTATGTGAAGGCATTCAGGAAATGGGTTGGCATAAGTTAAAATACTAAGGCAGCATTTCCCCGTCTACTCACTAGAATATCGTGTGGACGAATCTATCTAGTAATTTAGAGAAAAAGAAGATCGAAAATCGAAGCGTAGAATGTTCTTAATTTTCAAAAATAGAATCCTCTCTATGGGCGCCGATTTCAAGACTCATGAGAGAGAAAGTGGCTTCTTCTTATTCTCTATTTTGTAGACATAGTGGGCTAGGATACGGCTTTTAAGCAGAATGAATTAGATTTCAAATAATAGAGCTATAATCCCCTCTTTATTTTTTGCAGTTACAACTATAATTCAAATTCAAATTTGAATTATATTCAAAATTAATATGGACTTGGACAAATCCATAATTAGGTTAAATTAATTTCCAAGTCTCCATTTGAGCCCAATTGAATTTAATTAATTGGCTGGCCCACCTTTAGACTTAAATTAATTAATTTAAATTAAATTGTCCTCCAATTAATTACTCCATGTAAATGCAATAAAGATCAGTTCTATTATAAATATTTATCGACTCCACTATAAGATAAATATTGAACTCATCTTGATTCATTCGAATTACGGACGTAGCCCTTTTGTCATTAATTATTTCTTGCGTTTAAGATTTTTTAAATCCATTAATTAATTGAGTTTGCTGACAACTAGAGGTGTTCAAATGTAATACCCCGCTCATTTAACCCCAAAAAACTTGCACAAGTTAGAGTCATCTAAAACGAACTTGATTCGATGTTTATCAATTAGTTAAATGCATTGTTCTTATAGATATACATATTATGTATAATATATGTGCACGACAGTAGGGAGAAGAAAGATTTAAAAGCACAAATAAACACTATTAGAATAATAAGTAACTAAAGAGATAATTCATATCTCCTTTTGGGAAAGTAGTACACGGCTAAAAGCCTTGGGTAAAAGAAGGAAATGTTTTTAGTACAAAAATGAAAAGAATGCACTAGGATCTATATAACAGTACTGTCATACTACTAAACAACAAATCTGAATATACACATCTAGAAAATGAAGAGAGAAAATAGTGATTCATCAAGCTACATCAAATCTTCCGAATCTATGACTAGGATAAATAAGAAGAAGGTAAAGTACAAAAGTGAGGTTGACATTTAGAGAAAATTGAAAGTGTATCAACTATTCTAAATGAAAAACTTGCGGAAGATAAAGTAGAAGACACGAGATATTTTTGCGTAGGTTATATAAATCAATAACCTACACGGAAGCCTTACGGCCAAAAAGAATAATCAAAACAAGCGTTGAGCTATTACAATGTTGAGCAACACAATAACATCAACACTATTACTAAAACACTAAATGTATGTTCTTAAGATCTAAGAATCATACAGAATGAAAAACAACGAAATTAATTTGCAAAAAAACGTCTATCTACTGAAAGAATGAATCTAGTATTTATAGATAGACTACATGGGCTTGGATCCGTGAATATAGCAACTGTCAGCCCATGTCTTCTACAATTCTCGCAGTTCAGTTGTTGTCTCCGCATATCTGCCTAGAATTGTGGAACAACTTCAATTGGTTGTTAACTCCTGGATTTGTGGAACAGAATTCCACTAGCATGAATATCTCAACTGCATGGCTCAAGAATTGGTCTCTACTCCAGTCTACGTGTGCTGTTTCAACGCTGCCGAGACTCCACGTGGCTGCTGAGTGGGGTTCTGTGTCACCATTCCACGTCATGCTGAGCTGGAGGCCTAGTCAACATTTCTGTGAAGAACACAAAAAAACAAATGTTAGGTCAACATTCCAAATAACATTAAGACTTAAAAACACCTAATAAACTCCCTCTGTTTTAGTGCCTTCTTCACAAAACCTTTCTTACAGCTTCACAAGAGTGCTCCCCCTATGTTCATACCTGCAAGACAACTTCAAGAGCAGCAACAACATAGATAGAGACAACAGTTTAACATTTACGAAAAAAGCTATAAGCAATAACACACATCACAAGCAGCAATATCCATGTCATTTTAGCAATAACGGGTCAGAGCTGCAAACAATATCCATCCAAAAAATTATCCAAATATAACACATAAAAGAACAGAAATTTAAATTGTTTTTGGTACCCCACCACAACAGAAATTTAAATTGTTTTTGTTCATGACCACATGCAGTCAACATCACCATCACTACACACTCACACCTCCTCCTCTGCATCCACAGCCTCAGTCTCTTTGTCCTCCTCCTCTGCCTGGTCCCTGCTGCTGCTTGTGCGGCTGATGTTGATTCTCCCCCTTTTTGGGAAGATAGGCACGTCTGAAGAATTGGTGTGAGGGCAGCAAGAGCTTTTAATGCAGAGATCATTTGTTGCACTGCCTATGGAGGCAATAGCATACCAGGGGCAGCATGAGAAGGTTGAGCAGGATTTCGCCAGGGCAAATCAGCAACTTTCCCTTTGCTGAACAGGGAGTTGTAGATAACATACTCTGAAATTAGCAAGGCCTCCGGGCACTTGGAGATTTCTGTGAAGCCTTGCTTTTCCATAACCCTGCAAATAAGAGAGGGAAAAGGGAGCGAGCTGATTTGGGCCTTCACAACAAGGCTAGCCAACTGGTCGAAAATAATCCTGCCAAGATTGAAGGGCTTGTTGAGGCCCACAAGATACAACAGCACACTGTGCTGTTGAGTGACGACTGTGATATTGGAGGAGATAATCCAGTTGTAGGTCAAGACTTTATGGAGGACAGAGTAGAGATGAGAGAGACTGGACGCCTTCATTGGCTGCACCCACCGAGAGCGCTTCCCTCCAGTGATAAGTTTTGCAACATCATCTAGGAAAGAGACAATGTCGCCCTCAACATTTTGCAGACCGAGGGCATCGTTGATTGCTTCAGCAGAGAAATCAAAAATAGTGTTGTAGAAACACACTTTGGCATACTTCGGCGAGTCCCGATTGCCAAACATCCTGTGCAAATTACAGTAGAAATGACGGACAATCATTTTAACATAAGGAGGGAGGTGATATACCGTACTCAGCAGACCCCGAGTTTTGAAGAACTCGAGCAGGTTGTTCTCATCAAAGGAGACCTCATCAATAGACCTTTCACATACACAGGGAGCGTTACGAATGCGCTTCCATTTTACCGTGGCAGTCTCATCATAAAACTGTCTACTCAGAGCATGAGTGAAGTCCAAAGGAAAATTGCCTACGTCAGACTGTTCCAAGACATGGGGAGGCTGGACCATCAAAGGTTGTTTTCCTTCTTTGACAGCGGTGTGCTTGATCAAGACGACAGCGTCATCAACGGATGTAGTCACAACAGCAGTGGTGTCGGGCTCCTTTTTTACAACTGCGTCAAGGACAACAGTGTGCACATGAGTCTTGGATTTTTTGGACTGACCAGTAGATGTGGACAGATGGGAGCCCCGAGTGAAAGGTTTCCTGGGCTGGTCCGCCGGATGAGACTGGTGGGACGTAAGCTGCACCGGGGCTGAGTCTGTGGGAATGGTTGGAGAGTCAGCGATGACCGGAGGGACAACCGGAGTAGGGAGCTCCTCTACCGGGACTGAAGTGGGAACTGGTGGGACATCAGTGGGCCGCGGAGAGAGAGGGACTGCAGCGACCTGTGGGGTCTCGACGACCAATGGAGGCGACGGAGTTTCTACAACTGGTGGAGCCGGTGCAGCATGTGCTTGAATTTATTGGAGGAATTGAGGGTTTGCTGCAATGAGGGCTCTCAGGATCATGGTGAGATCGGTGTTGGCAGCCATTAGACATAGTAAAAGAAAATGGAGAGTGCACAAGAAAGAACAGACTGTGTGGCTGGATGAAGTGAGTGAAGTGGAGAAGATGATAAAACGAAGTATGTTTTAAGTCTAGGAAACATAAAAGATATCAGTCTTGGGATGTGAACGGATATGAGAGTGAGAGTGAGGGAGAGGCGGTTTCTCTAGGGTTTCGTGTGATGGGTGACAACTGCTGAAAAAGTAATGATGAGGGAGCAAAAAAAACAGCTGGCGACGGTTCACATATGGGGATAGGTATGCCGTTTCATTTCCTCCCTGACACAACCAAGAACACGCTACTAGACAGTTATAACCCACTATCACAAGAGAGGGAGTGGTGTGTGAGGGATACGGCATCATGCAGGACTTCAAACACAAGTTGTTGATAGAGATGTTGTAGGAACAGTTTTAGAAAGACAACAGTTGAAGAAAATAGTCTAACTTGCTCTGTTGTGCCAACATCTTTGTAACATCCACCACCCGGTTTATATAGATTAAATAGGTGCAGAACTACAAGAATCCAAGGGTTAGTGAGCGTAGAGTACATCGTAGCAGCGAACGCCGTGCCCCTAGCCTTTCACCCTCGAAAGCAGTCATAGTTGCAATCCTTTTGTAAGGTAGCATCGTCGCAGCGAACGTCGTGCCCCCCAAACTACTTGGATTGTTTACCACACAGTTACATAAAACATATATAGAAAAATATCAGGCGTCTGTACAAAGAACGTGTTAGCAAAGATGTTATACCAGCAAGTTAAACAACACAAGCTACACCCTTTGATATAGATAGCAGTGAGAAGGGTGTAGCATAAAACACACATTTAGTGGTAAAAACATAGACCAAGAGACTTTCGTAAGTATACGAACCTCTCATGATCCAAAGGTTTTGTAAAAATGTCAGCAACTTGATTTTCCGTTTTCACATAATCAAGCTTGATCACCTCTTGTTCCACTAAATCTCTAATGAAATGGTATCTTATGTCAATATGCTTTGTTCTTGAGTGTTGAACATGATTTTTGGAAATGTTTATAGCGCTCATGTTGTCACAGTACACAACCAGGTCATTGTTATCTAGGCCATAATCACTAAGCATTTGTTTGAGCCACAACAGTTGTGTGCAACAGCTGTCTGCTGCAACATATTCGGATTCAGCAGTGGATAAGGAAACACAATTTTGTTTACGACTATGCCATGACACAATGTTTTTTCCTAGATAAAAATAACCTCCACTCGTACTCTTCCTATCATCCACATCTCCAGCCCAATCAGAATCACTAAACCCAATCAAACTCATATTCATGTCTTTGGAAAAAAAGATTCTTAAATCTAATGTTCCAGCAACATACCTGATGATTCGCTTAACAACTTTAAGATGGAATATTTTGGGTTTAGCTTGATACCTGGCACATACACATACACTAAACATCAGATCTGGGCGAGTAGATGTTAGGTACAGTAGGCTCCCTATCATTGATCTGTAGAGTGTTGGATCAACATCCTCTCCAGTATCATCCTTTGTTAGCTTGTCAGTAGATCCCATGGGGGTCCTCATGTGTTTGGCTCATTCTAGGTTAAAACGCTTTATCATCTCTTTGGCATACTTGCTTTGAGAGATAAAGATACCAACGTTTCCTTGTTTAACTTGAAGTCCAAGGAAGTATGTGAGTTCTCCTACCATGCTCATCTCAAATTTCGTAGACATTGCACCTGAAAAATTATTAAGCATGTTACGTGATGTAGAACCGACAATCATATCATCAACATAGATTTGAGTAATAAGGATGTGTTGATCTTCCCTTTTGATAAACAAGGTTCTGTCAGCACTGCCTCTCACAAACCCGTATTTGAGAAGAAAGTTTGTGAGATGTCCATACCAAGCACGTGGTGCTTGTTTTAGTCCATACAAGGCCTTCTTTAGTCGAAAGACATAATCTGGCTTGTGGGGATCCTCAAACCCTTTTGGTTGTTAAACATAGACTTCCTCCTTAAGTTCTCCGTTGAGAAATGCTGCCTTCACATCCATCTGATATAGATTGATGTTGAGATGACATGCAACAACAAGCAACAATCGAATGGACTCAATTCTTGCTACTAGGGCAAATGTGTCATCAAAGTCCACCCCTTCGACTTGAGTATACCCTTGAGCCACCAATCGTGCTTTGTTTCGTACAATTGTTCCTTTCTCATTAGATTTATTCTTGAAAATCCACTTTGTGCCGATAACATTTCTGTTGGCTGGTCTGGGAACAAGGTACCAAACATCACTACGAACAAACTGATTTAGTTCTTCATGCATAATATTTATCCATAACTCATTAGTCAATGCTTCCTTGACATTTTTTGGTTCAAACTTGGAGACAAAACATGTTACGCCATCAATTGTAGAGCACACAGAGTACATACATGTCATTTCTCTATAGTTAATCGGCTGTTTACTTCTAGTATGAACACCATCCTCAACATTTCCTATTACTTGAGACAATGGATGGTTTTCTCTAACTCTTCCTGGAGGTTCTCTGCGACGAGTAACCTCTCGAACCTCTTCTTCTGGTTCCTGTTGTGTAACATTGTTCTCCACATTCCTGTCGGTTGCTGTGTTAGGTGGAGCAGTTTGCACCTCAACAGGAGGTATAACAACTCCCCCTTGATATACGTCATCTTCTGCTACCACCTCTTTGTCCACATCACCTGCGTCATCAAAGACAACATTAACAGATTCTTGTATTGTCTTAATGCGAAGGTTAAATACCCTATAAGCTACGCTGTTTGTTGAGTACCCAACAAATTCTCCTTTGTCGCTCTTATCATCAAACTTTGTTAGATACTCACGATCATTTAAGATAAAGCACACACACCCGAAAACATGAAAATGTTTTAGGTTAGGTTTTCTTCTTTTAAGCAGTTCATACGGTGTTTTGAACGAGCCTGGTCGAATGTTGACTCGATTGTTGGTGTAACATGCGGTGTTTACTGCCTCAGCCCAAAAACGTTTCGCCATTTGTTTTGAGCTCAACATAACCCTTGCCATCTCAATCAAGGTCCTATTCTTGCGTTCGACCACCCCATTCTGCTGTGGGGTTTTTGGTACTGCAAACTCTTGGCATACTCCCTTTTCATCACAGAAACTTGTGAATTGTAAATTTTCAAACTCACGGCCATGATCAGATCTTATACGAGATATTCTAGCATCAAATACATTAGCAACGTGAGCAAACATATTTCTAAACATCTCAAATGTTTCAGATTTTTCACGTAAAAAATAGGTCCATGTGAATCGGGAGAAGTCGTCTACAACAACTAATACATACCTTTTACCACCAGTGCTTTCAACTTCCATGGGTCCTACAAGATCCATATGTAGAAGTTCAAAACATTGGTTGGTCCCAAAGTATTGTTCATGTTGCTGTAGAGCAGGTGTGATGCATGTAATTGTTTTCCTCTTTGACAGTCTCCACACACAATCTGGTCTGCCTTCCCAAGTTTGGGTAGACCTCGTACTGCATCCATCTTGACTAACCTGTCAAGATTTCGAAAATTAGTATGGCTTAATCATTTGTGCCAGAGTATAACATCATCAACTTGTGCCTTGTTGCATTTTGGGTTATCAGGCATATAACAATTGTCTGATGACCTTTGTCCTTTCATAATGCACAAGTTTCTGTTATTGTAGACTTCACAGGCATCTTTAGTGAATTTCACAAGCATGTTACCATCACATAGTTGACTTATGCTGACTAAGTTTGCCATAAGCCCCTGAACATGATACACATTTGTTAAAGCAGGTAGACCAGGAACATTAAGTGTACATTTCCCTATGATTTTACCTTTTGAACCTCCACCGAAGGAAACATTTCCTCCTTCGTAAGTTTCATAGTTGGAAAGAAATATTTTATTACCTGTCATGTGACGTGAACACCCGCTATCAAAGTACCAAGAACCTGAAATGTTAGTTTTCAATGTTGTGTAAACAACATTACATGTTAGATCAGCTTTCTTTACCCATATCATTTTGGGTTGTTGAGGTAACACAAAATATGACTTTTCATCTCTTTTCTTTTGGTAACAAAAAGGCTTTATGTGACCTGGTTTGAGATAGTAATGACATACATATTTTCTTGTACGTCTCTTTCTCTTTTTCTTACCTTTCTTACCTTTTTCTACTTGAGAGTTGTCGTATTTTGTCTGTGTTGGTGGACCTGTGAGCACAACATCTGTTTTGGTATTGGATGTTTCTCCTGCTGATGTGGAGCCATGACAAAACACAGTTGGTGCAGGATATCCAAGGCCCTTTTTGCTTGGGTTTGCGCTATCCATGATCTCCTGTAGTGAATATGTCCTAGTATTCCACTTACGAATTGTCAGTTGTGCTTCTTCAAGTTGGGATTTCACCTTGGTGAGCTCTATGTCACGTTGTGTGATCAGCACTTCCTGTTTTGCTTGGGATTCCTTAAGTCGTGTTATCTCAGTTGTTAAGGTCTCGAGAGCTCGTGCTTGTTGTTTCCATTTGCTCAATAGCTCATCATACAACCTCTTTAATCCTTGTATTATAGTGAGAGCATGATTATCACATTCTTCTCCACATGCAGAGTCTATGTCATCCTCAACACTTCCTGCATCGCCAACAGAGGCATTTAAGCAAAACAAATTAGAATAATAGTTAGGGTCATACCTTTTCGAGAGTGGTTCGGAATCGATGTTTTGGCCTGCTCTGTCTGATGGTGTCATTGTCAAATGCAATGCTATGCTCTCGAATGGTCCTTCTTCATCAACATCCTCAAAGAACTCGTACTCATCATCATTCCACGACACCTAATAAGACTTTCCTCTTTTTTGAAGTGTGTTGGCACACTGATTTGCAAAGTGCCCAAATCATCTACATTCATGACATTGTACATTGTCGAGTTTAGAGGAGCTGAACTTAAACACTTCGTTGTGAGGTGTTTTCCTAGCAGGAGGTTTTCTTTGACTGTTGTCATTCTTTGGAGATTGGTAGTACTCCAAATGTGGTATATCTCATTCTCGGTTGAATCCTCTTACCATCCGATTGAATTTTCTGGTGATCATGGCAACATCATCTCCTTCTTGAATCTCTTCCACTTCTTCGAACTCACTGGATTCCATTATGTCAGTTAACCTACTGCATGAAGGTGATGGGAGTGTATCCGCAGTGAGAGCCACCGTTTTCTTCTTGGTGAATGTGCCTCTTGTCTCTAAATTCATCTCATAGGTCTTGAAGGAGTTCATGAGATCTGTGAACTCAAGTGTATTCACAGCTTGTGATGTTTCAATGGTTGTTACCTTCATATCAAACCTAGGCGGTAACGTGCGAAGTGCTTTGGAAACAAGGACTTTATTACTAAAAGGATCTCCCAGATCTTGACACTCATTCGAGACGTCAAGAATCCTCTTTGTGTAGCTGGAAATATCTTCATCTTCACATCAACTCTTAAGAGATGTAAAGCACACTTAGACCTCAACTTGTTATAAGGAAAAATGACCAAACCTTAAAGTCCAGACTTCAAATTTCCCTTGTAGAGATAGTAAAACATCAAGAAATTGAAAATAGAACAACACACTAAACATAGAACTACTCCCTATTCAGAACTTAACTAACCACACATTAAATCTTCAATAATAAATCTCAGTTAACTTGTCATGCCTAAGTATTTGCTAAAGACTTACTAAACCTTAATAATAAGAATGATATAATTTTATCTTAAATATACTCCTACCCAAACCCCTTCAATAATTAATATGTCAACCACCAAATACTACACACACAATCAAATAAACAAGAATAGAAGACTTAGAGAATTGGAGACATAGTTGTTGTTGTAAGAATTTTGACTAGCAAAACAGCCACGGGGCAGCAACTTGGTGCTGTCCCAACGGAAAGAGCTCCACCAAACCACCCAACTTCGAACCCAAGCCATTCCAGCTCCTAGCTCCATCCAAATCAATTTCCTCAATAACAAGAAGGAACGAAATCCAATTAGTAAAGGGTGGAATCAAATCAGAAAATTTAAACTTCTCCCAAGACTTTTCTTTTTATCTAAATTCACAAGTTTAAGAACATGCAAGTATATTAATTGAAAGCATAAATTAAAGATGAAGTATTAACATAATCAAAAAAGAAAAAAAAACCTCACCTTTACCGAGCCGAGGGAGAGCAATAGCAAAGCTACGCGTGCCGATGCTTCGGCCGTCGAGAGAGTTAGGAAGATAGAGAGAAAGGAAGGAAGGAGGAAATACTTACCTGAGGAAAGAAGCAGGCGCCAGAACCAGAGAGAGAGCAGCGGCGCCAGCTAGAACTTCGGAGAGGCAGAGAGCGGAACCGACGCCAAGAAGAAGGTTGTGCCTGCTCTCTGCCGAACGCAAAGAGATAGAACGGGAGAGGCAGAGTTCGAGTGATTCCTGAGAGAGAGGAAGAGAGGGAGCCATCGCCGGGGAACAGTGCTAAGCGCCGACGACAGTAGCGACGAGGAAGGAGAAGAGCAGCCGAGAGAGTTAGAGGAGCAGCGTATGTGTGTGTCTATTAAGAATTGAAGTTAGGGTATAGTCTAAGTGGGTAAGGCTATGGGCCGGATTTATTGGGCCGAGAATTAATTCCATCGGGCCTGAGTTAGTATAAATCATGGGCCAAGTTAGATATAACTTGTGGGCCAATTTAAATTATGAAGTGAGCCAAGTGAATTAATAAGTGGCAAATCTAGCTTACTAGTTGGGCCGAAATTTAACAAGAAATGGACTGAAATCCTTAATTCTTTCTCTTGGGCGATGGTATAACTAATTGGGTTGATTAATTGGTCCAATTTGGATTAGAACTTATAAATTAGACTTATGTCCAAGTATGAGAATATTAATATTGATAAATTTAGAGAATAAATTTATTGGTTAGAATTTAATCATAATAATTGATTAAATTTATAAATCATACTTAAGGTATATTAATTAAGGTTATCCCAACCCATAAGAATTTATTTAAATATTTTGACTTAAGGATCAAAATATTCAACTAGAATTTTCTCTAATTGTTATACCTAATAATTAATTACCTGGGTGTAATGAATTTACAAATCATAAGCTTGATTTGAGAAATCAACAATGACTGTAGACAATAATTACGGTACTCGAATAGTGGTCGGATTAAAGACCCGAGAATAATTCTCAAAATAATAAGGATAATATTTCTTTACCCTTAGAAATGTTAGATATACTTGAAATTGTGTCTCACCTAAAATTCATTTAAAGGTTTCGACGAAAGGTCAGATCCGAGTCCCGAGAACGAAGACGTCACTAGTCGAGACTATTCAACTAGACTTTCTTACTCTATAAAATATGTGTGCATGACTTCAGAAGAAAATATGTTGTTTTTGAAGCACTATATTGCCATAAATGTTTTGATTTATGTATGATGTGCATCTGTTTATTTATAATCGAATTCGGGTCCCAATAGATTAGATATACTACTCAGGCTAGTGTACACAGGACCGTGAGTCATCCAAATATTGACCGGTCGAGTGTGTGGGAAGTGGCCACTTCCCCGACACAAAAAAGCTTCAGATATGGTTGATTACAAAGAACTTAGGTTGTAGCCGAACTCAGGATTTTACAAGAAATGATTTTAGTGAACATAGGTGCTTTAGAGACAAAAATCCATATGTTTCACTTACAATGGCATGACAATTATATATGTATGAATGCGATTTTGACATGTGTCTACTGAGTACTTTGTACTCAGCCCTGCATGTATTTCTAAACGTGCAGGTTGAGCGATGGTGAAGGAGGGGTGCTACGTTCGGGCTTTTTGTCGATCTCTTGTTAGTTGGCTCTTGTGGGTTTTACATGTCTTCATACATGTAGAACTTAGTTCGATCCAAATATTTTTTCTGTTGCTATTCAAGATCATTATGTATTAAAATCGACCATTCAGTTTCTTTTATATATTGTTGATATGTGTTGAGCTTGAGACTCAAGTTCTTTTATTCAAATCATATACGATGAATTATTCAATTGGTTATGAGATTGTTGTTCAGATCATCCTTATTTCATTTCCCCATTTCTATTCCCGCTTCTTTAATCCCTTCCTTAGTCACGATTTTCCCAACTTTACTATCCTTACTAGAGTGCGGTCGTGACATCAAAGGAATCGGAACCGAACCGTAATCGACGGTTTTGGAAATCGTAACCGTACACGATGGTTCGACTTCGAACCGTAACCATATAGACGATGGTTCGGTTACGGTTCCAAAATTTTAGAATCGTGAACCGGCGGTTTGGAACCGTAACCATCAATTTAGAACCGTATCACAATTTTATTATTAAATTTAATTTATTTCTTACATTATAAAGAGTTATTTTTTATAATAATCTTTTTATAATTCAAAATAACACATTAAAACTTATGAATACATTAATAATTAAATAAAATAAAACTTAACAAGATTAGAACCTAATTAAACTCTAATATTATAAATTAAAATAATTAACTTTTTATTAGTGTACATCTTATATTGTTATATTTATAAAGATTAACATTTTATTTTATTTCATTTCATTAATGTATTTGTGTTTAATGTGTTATTCAATTTAAGTACTCATGACATAATAACACATGTACAACTGGGCTAGTTTATCTGATCCATATGTGATCATTATCGGTATGAAGTGGGCACATTTCGTGAGTCTGCCCACAATTACCCAGATGGCGGTGTTTCCGCGCCTGGATTTGGGTAATCCGGTCACGAAATCCATAGCGATGTGCTCCCACTTCCATTCCGGGATTTCTAAAGGTTGTAGCTTCCCATAGGGTCGTTGGTGCAGTGCTTTGACCTGCTGGCAAGCTAAACATATTTCTACGAAGGATGCTATGTCTCGCTTCATCCCGTCCCACCATAATTTCTTCTTCAAGTCTCGATACATCTTTGTACTCCCGGGGTGGGTGGTGTAAAGAGTATCATGGGCTTCACTCATGATCACCTCCTTAATTTTCGGATTTTTCGGAACACAGCCTTCCTTTGAAGGTGATGCTATTATCGGCTTCGTATCGATAGTTTGTGGTTTCGTTCTTCCTCACCTTGAGCCTTATCTTCTCTAAAGTCTCATTTGTTCTTTGCGCCTCCAGAATCATGCTCTGTAAGTCGGGTTTGACTACCAGAGTAGCAAGGATTCCTTCTACGGTTTCGGGAGGTGGTAGAACTTCTAAGTTCATTTTGCTGAACTCCTTTATGAGTTCTTCCATTTGAGTGAGAAGATAAACAAGCTTGGAAGATGTTTTACGACTTAGGGCGTCGGCTACTATGTTAGCCTTGCCAGGATGGTAGTTTATACCACAATCGTAATCTTTTACTAATTCTAGCCATCTCCACTGCCTCATGTTGAGATCTTTCTGTTCGAAAAAGTATTTGAGGCTTTTGTGATCTATGAAAATCTCGCACCGAACTCCGTAAAGGTGGTGCCTCAAGATTTTCAAGGCATGCACAACGGCAACTAATTCCAGATCATGGGTAGGGTAGTTGAGCTCGTGTGGCCTGAGCTGTCGGGATGCGTAAGTTATCACTTTCCCTTCCTGCATCAGCACACACCCTAACCCGATCTTGGATGTGTCGGTATAGACGACGTACTCCTTATGGGGTTCTGGGACTGCGAGTAGAGGAGCAGTGGTCAGTTTCTCCTTCAGATGTTGAAAGCTAGCCTCGCATTCTGACGACCACTTGAATTTGATCCCCTACTGGAGTAGTTGCGTCATTGGTCTAGCTATTTTGGAGAACCCTTTGATAAATCTCCTATAGTACCCTGCTAACCCTAAGAAACTTCGGATTTCATTAGGATTTGTGGGTGCCTTCCATCCTTGTACTGCTTCTATCTTGGCGGGGTCTACCTTGATCCCTTCAGACGACACAATGTGTCCGAGAAAAGCCACTTCGTTAGCCAAAATTTGCACTTATTGAACTTGGCGTAAAGTTTCTCGTTTCTGAGGGTTTCCAAGGTGATTTGCAGATGATTCTCGTGTTCTTCTCCACTTTTCGAGTAGATCATAATATCATATATGAATACTAAAACAAATTTGTCAAGGTATGGATGGAAAATACGGTTCATTAGGTCCATGAATACCGCATGTGCATTGGTGAGTCCAAATGGCATCACTATAAATTCGTAGTGGCCGTAATGGGTTTGAAACGCTGTCTTAGGTACATCTTCTGTCCTAATCTTCAGCTAGTGATAACCCGATCTCAAATCAATTTTCGAAAAGATGCTTGCTCCTTTCAACTGGTCGAACAAGTCCTCTATTTGAGGTAAAGGGTACCGGTTCTTCAAGGTCATCTTATTCAGACCTTGATAGTCTATGCACATCCTCAACGTGCCGTCTTTCTTCTTTACGAAGAGTACATGGGCTCCCCAAGGCGACACGCTAGGTCTGATGAAACTAAGATCTAAAAGTTCTTGGAGTTGGATCTTGAGCTCTTCCAACTCCTTAGGCGCCATTCTATAAGGTGCATTGGATATTGGTGCTGATCCGGGTTCTAGGTCAATCGTGAACTCTAATTGTCGGTTTGGTGGTAAGCTTGACAATTCTTCTGGAAACACATCTGGGTATTCCCGTACGATGGCTACGTCTTCGATTTTCCGCTCTTCCTTGACTTCTCCACTCAAGGAGACTAGGTACGTTGAGCAACCTTTCTTTACTAACTTCTTGGCTTGTAAAGCTGAGATGATTGACTTCTTCTGAGTCGTAGTGATCCCGTGGAAACTTGTGGGTTCCTTTCCAGGGGGTGGAATGAGATTTGCCTCTCATTGCAAAGGATCGTGGCATAGTTTTCAGCTAGCCAATCCATTCCTAGGATTATGTCCATGTCACTCATCGGAAGTATGCTAAGATTGTTCGCTAGCAACTTAATAGATCCTGAGTTCAGGCTCAGATTTGAGCAAGCATGAGTGATAATAGTGATCCTTCCTAGAGGTGAAGAAATGTTCATAGATGTCTCTACAAGTTCTGACTCCAACTCTAAGTTCTCTACGCATGCTTTAGCAATGAATGAATGAGAAGCTCCCGCGTCAAACAAAATAATTACTGGGGTGTCTAGGAGTATTCCCATACCTGTCAGATTTCTCTGACTCCACTCAGGCTGCTTGTACTTCATCGCATAAGCCCGTGCTCATTGTGGCTTCTTCTGCGATGGGTACTGAGGGTACTGGGGTGGAGGTGGCGGCAACTGCTGCTGCTGTTGCTGAGCCTGAGGCTGAGCCTGCATGGCTCGAACGTACTGTCTCTGCTTTGACTGGTTAGGTTTGGAACCTCCCCCTTATTGCTTAGTGGGGCAGTTCCTTGCCAGGTGCCCTTTCTGTCCACAGGCGAAGCAGCCATCGTTGCCAGCTCGACACTCCCCCAGGGGCATTTTCTTGCATTTAGATCAGGTAGGGAACTTCTGGGGGTGAACATCGTTCTGTGCTACGGAATTCGACCTTCCGGGGTTGTGGGACCGATTCTGTCCTTCCCATGGCTTCTTCTGGGTCGCGCCACCTCGATTGTCCTCCTTTTTGCGCTTCCCATTATAATTCTGAGATGGCGCTAAGGAGAACACGGGTGGTGCCACGGTCACTGATCGCTCTCCTGGCATAGCTGCCTCGATGTCTAGGGCGTGATTAAGTGACTCCGGGTACGACAAGCTCCCGTGACTGGCTAGTGCCATCCTAATTTCGTGCTTCAGACCGGCACAAAATTTCTCAGCCATCTTTTCATCGGTATCCACCTGTTCTGGTGCATACCGAGGCATATCACAAAAAGTTCTGTCGTATTCCGTTACTGACATCCTCCCTTGCTTCAGGTTGTAAAATTCCATTTCTTTCTTCTTTCTGTAACTCTTATGAATATACTTATCGTATATTCCTGTCTTGAATTCCTCCCAGGTCAGGTTCTCCCGCTGTTCTGGGGTCATCGTCTTCCTCCTGGCCTCCCACCAGAAGTCAGCAGATCTAGTCAGTTGGAAGGAAACGCATATCATGCGTTCCTGGTCCATGCAGCGTAAAAAGTTGAAAATGCGCTCCAGAGCGCGTACCCACACCTCCGCTTCAGCTGGGTCGCCCAACCCGTTGAAGGTGGGTGGATTTTGCCAGAGGAAGATTTCCTCGATCCTTCTAGAAGGTGGTGGGAGGGGTGGGGTTACCTCCCGCTCCGCGGTCGGTCCCCTTTCCTCATTTGCAGGGTTGTATCCCCTTTCTCGGCCTCTTAGGCGTCCTCTTGGCGGCATTCTGCTAACATAAGTATTTTTCATCTTAGTAAAGAATTCGTTGGTTATGATATTTAGTATTATAAAATCTCACTTATCATTTTGGTAACATGCAGGAATGGAACATACGAAACTAGAAATAGACATTGCACTTATCGAAATGGACCTCTAGGGTCATCAGAATTCCTTTCATAAATTGCCTCAACGAGGTCCAGTTCAATACATAATTCCTAACGTACTATCTAAGTACATGGTATGATGCTCATCTCCCTAGAATGACATCATAAAAGGTGCTCAACCACGAAACACTAACTACTGTGCCTTTGTGCTGTCAAAATGTCAGAATGTGCTACCACTAGTACGGAACGGTCTTTCCTAAACTACCATTTCCAATAACAAAATCTATCATCAGAACGGTCTACACATATGGTCCGTTACTGATGAGTATAAGGAACATCACTCTATCTACTCCTGGTGACAGAGCTGAGGTACTCCTCATCAGATGGTGCCTCCTGCTCCCAGTTCGGCTCCCAAGCCTCCTCCTCGGGATCGCTCTCGGGGGTTGCCTCCTCCTCGGGATCCTCATCTGAGTCGTCCTCTGGATCCTCCTCCTCATGATCCTCCTCCTCGGGTGCCTCCGCTAGTGGCTCACCGTATATCCTCAGGAGCCTACTCATCTCCTCTAATAACCTCTGTATCTTGGCGTCGAGCTCGTCAAGATTGAGAGGTGGTTCCCTCTTCCGGGAGGGGCCCTCGTCAATTAGGGTGATAGTGAGGCTTGACCTATCTGAGCCTCTGAGGTAGGAAAATGAAGGGCGATCCTCCTCTGATACCTCCAGTGCTGGGGCCTTGCCCCTATCATCGTCACCCGCTGGTCAGGTCCTCACAAGCTGAAACTAGGTCGAGCTCGAGTCATCATTGGCAACTAGGGGTCAACGGGGAGAAGGTAGTGTTCGTGCCCTTATAGTGGGGCGTGAGGAGCCCGACTCGACCTCGTAGCACCCTTGGTATCCCGGCACGAATGTCGGAGATAGGATAGATGACGGCGAACGGCGCTCATCTACTGGGCGGGAGGGCCCTATCTTAGTCTCGTCACATGCTGGCATCTCCGACATCTGCTCACCGTATAGTAGGCTGTATGTCGGAGCGATGGGAATCACTCCAGCGGGAAGATATGTCTGTACTAAGGGCGCCCACATCGATGGTACGCCGCCTGCTAGTATCGGGTCCCCAGGGCGAATGTAAGGACCCTCTGGTGGGCTACCGAATGCGGTGTTGTAGTGGATAATCATGGCTATGAATCCACGGGTGTCAACTCCACGGCCGTAGCTCCGCCCGATCGGTTGAATGAAGTCGCCTGATATCATCCGAGCCCACCCTGCCATCTACCATGCAGCAAAGAGATTAGTCGCATGATCTCATCCATCCCGGTCGCTCTGTGAGGCCTAACCGCCTCCCATCGCCTAAAATAGTGGCCTAGGAACTCCACTAAGGTATCATGCGGGTCTGGCACATAGGACTAGTACTCGTTTAGGATGACAGATCGGAATGTCATCTGCTTCCTTGCAGTCTGGAGGAATCTCACCACTATAAAATAAATACATACGTAATCAGTATTGGATATATCTAAATCTAAACGCAGTTCACAAGCTAGTATGGTTTGCTTGAGTCAAACTGTTCTATTGGTGTTTTGGTTGCTAATTGAGGGAAATGCCCTTAGGGCACAATCCCGTTTTGGAGTTAGGATTTGCTTCCTTAGAGGCTTATCTTTCTTAGATACTTAGGTTCTTGTTAATCGATTTACGGTTTGTTCTTAAGTTCTGATTTGGCGGTGGATCGATAGTTATCGAATCTTGCCGCTATTTACTAAGTTGAAGAAGATATCGTTACGATTCTTCTTGTTTGTTCTATTAGTTGAGGTATTCAAGAGAATTCGCTCTAGTTTGTGATCTATTCTCTTGTTTAAGGGATCGTACATGTTGTTGATTCCTTAGTTATAAGGAAAGATTCTAAGTTCTCGAATATCCGAACTTAGAGTGAGAGATTTGGTTCGAATCTCTCTACTTTGAAAGCTTTTCTCGTAAGGCGTTTGCCACATCTAGGGGGCATGATACGTCGGGGTGCTAGGCTTTTGTCGACTCGTTCGATTAGTCTAGTGAAACGATACTAGTCACGAGCTCATTAAATAACACATCTAATTAAAAGAGTTTGAATCTCAAGTCTATTACATAACGGTCTAGCAACGGAAATGTAGGATCGAAATGATGAAAAATTCTACGTGTATGATGACACGTAGAACCCCCAAGAGTCAGCTACTGGGAGACCAACAAAAAGCCCAATGTAGCACCCAATCTTCTTCATTTCCCACTAGTTGAGGTCTGGTTCCTTAATTATTTAAATTGTTGATTTAAAAGCATTGGTTATTGATTTGATTTATCCATTCTATTTCTGAGGGGCTGGAAAGAGTTGGGGTTGGAGACTTGGGTTCAACTTCGGTGGAGTTCCGGCAGTCGGGACAGCAGGGGATTGGTTTGGTCGTGAGGATTCTCTTGGCATGGAAACAACTTATGTTTGTTGAAGGATAAGTTTCTTCTCCTCTTACATTGTAACTATTGCATTTCATCCCAATAGGCTTAGGACATGTTGATTGGGGAATTGGCATATTGTAGCTTGAAATTGGATATCTTATGTGAAGTCAATATGTGTTTAGTACTTCTATATTGTATATTGAAACTTCATAATTTGAGAGTGGATTTCAGGATATGAAACTTATTTTCTACATCATGTCTATGTTCTGGAACTTAAGTGTATAAACATAAGTTATGTTATGAATCTGAAGTTGTAATTGTGGGTTTATGCACTTTAGTCCGTTACTAAATTTGTTTCAGCAAGTCCTTAGAGAATTTGCCTAGGTTATGAAATCAAAGCATACATTCATGTACATAAGGGTTCTAAATCTAAGCAAGCTCATATATAGTCCATGTTCTGAGTTTACATAAAGAGTTTCAAGTTCTTAATTGTTAAGGTCTTAGGTCAACTAGGTTTGGTGGGTTTAATTGACTGTGAAGTGTGAGTTCTGAAATCTACATTGCATTGTTCTATAGCATGCTTAAACTGAATTGGAGATCTAGGTTGGAGTCATGTTACCTCTTAGATGATGGTGGCTTTTGAGTTGAGTTTGGGCAGGATCTCCTCTCCTTAGCTCCTCTTTAAATATCCTTCCTGAAGGTTGTCTTAGGTTAGCTTTAAGATGGTAGAAATCCTTCTCTTGTGTTTTCCTCAAGTTTCTCTTCTAAAACTTGCTGGATACTTTTACTTGCTGCTAGAACTTTTAAGGCATGGAGATGAAGGGTATTTATAGAGTGGAGATGTTTAGGGGCTATGCCTTGTGTTCTAATCGATTCTTTGTTGAGATTAAGTCTTTTGGTTGTATCTTGCAGGTGATAGAAGCTGGGCAGACTGATAAAGGTGGCATGGATGAGCTGTAGCTCTTGGGATTCCTCCCTTCCCAGGCTTTCTCTTCGGCCAAAAGGAGGTAGGAGCCTCTTCTCTAATTTTCTTCTCTCTTTCACCCTTTTGGGTCTTTACTTAGGCTTTCTCTTGCTTTGTATTAAGTGTGGAGTTCGCCGCACTTTGTTCCTTTCTATTTTTAGAGTCTTGTAGTGTGGCAATTCCTGCTTCTATCTTCTCACTCTTGTTTACTTTTTGGGTGATGGCAGGCTGTTGTACGAAATAGTAAGGAAAAGTGACAATTCTCAACTTCCCTCCTATTGCTTCCTGTTTGCCCAAGTGGTAGCTCTTTTTCCTATTATTTCCTTTACTCTTATGTAGTCTATTCTTTGTTTAGTTCTTGGTTTGGTTGTACTGCAAAAATAGCAGATTGTCTGAAGATTTCCTATGAGATTTGTTATGTATGCTGCCCTATAGCCTCGATTCTCTCCCCTCTCTTCTACTTTTCTGATGTTTTATTTCTTCCAGGATGTAGTGCTCTATATATATCTTTATATTTTTGTTTATTCATTATCTATTTTGTCTTATATATTGTGGTAGTGGATTGGTGGTTAGCCACGCATGTTTAGTTATTACTCTTACGAAAGTCCAAAATATCAGGTGGAATGAGCATTAGTATAATCATAAACTTCTTATTAAGTGTTTAAATTAATAATTGGAAGTCTCAAAGCATTATGCTTGAATGCAACTAATGTCTGCATTAATTGTCATTACTAATAATAGTTCACCACAATCCTCATCAATACTTTCATTAAATAATTTTAATTATCATCTATGATTCTCTAAAGCAAATCCAAGCATTTATTACTCTATCATAAATACTTGTATTAATCATAGACATCAATATGCCAATCATTTAAGTGATGACACTAACATCATTTATCACACTTATTCATCATCTCCTTAATGGCATTAATCCCGAAATTTTGACTAGAGGTCATAACTTCGAGAGGTTTGCTACTTTTTATTCGGGAGTAAAAAGTCGGGGCATTACAACCTTTCTGAACGTCTCACACAGATTTATCAACTCCTGTCACCAAGACTCGATTCTGTACGACTGACAATCGAACACTTCTGACTAAGCCAATGACTACCGCCCAAGACATCACTATTTAGAGTTACGAAAAACTCACAAGCGTTGATGAATCAAAGCAGCGTATAATCAATTACCTATACTAATGTCATCGTCATAGATTAAGAAATGAATTAATTTTTGAGATCTCGTTCTAAGTATCAGCCCGTTAGAACTTATCTCACTGTGAAACCTCTCTATATGTATACGCAAAGCATGTGTATCCGCTTATACATACCGATATCATTCTGCGGGCTAAGGTCAGCTCTCGCATCGAAATGATATCGCAGCCTTTACCGACTAGACGTGGCTTTATATTACAAAGGAGCCAACTGTGTTACCTTCTGTGATCATCGATCCACCACAAAGTTTACAATTGTAATAAATGGACTTGTTTGCAATTCAATATATAAAACAATAATAGATGACAAACCAATGATAAAAACATTCATTCTCATTAAACTGCAATTGATAACAAGTCTGATACATCATGTAAGAATAAAACATGCTTTGAGGTATACAAACACTAACACAATGATCACAGAATGTTACACAGTCAGCTCATTTGTAGAATAAATTTCACAACCTATACGTACTTGAACAGTCTAGTCGTGAAAAGTTGCAGTATCATTCGATGCGAGAGCTGACCTTAGTCTACGATGATATTGGTATATATATGATGTCACACATGCTTGCACACACACACATATATATATATATATTGTGTAATTTTACATAAAGATAAGTTCTTCGTGTTGTTCTTAAGAGCGAGGTCTCAGAAACTATTTATTTCTTAATCTATTACGATGACATTAGTATATGTTGTTGATTATGCAATGTTTTGATTCATTTGCACTTGTGGGTTTTCGCAACCCTATATAATAATGTTTTGGGTAGTGGTGATTAATTTAGCTATAAGTGTGTGATTGTTGTCGCATGGAATCGCGTCTCGGTAAAGTCTGAGTTGATTAAATTCTCGTGAGGCGTTCATAAATGTTTGTTATATAATAAGCCCGACCGGTTGGAATTTATTCCATATATAACAGTTCAAGTTTGAACCGGATCACTCACGAATAAATATATTAATTATTTTGAGTTGTCATGGAACTCAATAAATTAATGAATTATGAATCTTAAACGCGAGAAATATTTAATGATAAAAGAAGGTTATAACCGTAATTTGAGTGAGATCCAGATAGTTCAATATTTATCCTATAGTGGAGTCGATAAATATCAATATAAGATCTATATCTTATTATATTTTATAGAGTAAGATTTAACTTGATCTTATGTTGGAATACCCAAGCTCATTATTCTTTGAAACTATGACATATCCCACAACACACACACACACATATATAAAACTCTGAAATAGCCTACAACACACACACACACATATATATAGGGGAGGGGGTGGCCGAAAATTGCATCTCATACAACTTAAATTTTCTGCCAACACAATATTAATTTACTGTGTGCTTTTTGGAAAATGAAGGTATTATTCTACACTGCAATTTTCAAATTCCTCATTTTTTTGATAAATCCCAATGGATTATCGCCCACATGATAGTCGATCTGTAAGTGAGGATCATAAGCCAGAAGTTTTGAAGGTCGGATATGTTCGTGATACCCGGAGCGGATTGTTGTTTGTTGCTAACGATTTAAATCGTCTCTCCTCAAGAGGCGGACTAACAACAGGAGAATATATAATTTTATTCCGCAATTTATATATTCTCATATGTGGTATTTGCACTTAGATTTTATATTTATCTATTTATTAGACATGTGGATACTGCGAATTGTGAACCCTTCATCCGAGCTCCATCATTATTTGTTATGGTTGGCCTTATCTGCTGTATTTGGTTGATTTTATCTTCCATAATATGTAATCATTCGAAAAAATCTTTTTATAATTAAAATGACTAAGTGATATGTCGAATGTACTACAACGTCATCATGAGTCATTCTCGATGGCCATTGAGATTATGCTTAACCTAGGTGAGATGTTCCAGGCACAGAGTTGGGTGGTTGAGCAATTGATCATTTGCAATGTAATGAACATGTCTATGGCTGAAGGATCATTGGTTCGAGACCATGTCTTGAAGATGATGGACTATTTTGATGAGATCGAGATTTCGGGGGGTTAGATTGATGTTGCATCTCAAAATGATGTTATCCTTCAAAGCTTGTCCGACAGTAATCAAAATTTCTGGTTGCACCATGTCATGAACAAACAAGAGTATACTCATACACAAGTGTTGACGAAAATGCAAATAGTTAAATGTGTAATGACCATGAAATAAGAGATGTTGGTGATTACAACACCGTCTTCTAGCTGTCCTGCTAAGCGGGGTAGGAGCAAGAAGAATGAGGTGTCACTGGCTCCTAAAAAGAAAGGGAATATGAAGGGAGGAAATTCGTCCAAGAAGAAACAAACTGAAAAATGTTTCGTGTGCGGTCAGAAAGGGAATATGAAGGGAGGAAATTTTTCCTAGAAATCAGACTGTTCGGATCTCAAGAAGTCGGGAAACGGTCAAGGTATGCCTCAAGCCTTTGTGGTAGAAACATGTTTAATGGCTAGTTCGGCCCAGTCATGGGTGGTTGATAGCGGAGCCACTAACAATGTTTGTTGTAATTCAAATGCGTTCCTGCGGACTAGACCGCTTAGAGAGGGCAAAATTTCCATCTCCTTGGGAGACACTACGAGAGTGACGACCATTGTAGTGGGAGATATACTTTTACAGTTTTTTTCTTTTGTTTTAGTATTGAGATATGTTTTGCTCCTGTCGAGTTTTATAAATAATTTAATTTCAATTTCTAAACTTCTTTTGGACGAATATTTAATTTCTTTTTATGATCTGGCTATTATCAAGAAAGAGAATTCATTTAGCTGTTCTGGGACAATGTAAAACAATTTATATACTATTAATGCACAACCTAAGCAACAAACTAATACAACTTTTAGCTCATCTACCGACTCCAAAAAAAGAAAAACATCTTGTCTTTCAAAAAATGAAACTTATCTATATAACTTAAGACTTGTCACATAAACCTTAGGATGATTTAGATGCTCGTTGAATATGGTCCGTTGGATGATCTCCTAATACGACCATTTCCAACTTGCGATTCTTACTTGGAGGGTAAGATGACTAAGGGACCTTTCAAAGTCAAAGGGAATAGAGAAGTGATATGTTAAATATAATTCATTTCAATGTATGTGGTCCAATATCGACTTAGACTAGGAGTATGTAATATTTCATCACTTTCATAGATGATTATGAAGGAACCTGTATGAGGGGCTCACGAAAAACGCAGGATTCATAGGTTTAATAAATCACATGAATAATTAATTCTTAAATCACATAGGAGAATATAATGCGGAATTATGTAAATTATACCTTCTTCTATGCAAGTCCTCTGCTTGTGGAGAAGCGATTTGAATCGCTAGTAAACGATCAACAATCCACACCGTTGGAATCTCCTTCTTGAATCTCCACCAAATCCGACCCTAGGAACTTCAATCCTATTCCCGGTCTATCTACTAGAATATCGTGTGGGCGAATCTATCTAGTAGTCTAGAGAAAAAGAAAGATCGAAAATTGGAGCCTTGAATGCTCTAAAATTTTCAAAAATAAGAGGATAAAATCCTCTTGTGATGGTCGATTTTTTAGTTTCTTTTGGAGTGAGAAATTGGCTCCTTCTTATTCTCTATTTATAGACATAGTGGACTATGATAGAGTTTCTAAGGAGAATGAATTAGATCCCAAATAATAGCAATTATAATCCCTTCTTTATCTCTTGCAGTTACAACTATAATTTAAATTCAAATTTTAATTATATTTAAAATTAATATGGGCTTGGACAAATCCATAATTAGATTAAATTAATTTCCAAGTCACCTTTTGGGCCCAATTGAATTTAATTAATTGGCTGAACCAACCTTTAGACTTAAATTAATTAATTTATATTAAATCATCCTCCAATTAATTACTCTATGTAAATGCAACAAATATCAGTTCTATTATAAATATTTGTCGACTCCACTATAGGATAAATATTGAACTCATCTTGATTCATTCGAATTACGGACGTAACCCTTTTGTCATTAATTATTTCCTCACGTTTAAGATTTTCTAAATCCATTAATTAATTGAGTTTGCTGACAAATCACAATTAATTAATATATTTATTTGTGAGTGATCCAGTTCAAACCTTTAATATTACATATGGAATAAATTCCCAACCGGCCGGGTTTATTATGTAATAAACCTTTCTGAACGCCTCACGTGGATTATCAACTCGTATCACCGAGACGCGATTCTGTACGACTCACAGTCAAACACTTCTGGCTAAGTCAATCACTACTACCCAAGACATCACTATTTAGAGTTACGAAAAACTCGCAAGCGTAGATGAATCAAAGCAGCGTATAATCATCCGCCTATACTAATGTCATCGTACCAGATTAAGAAATGAATTAATTTACGAGACCTCGTTCTAAGTATCAACATGTTAGAACTTATCTCACTGTGAAATCACTCAATATGTTTACGCAAAGCATGTGTATCCGCTTATACATACCGACATCATTCTGCGAGCTAAGGTCAGTCGCATCGAAATGATATCGCAGCCTTTACCGACTAGACAATGAATTTATATTACAAAGGAATCGACTGTGTAACCTTCCGTGATCATCTATCCACCACACAGTCTACAATTGTAATAAATGGACTTGTTTGCAATTCAAATATATAACAAAATAAATAACAAACCAATGATAGAAACATTTATTCTCATTAAAGTGCAATTGAAAACAAGTCTGATACATCGTCTAAGCACAATGCATGCTTTGAGGTATACAAACCCTAACAATCTCCCACTTATACTCAAACATGCTTTAGAATATACAAATATCTGTGTCGCATGACATAACTCTCCCACTTATACCTAAAGCAGGTCTATTACACGTCACACTCCTAATCCTTCTACATGCCTCTCAAACGTCTTCCCGTTTAGGCTTTTCGTGAAGGGATCTGACAGGTTGTCCTTCGACGCTATCTTCGTCACCACTATATCGCCCCTCCTGACAATATCACGAATGATGTGATATTTTCTCTCAAGGTGTTTACTTGCCTTATGGGCCCGTGGTTCCCTCAAGTTTGTCACTGCACCAGAGTTATCACAATAGATCGTGATACTCGCCGGCATACTCGAAATCACATCTAGTTCCATCAAAAAGCTCCTGAGCCAAACTGCTTCCTTTGCAGCCTCGAATGCGGCCACATATTCAGCTTCCATGGTGGAGTCCGCAATGCATTTCTACTTCACGCTCCTCCAAGTCAAGGTTCCGCCTCCCAAAGTAAACACATACCCAGATGTAGATTTCCTTGAGTCCCAATCCGTCTGAAAGTCGGAATCGGTATAACCCAAAGGGCATAATGAATCAGCATGGTAAACCAAACAGTACTCCTTAGTCCGTTTAAAGTACTTGCGTATGTTCTTTACCGCTGTCCAATGTCCCTTCCTAGGGTTAGACTGATATCTTGCTACCATGCCTACGGAAAAGCAGATATCCGGCCTAATACAAATCATAGCATACATGAGGCTGCATACTGCCGAAGCGTAAGGTATTTGTCTCATCGAAATGATATCGTAGTCTTTACTGACTAAACTGTGACTTTATATTACAAAGGAGCCGATTGTGTGACCTTCTGTGATCATCGATCCACCACATAGTCTATAATTGTAATAAATGGACTTGTTTGCAATTCAATATATATAACAATAATAAATAACAAACCAATAATAGAAATATTTATTCTCATTAAAGTGTAATTGAAAACAAGTCTGATACATCGTCTAAGCACAAAACATGCTTTGAGGTATACAAACCCTAACAGATTACTAATAGGATTGTTACTATTGGTCAATCGACTCTCGAAATTTTATATGAATATCTTACTTAAGTCTCAAAGAAGTCAATTTGATTTTAACATAAGCAAGCTCAATCCTCATTATTTCAAGTTTTTTTTTTTCATTTGGTGTATTACCCCTACACTAAATCACCTTACTCATTTCGGGACCATTATAAATGTTTACGATCATAAAAACTATAATTTTCCCCAATACAACTAATTATAGTAATTTTTAATTGTTTTAAAAAATATGTCAAAATAAACTGGAATCTAACACCTTTAGTTTTATGATTCACATGCATTAATTATTCTAACAATAGCCAACACATATAAATACATGACAATTTCTAAATTTATCTTTAATCGTAAGAAAATAAATGTTTTGTACCATATATTTAGGCTTGTTACTGAGTGGGTAAAATCCAGACCGGATTCAAAACCGGTCAAAACTTACTTATTTTAAAATTATGGTTCCGATTTAAATTTCAGTTCCAGACCCGTCCAAAATCGATCATGCTATGTCCAGACTCGACCCGACCCTCCAGGTACGGTTACAATTCTAGCTCGGCCTGCAGTTGATATTTATTTGATTTTTAGTTTGAAATTGAAAATTTTCAAATTGAGATGCTATATGGAAAACATAATTGTACATGCAAACAAAATATTTTGCCAACAACACGACGTGGGTTTTAATTCGTATAAAAGACGTTGTCTCGAGAAAAAATTCTAAACATTTAACATTAAAGAAAATAATATTTATAGGCTATTTACAATTAAAAATATTAATATTCATAAGTAGTTATGAAAGATAAATTATGTCCATTGACTAACAAAATTGATGTGAAAAATGGGAGAATTAACATCATTCATATTTAAAATTTGATTTCTATTTTAGGGTTTCACAGAATATTAACCAAGATACCAATCCAGCAGCTCCCTAGGAAAGTAGCTTCTTCCTATCCCCCAATTGGGAGGTAATTGATGATGTACATTTTGTGTGCCTCCGTACCAAACGAAACGAAAAAGATGACAAGGTGCGATCTGTCTATGATATGATTCGGAATGCATATGGCCTTAAGAGCATTGAGGTAATCAATATCTTCTCCATAAAAAATGAGGAGATTCGGGATGTAAATGAGAAGGTAGTTGTTATCCCGTTCCAGTGGAAAACAAGATGTTCCACAGAAATCTTCTTGATCCAATGCACAGATTGCTCATCGACTTCATCCAAAAGAGATTTCTCGGACACAACGGGTCTTATGACCAGATCAAACCCCTCAAGATGAAGATTTTATGTGTTGTTTATCTACAGAAGAAGGTAAACTGGGCGGCCCTTCTGTTCGAACTGATTTGCGAGGAACAAAAGATGATCAAATCTCATACGAGAACAAGAAAGCCCTAGGAGTGTCTACACAAAGATCACTCTGGTTTGGGAACAAATTATCTTACATCATTGAGAATGCCATTCCAAATCCTACTCTACCATGGAGGGATACAGAACACTTTAATGCAATGGTCCTCATGCCTAAGGACCAACTGCAGATGGAGAAACTACTTGGACTTTCAGCTCAGACCTTCGGCAAGGTTGATCCAATTATGCGGAAGGAATTGCTAGATGTTGAACACTCTAATCCAATGTGGGAGGAACCACAGACGGGGAAACCTAAGTCTAAGGCAACAGTAGTGGCTCGAAGAGCCAAGAGAAAGGCTGCAACACGAAGGCCCCAACAGTGAAGAAAATTAAAGACACAACCTCACAGAAGAAGTAGGCAGCACCTGCTAAAGGCAAGAAGAAGAAGGCTGCACCCGTACTCGATCTGCACTTGGCAGATGAGACTGATGAAGAAGCAACACCCACTACAATTCCATCGGAGCTGCAAACATACAAAGCTATGATTCAACCGGAATTTGTTCCTTCTGAATCAGAATAGGAGATGGACTTGCAGCTCCGCCCCAAATCTCGTGCAAATCCAGCACTTGTATAGCAACACCAACATGCAGAACCATCACCAATACCAGAACAATAACAACTATCATATCCCCAACCACTTCAGTAGATCATGCATGCACAGAACATCAACTTTGATGTTGCAGATGAGGATGAGAGTACAGATCTAGCTCTAAGCGATGCATAGATCGTACTGGAGGAAATCAAGGAGACAACAACAAATGAGGTTGTTGAATTGCTTCCAGGGATTCATGTCACACCAACCACTCTTGCCATGACTGTGTGATTGCACACATATTTGGATATCAGAGATATCCCCTATTACACTTTGGAAGCAATTCTAAAAGTGATGACATTGGGGGAGACTTGATGAGTTATTTCTCATTTATGAACATAAACTATTTGCGCAAGAATTTCAGAGTACTGGTTCTAGCCATAATGAGACTGGAAGCAAAGGAGCTCCACATTGACTTGAGCTCATACTAAAAATCTGAGGGGGAACTCTACCATCGTGCTGGACCAATTTTTGGAGCAGTCTTCATCCAGCACTCCTGTTGCCCTTGTAAATACTCAACCTCCATCCATTCCTTCTATGCCCACAAATCCTATGGATACAGAAGACGAACCCGTTGACGAGGAAATTATTGTGGAAGCCACTCCATCTCCTAGATTACCATTGGTTCCTACTGGACCAGTGATTTCGAAGAAAGTTATGAAGAAAGGGATCCAAGGCCCTCTTCGAGAAGAGTTTATTTCTGAACTTATTTTCTCTCCCAGCACAGGTCCACCTAGATATCATCATTTCTCAGTCGCAGAACTTCTCAACTTCTCTCCACCACCTCTCAACTATAACAACATCAAACAGCTAGTGCACACCAACGTGAGCGAATATGTCGCTAATCTAGCACAACTAGTCTTTGATGCAGGAAATGTCGCTTTCACTTCTTTGGGTACACAGACCCACAACAGAATCACCTCTATGACAAACAAAATCTTGTCCAATTTTAATTTTATGACTTATGATGAGCTATTTAACGCCTTTACGGGAAATGAGTTTGAGGTGCGCAGGATACAGGAAACAACCGAAACTTCTTCAAGCAAGAAACAAGAGAAAAAGAAAGAAATGAGGCTGCCTTCAAATTAGCTCCTGCAGAAAACTCTAAAGCGTCTACATCCACTGATGAGACATCAGGGAAGGACAAAGTCGCCAACGACTTTGCCATGATGGTAAAGCGCCTGAAAAAGATGGAATCCAGAACGAACAAATATCAGAGATTCTATAGAGATAGAAGGAATTTCAGGCGACAATAAAAGGACAAATCTGACCAGTCAGACCAGGTAAAGTCAACGAATATTCCACGAGCCAATCTTGATGATGTCACATGTTTTGGTTGTAACAGGAAAGGTCACTTCAAGATAGACTGTCTAGAACTGAGGCGGACAGAACGTGAAGAGCTCAAAACCAAAATGGATAGAAAGCTCAAGGAACAGAGGAAAATTATGATTGCTTAGGAGAATGCATCATGCTCTAGTGGGAACTTCTCTGATTCTTCATCAGATAACGACGAGGCTCTATTTGCTTAAGAAGTCATAGCAGAAGTTGATGGAGAATGTTACGTAGGGATGGACAACGAATTAGATCAATCCGTGGTAAACCTACTTCCATCTAATTCATCTAACTCGCCAATATATGATTCTGCTAGCGAAGAAAGTGGAGAAGAAGAAAATGATGATGGAGAACCCCCAAAAAGAATCTCATGGGAAGAGTTTATACAGACTCTCGAAGATTGTATGAGGCTTCGAGAAATGGTTGAGATTCTGCAGAAAAGAAATGAGCATCTGGAAACTACCTTCATCCAGATGAAGGAAGTCAGCAAAGCATTCACAATGCGAGAAATAGACATGTTCAAGGAAATCACAGCTAATGATGAGGAGATCACTACTGTCAATGCAAAAATCAATGATCTCCTTGATAGATTTGATGCACTGGCAAAGAAAGCTGAGGAAGAAAAGAAGTATATAAATAGATTTCACAGAAACGGTGACATGATGAGAGAATACATCGCCGAAAGATACATAAAGGCTAACATGAAGGGTATAAGTTGCACAAAAGATAAGCCAGCCAAGAAAACATAATTTGTAAAAGCTCAAGGGAAGGGCAAAGGTAAAAGGACAGAAAAGAATCGGAAGGCCCTACCAAATCAGATCGTGATGTTACAAAATGCAGCCAAACAACCCCAAGTTATCCTAATTAAACAAAATGGCAGGAGATAGCCAGAACCTGCTATGATCTTCAATGGGAAGCAGGGTGTTGGGTACAAAAAGGTAACTCACACACAAGAGACTTCATCTTCTAGAACAGTAGCTTCACAGAAAAGCCAGTTGCACAGAAAGCAACTCCAAGATAGCAGAACGCAAATAGACCAGAACTACCTGGGCAGCGACAACAACAGAAGAAAGGAACTCCACCCAACAGAACATAACACAAAATAGAACAAAGAAGGAACATATCTTCATTGATTTTTGGGATCGACAGATTAACTCTAACTCTAACTCTTTATTTTCTCATCATTTATGGGTTCCAGTTGGAACTTATGCTACTAACAAAGCACCCGTTTCCATAATGGGTTGCTAAGTTCAGTTATCTGTAGGGAGAGAGAAACCAAATGAGAAGCATCGCTGCTGGAGGAGCTGTCTGGATAATCGACAGTGGATGCTCGATGCATATGACATGTGATCGAGAAAAGCTGTCCAACTATGTTGAGCGAAATGGTCCAACGGTAACCTTTGGAGGAAATACCAAAGGCTATACAAAAGGTTATGGAGACCTAATAGTTGGTAAGACCACGGTAAGTAATGTATCATTTGTAGATGGCTTAAAACACAACTTGTTTTCTATAAGCCAATTTTGTGCTTTTGGAAAACATGTTGTTTTTACAGCTAACATGTGTATGGTCAAAGATGAGGAAGGAGCAACACTCCTTACCGGAATTTTGCAGGACAAGCTTTATATTGTTCAGTGGAACACAGAACAAGAGACGTGCTTGGTGACCAAGAGCACCACATAATTGAGTTGGTTGTGGCACAAGAGATTGAGCCACTTGAACTTCAAAATCATCAAAAAACTTACAAGAGATAAGCTGGTTGAGGGATTACCAGATCAGGTGTTCGATAGAAACCACATTTGCGATGCATGCCAAGCAGGGAAACCTACCAGAGCTTCATTTCCGAGAAAAGCTGCACATTCAACGAGTCGAACACTGGAGCTGCTCCACATGGATCTATTTGGTCTAGTTACTCCCCTGAGTATAAACGGTAGAAAATACACCCTAGTTGTAATTGATGATTATTCTAGATTCACGTGGGTTGTTTTTCTATTTAAAAAGAAGGAGACATTGGAGAAGTTGCCCGAATTGCTCACCCAGCTCACTACTCAAAGGAGTCAAGCATTTTGTCTATTAGATCAGATCATGGAACAAAATTCCTGAACCAGATGATAGACAAATATTGCTCAAAGATGAGAATAGTTCACCAAACCTCAGCTGCTCGAACTCCACAACAGAATGACGTAGTGGAACGCCACAACAGATCATTGAAGGAAGCAACGAGGACTATGCTAAACGAGATAAATTTGTCAAAGAAGTTCTGGGCAGAAGCAGTCAACACATCATGCTACACCCAGAACAGATCAGCGGTTAAAAATCGTCAAGGGAAGACTCCATACGAGCTATGGAACAACATGAAGCCTCGTATCAAACACTTTCGTGCTTTCGCTTGCAAGTGTTACATCCATAATAATGGGAAATCACAATTAAAAACTTTTGATAGCAAAGCTAAACCAGGAATATTTCTATGATATTCTGAGATTAGAAAAGCTTATCGAATTTTTAATAAGACCACCCATGTTCTGGAAGTAACACCACATATTGTTTTTGATAAATTTGTTATCTCCCATAGGATTACAGAAGAATAAATCACAGTAGATGCATGAAGCACTACAAGAAAAATGGCATACGACAACACTGGAACGACAAGGGTTTTTAACAAAATGCGTTGTCGTAGGGATAAAAACCGTTGTCGTAATCAAAACCGTTGTCTTTGAGCGAGAAAATGCGCTCATAGACAACGGTTTTTATATACCGTTGTCGTAGGTGTGTTGTCGTATATATATGACAACGTATTATTTAGCCGTTGTTGTTATAGCGTTGTCTTATATTCATGCGACAACGCTTTTTCACACCGTTGTGGTATATCCGTTGTTGCAGTACTCAATGACAACACTATTTTGAACCCTTGTCGTTAAACCATTGTCGTAGTCTAGCTTACCACCCTATAATTCATCCATTTGGGCAAATTAAAACCCTAATAATTCGTCTACTCCCTCTTCAACCCACCCCACCCCTTCTTTCTCTTTGCGAACACAGGCCTCCGGCCGAAGGACGTCGGGGTCCTCGTCCTCAACTGCAGCCTCTTCAAACCCACCCCTTCCCTCTCCGCCATGATCATCAACCACTACAAGATGCGTGGAAACATTCTCAGCTTCAACCTCGGCGGCATGGGCTGCAGCGCCGCCGCCATCGCCCTTGGAAAAAAGAGGAGTATAATTAATATTTTGCTAACTTGGTATTTCCGGCAACATAAAAGCATTTGAAATGCTCGTGCCTGTGATTCCTCATTCGCTCTGCTCAGGTATGCTATTGTATTCTCTGCGGCTCTGCATATTTATTTTCGAAATTTTCCCAAGTCTTCGTAGATTTGGCATGGATTTTAGGCTTCTATTTGATTTTTCCCTCTAATTTATTCTACTGTAATAAATTTTGCACAAGCTGCTGGAAGTGAAACCAATTGTTAAGTATTCTGCGCTATCGCTTTTCGCTGACCGTTTCTACCCGGCTCTCTCAAGGTAGCTCTGATGCATCTACCTGATTTTGAATCATGATCGGGAAATGGTAACATTTGTGGAAAATTGTGAACTGTAGTGAAATTTTCTGGATCGATTGTTCTATGTGATTCTGTATGCACCTGAGGTTTGTAACTTTTTACAACTCATGATCTTCAGCTTGTGATATCATCAATCACGTATGGCATTAACGTTCGATTAGCGTGTACGATTCAGTTCATCTAACATTGATAAATGTTGCCCAACAAACAGATTCACGCACTACTTACCATGTGAATGACGAGGAGGAAGATACTTGCTATTTTTGTAATCCCCTACCTCGCACAAATTGCATCTATATTAGATTTTATTAAGAAAAATACATATCTTGTATGCTGTGCAGTCGTGTACTTGAAACTATATTTTGCTATATACAAGTAGATGCCGTATTTATCAATGGAAGTTGAAGATTTGGCTATTTTAATCCACTGGGATTTCCACCTCCATTTTCAAACCTGGATGCTCCAATATCTGTACCATAAATCAAACAGTGATGGCTCATCACCATTTATTTCCTTACCTTATTTGTTTATGACAACACAAAAGTATAAGGAAAATGTTAAGAGAGATGAACCTGGCTGAATTTGAGATATAGTTTCAAGTTTCAGAGTACCAATGACGTGTCTACTACTATTGGTTTTGTGTGATAAAATTATTACAATCTACGTGCATTATTAATAATTCCTTATGCATTCAGCTTGTGCTAGATGATATACCTTCCAAAGCAATCATAGAAGAATCTGACAAGTTTTTTCACTTTCAGCATTCATGCTTTATAAGAACCTTCTTATTCAGTCTGCAATTGGAAAGGTGACAAGTTTATATATCATCATATATGAATGCCTGTTGTAGTTCTAGATTTGTTCATACATGACCTGGTTCCTTGTACAATGTGATGTATTTTTTGTCTTGCTCTTGACATCTTGTTCCGTTCTGACAATTTCTTTTATTAATGGGAAACCCTTGTAAAGACTCGAAGTCGGCAGGGTGACAAAAACATGGCTTTTGTATCCGCTTAGAGAAAGTAACTTGCAGCTATTTGCTCTTGTTTCGTTATTGATTTCAAGCAAGGTAGGTTTATTTTTTTATTAGTCCAGATACTACATCCATATTTCTCATCTTTTAACTTGAATAATATGTAGATACATGATTCACCTCCTCTTTCTGTTAAAAGTTTTAAATCTTTGGGAGATAAGTTTATCAAGGAGCAACACTATACAATGGGGGATATTTTGGAAGCTGTAAGATGGCTGTCTCCGAGGTTTGTAAAATCTTACTCCATTTTCTATTGAGCATGATGGCTAACAAGATATTTGCAGGAGATGGTGTTAATGCAAGTAATTGTACAACGTGTTATTCTTACTGATGCTTTTTGTTCCCTGGATCACTTTTCTGTTTGCCTAAGTTTTTGAGTTTCTTTAAGGTACTGGAATTTGGTATTGGCGTGTCGAATACCGCTTTTGCTTCAGTTGAAGAGCTCCTTGTTCAATTCCAGTAAGCAATTTGGCCGACAATAAGTTATTTCTGCTCCTTCACTTCAGAATTACTTTTGAAGGTGATGATCCTACTTGTGGAATTTGTATTTTTTTTTGGTAGGGCAGTTGCCCAAGTCGGGGAGCATGTGAAATTTGAAGCCTGTATGGATGTGATAGATTTGCTTTATGAAAATGAAGAGACATCAGTCCTTTACAGCTCTCCTGAGGCTCTGGCTGCATCTGTGGTGGTATGTGCTCTAATTCTTCATCTGCAGTCAGACTTGATATCCATTTTCATATATTAATTTAAATTCTTCAACCGTTCACAGGTTGTTGGTTACATTACAGTACCTCCACAGAGGTGGGAGTTTCCTGTTCTTCCTTGGGGTAAGAGTTATATGAATGAATGAGAAGGACGTATATCATGTTATATCATATCATTTACTTCACATATTTGACAACTGAATTTCTTTAACACCATTCTTGATGTTTCAGGCCATTTTGGGTACATCGAGTTGCCAACTCCTATATACCATCCTGATCATGTTAGTGAGCTGAAAAGGATGTTGAGCCTCTTGTGCTTGAAGTGCTTGAAATTCAAGAATAGTAAGGTATTACAAACCAAATATTCCTGTGTGTTTTCTTAATTAATTGTCGGACGTTAAAAGTTGTTTTAGGAGAAATAAATTAACATTCGTATGTATTTTCTATAATGATTGATTATTTTGCCGCCTCCTCAATTTGTAGGCACCAAAGGCGTCAGACAGAGCTCTATAATGATTGATTATTCGCTTAAGCTGTTTACCAGGATGCTTAACGTTTTCTGATTATTTTCTGTGTTTAACGTTTTCCCCGTCATTGTTTCTGGTTTTCTTGGATTGGTATCATAAAGTTGAATTCCTCTTCTTATAGTGGAGAAAAACAAGATTTGTTGATTCCTTTGTTTAGTTTCACTTTCATACAAGAGGTCTTTCTGTAAAAACATTCTTCATTAGTACTGAATATTAATATTTTTACTAACAGTTACTTTATAATTACTTGACAGAGATTCTTTCAACCTTTTTGGCTGCATGCTTGAACCAGAGACTGTACGTTGTTTGCTTTTACTTTAGCTATATCAAATGATAAGGCTTGTTTGTTGTATACTAATTTTAGTTTTGTTCAAACTATAAATTACATAATCTAAAAGTAGACTGTTTAAATCACTCATGCTTTTATTTTGCAGCTTCCCACACAATATTATACAGCAGTGGTAAGATTCTTCCATCATTCATCATTCAATTCTGCCATATATTCATAAGTTTTCAGATTGGTTAAACACTATATTGTTGTGCAGTTATATGCCGTAACTACAGTTTTGCTTTCATTGCAAGCGGTATACTATGACCACATTTATCCACGGTTGAAGTCCAATAAAAGGAGGCAAGAGGTTTGTACTTGCAAGAATAGATATAAATGCATTATACTTTCAATTCATGTATTTCTAAATTATTAGATTGTAAGAAAATTATAACTCTACTGAGCTTGGTAAATTCAAGTTACATATTTTGTAATGACAGCATGAGAATTTCACAAACCTCCCACTGCTGATATACTCAATATTTTCACTCTGTTAAAAGAGAAGGTACTCCATTTATGGATTCAATACGTGTCGTCGAAATTTAACACTTGTTTTTCTTGTAATATGTAATACAAGGCTATGCAAGCTGAAGCAGCAGAAAGAAAAGATTCCCACAATGATTCTGATTCTAAGAAGGCCAATAATTTACAGAGAAATGGAATGGCTCCAAGTTCAAATGTTCATATTGCATCGAAAAAAAGAAAATTGTTTTTATTTGTGTGATCTTGAGTGCCTTTTGCATCAACCGCTGCTGGAGTTAATGGGGTCTATTTTAAGGTCAGTTGCTAGTCTGACACTAATGTTTTTTCTCCCTCTTTTGTTAACGAAACCGAAGGCGTTTTCTTGAACTTATGTGTATAGATTGAGCTGCATCGGTCCATTCTTGTGCAATTTGTGCCATTCGATTTTTTAGGGTCATAATTGATTGCATTGTGGATTGTTGTTTGAGTTGTGCTTTTTGATGCAGTTGGTTTGCATTGTTATATGGCTTTCTTCAGGATTGAATATGTATTATTTTTGGTAGCTGCGTTTGATTAGCTATATTATATATGGTTTCAAATTGCAACTCAAAGTTTAGATTTTACTTAGTTTGAGAGTTTTCTTCATGTTTGCCGGGTGCTACTCTTTACTGTATGCATTCGGTGATGCGATGATCCGAGCCTGCTAAAGGTCATGTCATGACTCATGCCACATTATTATGTGGTCCATAATGGGTTCAATCTATTTTGAAAGGTCTATTCTTGGGCTGTTTTGAATGTGCTGTAGTAAGTGTTGGTTGAGCTCATTTACATGATCGAAACAAGGATGCCAAATGGGGGATCAATATGTTGTATAAAAAGTGATGTATTATATGTTGCTCATGGAATTGATTAAGATCTATTCGGGTTTACATTATACTTTCAGTTTCTAGTTTGTAATTTTTATTCCTATAGATAGGTGAAAACGTGCAAGAATACTTTCAGTTTCTAGTTTGTAGCAGAGAAAATTTGAACCGAAAGTTGCTCTCTTTCTTCTCTCTCTCTCTGTGGTGTATATCTTTCTTCCTCTGCTTTTACCTTAGGATCTTGTAAACTTATCCTTATGCTGCTTCATTAAATAGTGTGCTGCACTGATTAATTCACCCAATGGGCTGGCTTAGCAAAATCTTCAAGTGCTCCGACCATAAGGTTTTGGACGGGCATTCTGATTGGAGATATGAAACGGATATTGCAGAGACTCATCAATCTGCATCATTGGTAAGTACATTTTGTTTAATTTTAATTTTTGGCCTTTTCACATCTAGTTACTACAGTTATTGTGTCAATATTGAACTTGTAATCATATAATTCTTCTAAAATTATCCATTCTCATGATTTAGTTGTCCTTATTTGAATTGATGTTGAGTAATGCCCATAAAGAAGGACAAGCAAGAATGTTGGATCTTGAAATCTCGCATCTGAAAGAACAACCTCTAAAATGTTTGATCTTCTTGTTCACATCAAGTTCAAGACTAGCTTTGCTATGTTTGGACTTCTTGCTCTGCATGATTACGTCAGCTCTTATTAGAGTCCAATATTGATCGTATATTGAGGGAATAAGTTCATTTTCTCAACTTTTTAGTTCTGTTTTGAAGTATAAAATATTTCCTTGGTAGCATACTAGCATGTGATGAATTCATTCTGCTCTTTACTTATGAATCTTCCTGCCAAAGCTTATATCTGTCTGTACATTGATTTTTGTAGTAGTGAGACAGTTTCCAGTGTGGTTACTACGTGATGAAATACATGAGAGAAATAGTTCAGTTTGATTCGACTGTGATGATTAGTTCGCTACAATCATTGGTAAGTAATAGTTTTCTTTAAAATTAATGTCATAATGTCATTATGTAGTAGTATATTTTAAAGATTATCTAATATATATTTTTAACTTCACAGTTTATTGAAGAAAAGGGGAATTACTCGATTGTGGAAATTGATGAAGTGCATAAGGAGTGGGCTGAATTGGTTCAGAAGTATATTGGACTGTAACTTTTGGTAATTTTAGGTTTATTTATGTTTGGGACCATGTACGTAGTTATCAAACTTGAAGTATTATATTTGACCTTGCTATGGTATTTTTAGGATTAAACTTGAATATTGCAATATGCTTTTATGCTAAATTATTTATATTACTAATTTACTTTTAAATATTTACGTATTTGATGTTTTCATTTCAATTTAATATTTATTTTATTAGTTTTAGCAATAGGTTCGAAAATATAATGTTGTCTTATAACTCAACGACAACGGTTTTATAAACTGTTGTTATGGGCGAAATTTTTTACAAGGGTCCTAAGAAGCGTTGTCTATAGGTGAATATTTTTGCAAGACCTACGACAACGGTTTTAAGAACCGTTGTCTATGAGCGAATTTTTTTTAAATACAACAACGGTTCCAGAAACCCTTGTCTTAGCCGTTTTTGTAAATATTTACGACAACGGTTATATTACCGTTGTCTATGAGCGAGAACATACGACAACACGACCTTCGACAAGTGTCGAGGACAGGCTACGACAAGGGTTAAAAACCCTTGTCTATTAGTATTTTTGTAGTAGTGAAGATTGAGGAGTTCCACTTCCCATATCATGGATGACATCCTTAAATGGAGTCCCACAGAAGATGAGGAAGAAGAACTGACTGTAGAAGGAGAGTGCTCGAATCAAAGGGGAACATAACAAGTGCAATACGTTCCAGAGCCCACAGAACACGAGCACATAGCTCCACAAGCTGCAGAAGAGGAACCAGCTAGCACAGAAGTTGTTCTTGTCATAGATTATGGTGTTCTGCAACCACAAATTGAACCAGCTGGTGATTCAGCACAAGTTCAACCACCAGAGCAGATCACACAGAAGCTGTGAACCCAGACTCGTTGGCAGATAAACTGGGTAACCCCGATCTTAATTGTGATGTTTTTGATAACCCTTTCTCTAGTCCTTCTACAGTACATCCATAATTTGAGGAACCAACTCCTGAGGTAGAACTTGAAGTATCAGAGGAAGATATGACTCGACGAAGAAGGTGGATTGATGCTCATCCATCAGACCTCATAGTTGGGAACCCAGAAGAAGGTGTTAAGACTAGAAGGATGCACGGAGAAAGCGCCTTGCTTAGCTATTATCTCTCCCACACAGAACCCTGAGATGTAGATGAAGCCCTTAGAGATGAAGATTAGACGCAGGGCATGCAAGAAGAAATCAATGAGTTCAAGCGCAATGAAGTGTGGTATTTGGTAGATCGTCCAACTTATCAAGGAGTCATTGGCGTCAAATGGATCTTCAAGAACAAGAGAGATGAATCAGGCGAGGCAGTCAGAAACTAAGCAAGATTGGTTGCCAAAGGCTAACAAGAAGACATTAATTTCGACGAAACATTCACGCCGGTTGCAAGACTTGAAGCAATTCGACTCTTCCTGGCATATGCAGCATTTAAGAGATTCAAGGTGTTCCGGATGGACGTCAAAAGCACATTCCTAAATGGAATACTCGAAGAAGAAGTCTATGTGGAACAGCCGCCTGGGTTTGAAGAAGCAGATGCCAGCAAGGTTTACAGATTGACAAAGACAGTATATGGTCTTAAACAAGCTCCCAGAGTGTGGTACAAGAAACTTTCGACATTCCTGCTGGAGTCTGACTTCAAGTGTGGTTCTGTGGATAAGACGTTGTTCACAATCAAAGTGCATGACTATATACTCATAGTACATATTTATGTTGACGAGATAATCTTTGGGTCCAAATCTTCATACTTGTGTGATAAATTTTTTGATTTAATGAAAACACAAATATAAAATGTCTATGATGGGTGAAATGAATTTCTTTTTAGGACTTTAGGTCAAGCAATCACCCACAGGGATCTTCATTAATCAAAACAAGTTTGTAAGGAGCTCATTGAGAAGTTTGGAGTCAAAGACATCAAGCCTGTTAAGATTCCAATGCAGACCAATGGCCAGATTTGCTCAGACATAGAAGAGAAACCAGTCAACATAACTCAGTACAGGGGTATCATTGGTTTTTTACTTTATCTTACAGCTAGTCGTCCTGACATTATATTTGTAGTATGAGTTTGTGCCATATATCAAGTCAACCCAAAGGAATCGCACATGAAGTTGCTAAAAGGATTCTTCGTTATCTCAAAGGCACTACGAATCTTGGTTTGGCTACTTAGATGAAGATTATCCAGGTTGCAAGCTAGACAGAAAATCAACTTCTGGGACCTATCAATTTCTTGGCAACAAGTTAATCTCATGGTTCTCCAAGAAACAGACTTTTGTGGCAACCTCTACAACCAAAGCTGAGTATATGGCCGTAGACAACTGCTCTACACAGATTCTGTGGCTAAGGCAACAACTCAGAGACTACGAAGTATTTGTCCAGAACGTGCCTATCTTCCGTGACAACACAAGCGCCATCACTATCACACATAATCCTGTTCTCCACACCAGATGCAAGCATGTAGATGTGAGGCATCACTTCATTAGAGACCATGTGGAGAAAAAGAACATGCAGATCGTCAAGATCCATACGGATGTGCAAAGAGCAGACCTGTTAACGAAAGCACTGGCATAAGACAGATTCAAGATGCTATGTGGCAAGCTTGGACTTCTAACTCCGGACTAGAGACATAATGTGTACACACATAATGTGATAAGCTGATCGTGGAACACAACTTATGTTACATAGTATGCAACAGAACTAGTGTATACACAGATCGCAGAACACAGACAGTAGAAACACAGATCTCGATCTCCACAGCACTCAAGTCTTTCTTTCACCAGTCAACTAGAAGTGAAGCAGAAGAAGCTCAAATGCACAGAATACGACACAAAACAGAAGATGATGAATATTCACAGAAGACATATCATCAACAGAACATCTCATCTTCTGTCTCCAGACACTGACCAATGTATTTATTACACTTGGCATTTATTAAGGGGGAACCAGAGAATCTGTATCATTCTCTGTGCTTAATCATTTGCCTTGTATTTATTTCTCATTTATTGGTCAATGCTCAATGTTAATAAATCTTGTTCCTCAATACATGCAGATGAAGCGGTGAAATGACGTGCATTAAATACAAAACATACCTTTTTCAGAGTTTAACCGCAATTCGAGAGATACAATCAAGTGTTTTCTCGCCGCTTAATCTCATTAACAGAAGGTGTAACACATGCGCTGCCAGATCGGATAATATGATGGAAGATAGTTGTATAGAACGGGAGAATGCAAAAACAGGAAGTGATCCAGACCGTTCAATTTTTACATTTTACCTTCTGTGATCTCAACCGTCCATTTTATTGTTATATATAACATAATTGCTCTAATGTTTGTCTTTTACACTTTCAAAAACCTTTCAACTTTCGTATCATCTTTCATCGCTATCAGTACTTGCTCCATAAATATTTCCCAAACCACACACTCAAATCTTCTATAATTTCAACCTTGATTTCAAAATATGGCTTCAGTTTTTGGACAACAATCCTCGTCCTAAGCCACTCCTCAAGCCCACTTAATTGGACTACAAATGATTACATTAGTGAATGAGAGACTTCAGTATGAAATTTTGCCGTGTTAGAATCTTATGAATTCGAAGCGGTGGAACTCATGTTTGAGATGATCAAGAAAAACAAAGGTGTTTACCAAATCTTTTGTTTTGAAATGTTTCTGGGCACCAACTGTAAACACTTTTTTTTGCTAAAATTTTGCATTTATGCCATTTGATATTCATGTTTAGGATATATGCTTTAGAATAATGTGTTTGTGTTCTGAATCTCTCCTATATGTTTATCTTCAGTAAATGTTTTTCCTATGTGTTGTGCTATGTATTTTTGTTGAAGAAACTCAGCCTTACAAATTTTGTTTTCTAGTTATAACTTTCCACATAATACTCACCAGCACACCCACTAAGCAGCTCCCACGTCAAGTTGCTTCTGCTTTTCTGAACTAAGACATTATTGAGAATATGCCTCTGTGTGTCTTCGCATAGAACAAGACAGTTCACAGGACGAAGTACACTTTGTATACGATATGATACTCAAGGCGTACAACTTGAAGAATTTCGACGGGATCAATATATTACTATTCCAAATGAAGAGATCCAGGAAGTGATCGAGAATGTAGCTGTTATCCCCTTCCAATAGGATAACAAGATGTTCAACCATACTCTGCTTGACCCGATGCACAGATTGTCAATCGACTTTATCTAGAAAGGTTTTTTGTGTCACAGTGGATCATAGGACCAGATCACGTCGTTGAAGTTCCGGATACTTTGTGTTGTGCTGCTACAGAAGAGAGTAAATTGGGCGGCCATTCTATTCAAGCTCATATGTGATGAATAAAAGTTGGTTCGTATTGCCTAAGAGAACGGAATGAGGAGTCACTACACATCGCCCTCTTCGTCTCGCCAACAAATTTTCATACATAATCGAGCAAACTATTCCAAATCCGACGCTGTCCTGGAAGGACACAGAACCTTTCAACAAGATGGTTCTGATTCCCAAGGACCAACGGTAGATTGAGAAGTTACTAGGTCTCACAGCACAGACCTTTGCAAAAGCTGATAACATTATGAGGAAACAACTTCTGGAAGTTGGCCATTCGAATCCCACTTGGGAGGAGCCCCATGTTGGGAAGGCACCGCAGGAAGCAGCTATAGAAAGTGAAGGAGACGACTCCTAAGAAGAAGAAGCAGGCAACACCTACTAAGGTCCAGAAGAAGAAGAAGGCCCCAGCTCTTAACTTGCATCTTGCTAATGAGTCAGACGATGAAGCCACCCCCACTGATACACAGCTGGAACTGAAGAAGTATAAACAGGAAATTCCACAAATTTCATTCCTTCTGACCCAGAGGAGGAAATTGATTCCCAACTTCAACACTGAGTTAGATCTCACCCAGCAGCTCAACAGCCCTTACATCCAGTGATCCAGATCCCAACACCAGCACACCAACACTCATCACCGCAATGCCTTGCGATGATCATGCCAGCACAAAACATCAACTTTGATGTTGCCGAGGAGGAAGGAGAGATCTCGGACCCTATGCTAAAGGATGCACAAATAGTCCTGGAGCAAATCAAGGAGTTAGCTGGTGATGAGATAGCAGATTTGATGCCAGAGATATAGCATACACCTGCTACACATGCTATGGCCAATCGGTTGAGAACCTATCTGAACATACGGGACATCCCCTACTACACTTTGGATGATGTGCTCAAAGTGATGACTTTGGAAGATATGAAGGTCAAATAAGGCAATCTGATGAGCTACTCCTCTTTCATGGATCTAAATTATCTGCGCACAAAATTTTACGTTCTGGTACCTGCCAGAATGAGACTGGAAGCAGAAGAGCTGCAAGTGGACTTGAGCTCGTTCTACAAAACTGAGGGAGAACCAACCACCGTGCTGGACCATTCTTAGAAGAAGCATCTTCTGTTCTCCCGCATACTCAAATGGAAGGATCTGACAGTGAGCGTGTCGACGAAGAGATACTCATTGATTTTCCACCCAGAACTTTCATTCCTTTACTTCAAGCTGGACCCCCAATGGCCAAGAAGAGTCCGATGAAAGGAATCCAAGGGCCATTTGGTCAAAAATTTTATTTATGATGAAGTGTTTACCCAAGGCACAGCTCCTCCAGGTTACAGACACTTCTCTGTTCAAGAACTTCTCAATCTCTCACCCCCTGCTATCTCCTATCAAACCGTGAAGCAGATTGTGCACAGCCAAGTCAACGATGACATTGCTAATCTTGCTCAGCTTGTTTTAGATGTTGGCAATACTGCGTTCACATCTTTAGGTGCACAGACCCAAAACATGATTACTTCTTTATCCACCAAGTTTACTACGTAACATAAAGAAGCCATGGAAACCCAGAACAAGGCCATAACTGATCTGCGTGCACAGATTGAGTCACACAAAGCACAGTGAAGATGAAGTCGGGGAAGTCAAGGGAATGTTTGACAACATGCAAGAGACTACAGAACAACACACCAAAGACCTTGCCAACGCTAATTCTATCCACGAGAAAAAGCACTTTGAGATGGACCAGAACATCACTATTCTGTTGAATTTAAAAATGTCTGCAGAAGAAGAGTTACAAAAGCTAAATGACGATCTTCAATATTTCAAAACTGCTACAGACACCCTTTTTTATGCTGTCGAAAAGGGGGAATATGTTGGAAAATATGGACAGAAGGTTGATAGGGGTAAGGAGAAGGTTCAAGGGAAGAATGAGAAGGTAGTGACAGAAGCAGCTAAGTCTCAAAAGAAGACTAGATCTAGAACTCAGGCTGCAGCGGAGAAACATAAAGAGGAGAAATTGATCAGAATACAAGTGAATGATGTACCAACTGTTGAGGTTCTTCCCACCCAAGTCATCGATCTGAGAATAACTAAGGATGCATAGAAGAAGCTGAAGAAGCACGAGGACCCATGATAACGCACAGTCAATCTAGTGTTGTATCATCATATGTGCCGTCTAGTGGAAGGAGAATAGTCATAGAGAAGAAACCTGCATCCAACCTGGTTCAAAAGTCTATCTCAGATCTTGCTCTTACAGCATCAGCACAGACGGTGATGGAATCAGCACAGGAAATTCCAAGTGTTGAACAGAAGGCATCAGAAGAAGCAAATCTTGATGTGATAAGGACTACAACAAAGAATGCACAAAAACTACTTGATGCTGCAACAATAGATGAAGTATCTGTAGCTCAGAGACAGAACTTCTTGAATGCTGAGACAGAAGAGAAACGTCAAGAATGGGCTTGAATAGAATGAGCTAAGCAGAGGCCGAGGAACACACAAAAACTGGAGATGAATCTACCTTGAAGTGAAGGTTGGATCATGCGAAGAACATGAATAAGAGGATATTCATCAAGCCCAGATACAAATCATCTAATATGACAGTAGCTGACAAGTGTGTTCCAAAATCAATGTTGGAACTTTGGGACATGATCAAAGAATGCTTCATAAAGGAATACTACTTCCTGAAGATGAGCCCAATACTGGTTGAAATGAATCCAAATGATGCCTTCAAGTGTTATCTTGATAATTTCTTCGATCAAAAAGCTGCAATAGAACTAAAGCAAGCAGCAGCACTCAACAACGTCATTCTCAATGCTCCGCCAAGGAAGACTTTGGCGCCACCAATGCTCCCAGGGGGGAGATTTCTGGATATGACATTCATCCATGCATACATCAACGAGACATCAGCTTATTACAGATGTGGGATGACGATGAAAGACCCAACCTATAAGATGATAAATGATGGCATCTTTGCTAAGCAAGGGTTGAAGACAGAAGAAAAACAGAAGAAGGAAATGGAGAAAGCACGCAGAATAGATAGATCATACTTTTTGTCAATCTTTTTTAACTTTATTTTGCCTTGTTTGGTGTAAGGTTTTGTAACTCAAACAAGTGATATAATGAAATATAAATTTCACTCATTGCACCCTGATGACTAGGGGTGTCAATCGGTACAGTACCGGTTAACCAGAACCGATTAACCGGTTAACCAGTACCAGAAAGATGCTGATTTCAGGAACCAGTATCAGTATCGGAAATTTAACCGATTAACCGGTTTACCGGTTAAGGTACCGATTTTCATTTTTATTATTATTATTTATTTATTTAATTATAAAACAATTTTAATTTTCGTATTTAACCAATACATTATAAAATCGTAAGTTTATGTATTATATTTTTATAATTTAAATTTGTCAACATTAAAAAATCAATAATTATAAATAGTATCTAACATCATATTTTTATTACATGTATCTAACCAATTGTGATATTTATAATTTCATATGTGAATACATCGAGCCAGTGAACTACTTAATTAATTATTTACAAACTAAGCATGAGAAAGTTCTACATGCATGATGGGTATGTATGTTCTTAATTACTACATAATTGTGCAATGCAACATCTCTCATATTGTATCTAGCTATTTAATTATGATTACCTTATAATCTTACAGGACAAATAAAGAAATATATGATCTTG
>JAPKLX010000191.1:216833-246653 GCA_026898415.1 Leonotis leonurus
ATAATGTTGAGAATCTTGCTATTTCAACAGATATGCAAAGACAATTTTATATATATATATATATATATATATATATCAGAAGAGTGAAGGTTGTGCCTTTGTTATAATCAATTACAATTTACAACTTCTGTAATATCAAATTCATACAAATAACTCAAACAACCAGCAACTCCCCCTCCTACTTGTTCTCACTTGTTCTCAGGAAATAAATAAGAGAAAAAGATGAAATCATGGACATATTGGAATAGAAAAATTGATGCGTTGGAAGGGAATAAATCATGGACGCATTGGAAGAGAAAAAGAGAGAGTATTTCAGAACAAGAAAGAAAGATAGAGAGTTCAAATCTAGGTACGGCGGTGCGACGACGACACACCGGGGAAGAGCGTTGTTGGCTGCTGGGCACGTGACGTCGGTGGCCTTGGGTGTGCGACGGGGAAGTCGGCGCACCGGTGTCTGTGTGAAGAAGACGAGGCTGCGCGTGGGGCTGCTGCTATCCGTTGCGTGAATTAGAAATTGAAAGAATAGGTCAATAGAGCATTGAATTGAATATTTTAATCTTTTTTAACTAATATTATAATTTTAATTTAATAATATTTTAATTAATTGGTACCCGGTTCGGTACCGGGTAATCGAGTACCGGATATTTTGGAAAATTAAGAACCAAAAACTGGCTTATTTCCCGAAAAATTGGTTCCCAGTCCGGTACCGGTTCTTCCCGAGAACCGGTTACCGATTGACACCCCTACTGATGACAATCTCTCTTTGTCCAGGTTCTGCCTATTCACTTTCTACTTCCTGTTATTCTAAATAACAACTATCTGCTTGCATGTTTAAAATTATCATATATTTTCTTTGTTGCTTCTATTAATCCCTTTTTGCATAAGAACTTTCTGTAAAGTGTGATTTAGACATCATCAAAAAGGGGTAAATTGTTGGGAACCCTGGGTAATAGTTTTGATGATGATTATCAAAACTCACACTTAGACTTTACTTAAGTGTTTTACCTATACAGAACGTAGTGTGTTCTGTGTATGGAGTTGATCTTTTCTTTAAAGATGTTAAGATCTATGTTAAGATTTGTCTATAAAAGATCAACTTAGACTTAGGTTTTAATTCATAGTTAGTTTACAAATTACAATGTAAAGGAACAGAACGTGAGTCACGTTCTGGTCCTACCTTATTCTGTACTAGACTTAGAATAGTTAAGATGCTGAATAGTAAAGAAGCAGAACATGAGTCATGTTCTGTATCTATAAAGCATCATGCGTAGACTAATTTTGGAGGACTTTTAAGACACAAAATGAATGAGTCATTTTGTCTTTAACATAGAACGTAGTATATGTTCTGTCCAGATACTGTCTAACAATGAAGTATCCAAATCACAGAAGGTGATTTAATAGATCATGGAATGATCTGTTCAGCACATAGAACTTGAGGCGTTCTGTGAGATGCATAAGAATAGAATGTCTACCTAAATGGGTTATATGTCTCTTAGTACACTTTGGTGCCACACAGACTTCGTTCTCATATACTTATTCTGGTAAAGGAATTTGAATACTGAGAACTACAGCCATACTATATATGGTATCAAGGAATGCATAGCTGACAAGGAGTACGATTCAACGACTAGTTTGTGTGATAAAGCGTTCCAACGGCTAGTTTGAGGAATCAAACAATATAAATACTCCATAGGGGATTCTACATCAACTACGGATTCTCAAGCGATGAAACTCTGCAGAAATTCAAGCTCTCAAGTGTTTAAAGCATTCAACGCTCTCATTCACATCATTTAACTATTTCTGCTATTTAAGATTACAGATCTTAGCAACACTTAGATTTATCTAAAGCTAGATCTCACACCTCATCTAGAACTAAATTGTATTTAAGATACAAAGCACTGTAATTTTAGTTCTTATCTTCCTCTAGCCTTCAAGCTTAAGGAAGAACTCTCACCATTGTAAGAACCCAGTAAGTGATAAGTCACGGTTTTCTTCATGCACTACACAAGTCAAGTTTGGACTTTGTTGTAGTGACTGGTTCTCTGCTAGTCTAAACAAGCGAGGAGTTATTTTCACAAGTTAGTGAATTACAATCGAGTTGAAGTCGTGGACGTAGGGGTGTTTCCCGAACCACGTTAAACCATGTGTTCTTAATTACAACATTTACATTCTGTTACTTATCCACATCATATTATATGTGATATTGCATCTTCTGTAAACAAACATTTAAAGAACACTTGGATTAAACAAAAGATTTTCATTAAACTGAGAAACAGATTAATCCACCACATTTCGCACATTTTGTCTCTCATTCTTGAGAACATAACACGTTTAATAGAACACGATTATCTGCTTCATCTTCTGTGTTTCCAAAACACAGAACCCGATTCACAGATCGCCAGCCTTTTGTGTTGTGTGGTCTTATGCTATGTTTCTGATAACTTGCAAGAATTCGAAAAGTATACATTGTTGTATTCCCCCCCCCCCCCCCCATACACCAATATCTGCTCATCGAGACCAACAGATTGGAGAAGTGTCTACTGTTAGGAGAAAGATTAAGCAAGCTATGTCAAGAAATAAGAAAAGATTTATCAAGCCACAATACATATCATATAATATGAAGGCCTTTGATAAATGGGTCCCTGCACATTTGTTGGAAGTATGTGACAGGATAAAAGAATGTTTTGTGAAAAAACACTATTTCTTGAAATCAATAGCTCGCCACTATCAGTAATCATGACACATTTAAGATGTATTTGGACGACTTCAATGACCAAAAAATAATTGCAGAAATTCGCAGAGACGCCAAAGAACACAAAATCATTCTAACTTCTCCACTTAGAAGGATCCTTCCACCACCAATGCTACCAAGAGGAAGATTTCCTGATATGGCCATAATTCGTTCATACATCAATGAGACATCAACATTTTACGGATGTGGTATGACTTCAAAAGATCCTACATAAAAAATGGTGTACGAAGCTATTCATGCCAAGCACAGACTGAAAATAAAAGAGCAACATAAAGAAGAAGCAGAAACAACAACAAGGAGGCAGACCAGGTGATTAAAGCAGAAGCTAAATAGACATACTTTTTGATGTAATCTGTTTTAGTTTATCTTGTTATGTTATCAGTGTAATCCTTTTGTAACTCCTAACAGTTAATATAGTGAGAAACATATTACTCTTGCACCACAATGACAAACTCTCTTTGTCCAGGCTCTGTCTATTTACTTTCTGCTATCTGTTATCAACAATAACAATTATCTATCTGCATGCTTATTTAACTTATATATTCTATTGCATATGCTAATCCTTTCTGCAAAGGAACTATCTGTAAAGTGTGGTTTCGACATCATCAAAAAGGGGGAAATTATTGGGAACCCCGAGTATTAAGTTTTGATGATGGTTTTCGAAACACACACTTAAAATTACTTAAGTGTTTACCAACACATAACGTAGCATGTTCTGTGTATGAGAGTTGATCTAATCTGTAAAGATATATAAAGATAACAGAATGTGAGTAGCGATCTGTATCTATAGAGCATTTATTCTTAGACTAGGTCTAGCAACATAGCGTCCAAGACACAAAACGAAGGAGACGTTCTATTACTGAGACATAACCTATGAAACGTTATGTCCAGATGCTATCTAACATGGAGTATCCAAAAATCACAGAAGGTGATTTAATATAACAGATCATGGAATGATCTTTTCAGCACACAGATCAATGGGTGATCGGTGTCGCGTAGGCTTCGTTCTCATATACTTATTATGGTAATAGAATTTGAATATTGGGAAACGATGTCATACCTTATATGGCAACAAAGGACGCATCGCTGGCAAGGAGTACATTCCAACGGCTAGTTCGTGTGCTTAAAAAAGCATTCCAACGGCTAGTTCGTGATTCATTTGTCTATAAATACTCCTTCAAGAGTTCTACAACAATTCACTTGATTCCAAGCGATCAAACTCTGCAGAAATATTCAAGCTTTCGAAGTGTTCATAATACCAAGCGTTCATACTCACTGCACTTCACACTTATACTTTCTGCACTATAGAATTCATTGTTCTTAGCTATTCTCAGCTTATATCCTAAGCTAGAACAATCCCCATCTAGAACTAAACTTGTATTAAGTTACACTGCATTGTAATTTTTAGTTCTATCTGCCTCTAGCCTTCAAGCTTTTGGAAGAACTTTCAAACTTGTAACCCAATAAGTGTAAAGGTCATGACCTTATTTGTGCACAACACAAATCCAATTTAGATTTGCTATTGTGACTGGTTCCCTGACAGTCTAAAGAAGCGATAAACTTTTCACAAGTTAGTAAAGTATACTATCAGTTTGATAGTCTGTGGACGTAGGGGGTTTACCCGAACCACGTAAAACTCTGTGTTCTTTAGCTTTCATTTACTGCTTTGTTTATTGCATATCTACAACATACTTATTCTGTATTATTGCATAATCTGTAAACAAACCTCCTAAAGAACACTTGGTTAAACAAAAAGGATTTTCTTAATTGAGCAACAGACTAACCACCACTTCCGCACAATTTGTACTTGCACCTTCTGTGAGCACATAACACGTTTTACAGAACTAGATTATTTGGTACATCTTTTGTGTTTCTAAAACCCAGAACTTGAACAACAGACCACCAGCGTTCTGTGTAGTGTGATCACTCGTTCTGTCTCTTGAATATTTAGCAAGAAAACAAAAAAAGTTGTCATTGGTGTATTATCCCCTATACACCAACTGTTCAATCGGGCCCAACAAAAAACAATATAATATCTAAAAGCAGAGTTATAGTTATTATTTCTTCAATAGACATGTTTTTTATAACAACTTCACACCTCTTCATAATAAAAGAAAGCACATTTTCGATCTTAGTGATATCCTTTAAACCACAATAAAGATAAAATCTTATAATGTTAAATAATAAAAGAAAACACCTTCTTTTATAAAATATTATTGGAGAAATAATAACTGTAACTCTGCTTTTAGATATTGTATTGATTTAAAAGTTGGAAAAAATAATGTAAAAATATATATTCTTAATCTTTAATAAAGATAAAATCTTATAATATAATATAAAATTAAAAGGATATGTCATCTTATAATTTGGAAGGGGGAGGAGTATTAATTTCTTTTAAATTTGATATATCTCTAAGGAATTTAATATAATGATTAACAGATTATGAAAATGTGATCACAATTAAATAATTAAGTACTTGTCTCTATACAATCATAAATTCTTGAGATACTATTGTATTCAAATATCTCAGTTCTTCTTTCATTATCAACCTTGAATACCAAGAATCCATTCGTAAGTTAGTGGAAGTTGGCAACAAATTAAATTAGAATCTATATCCAAATACACATCATAGATAGAAAAATATAATGAATTTGATTTTCCACATTATTAAAAAACAATCAATCTCATCCAATCCAATGAGATTCACAACATGCAAACATGATGAATTCTCATTACTCATTACCATATGAATATGTTTTCTTTGAGGGATAAATTAATCCCTTGAAAATATGGGATAAGAGTATAATTGGCCTTTAAATTTTTCCTTCTCTTTTATCCATCCCTCTCATCTAAATTATAAAGTCATCACTATTTTTCTCCTTAATCCCACTCTAAGGAGGGATAATATTTTCCATCCAAATTTGGAGTGATAATATTATCTCTCCCTTAAAGTGGGATTAAGGAGAAAAATAGTGATGATTTTATAATTTAGATGAGATGAATGAATAAAAGAGAAGGGATTTAAAAGAAAATTATACTTTTATCCCACATTTTCAAGGGATAAATTTATCCCTTAAAAAGAACACAACTTTTATATATATATATATATATTGATTTGTGTGACATAAAAAAGCTACCATCCAATCTCATCAATTATTTCAAGAGCATTTCACATAGTAAAACATTTGTAAAATGAATAATACACAAAAGCAAAAGAGCAGCCCAACTTGATACTCATATGCTTAATACCCGGTAATTATAATTTTAAGGTCAATTTATTTTTCAATGCTCCCTCCGTCCCAACTAGTTTGTGGCACTTCTTTTCGGCACGGGAATTAAGGAGTTAAAGAGTGTATGTTTAAAGTATAAAGTGATGATAAGAATATATATTATTTAAATTTGTATGTGTAATAAAGATGTCCTAAAAAGGAAATGACTTGAGCTAGTTAGGACGATCCGAAAATGAATACGACTCAAGCTAGTTGGGACGGAGGGAGTATCTTTTAAGAGAAAAATAAAAGTAATTATCTTAAATTTTTCTTATTGAATATTAATCAAGAATATAAAAGATAAAAATATAAATTTAAATTATTAAAACACATTATTGAGATGCACACAATATGTCCAAGGTGATTAGATTTTATATTTTGTTTCAGATCCAAATATACCCATAAATATTCTCTTGATTCGGAACCAATTTTTATGTAAATTAACGGTTCGGGTTCAGTCCAAATCCAGTATTTAACGGTTCGATTCCAATTCCAAAATCGTAACTATTATAACGATCTCAATTCGAATTTTACCCGCTCACTGACAAACAATAAAATAGTCTCATTTACTTTTGGCACATAGACTATTACACATGTTAAAAATGAGTTCACTTAATGTGTCAAGACTATTTTTATTGTCAAAATTAGAAAGGAGACAATTCAATTAGAAAAGTGAGAGTACTTTATTGGTACGAAGAATGTATTAATTAATGCTGTAAGGTGTTGGGTTGAGTCCCGTAACTAGTGCAACCCTCGTGTTTAGTTGTCATCGTTAAATTTGGAACCTTGAACAGATTGCCGGTGATAAGCCGGAGGAAGATAAAGCTGACATCAAGTCATCACGCCCCTTATGCCATGAAAGACACACGTGCTACAATGGCCGGAATAAAAGATCACGATCCCATGTGGGTGAGCTAACCCAAAAAATCCTTCCTCACTTCGAATTGTACGGAGAATGTATTAATTAATTTTCCATTAAGCCAATACAAATAAATACTATCGGACCACACAACATGTTGTATTGCTTAAGATATGGAAAAGAAAGAAAACTTGAAAGAAAGAGTACTTAATTAGCCCACTATTTCTAAATAAGTAAATTAGCTGTAAATATTAATTAATATATTTTTAATAAGAAATGGGTTTTCAACCCGAGTCTGTGTTTTTGACTCTCCGATCTGTACGCACGCTTCTGCCTCTCTCTCTATATCATCTCTCTCTTATGCAGATACACTACAGTTATTCTTGGCCTGCTTTACATTTTCCAAAAGATAAAATCAATTTGTTGTAATCGCTTCAGAACCCAAGAATTTATTCCACTCCGATCGCACATAATTTCATTTCCTTCAGCTCAGCTGATTGGTTTGAGGTTTCTTCTGCAAGTAATTTTCAATTTTCTTTCGCGTATTATAAGGAACTGAAGATTTCATAGTAGTTTTAATATATATATATTTTTTCTCATCTAATTACATGTACGAACTGAATGTGGGTATGCTTGTTTTTTCCCTTCATATTAATCAGGCGCCAATTGATTTTATTCTTCTTCTTTGTTGTTGGTTTTGTTGTCAGGGTTTGAGATGCTGAACAGCTATTGGTTGATTTTTCTGGAGCTCTTATGATATCTGTGCTAGCTGTATTTCTTCCATTTTAGGGTTTTTTTTTCTTTTTTCTTTTTACAGTTTTCGTAGGGATTTTTTTTCCAAGGGAGAGAGACCATCTTTTGTATCTTTGTTATTATGAATACATATGTAACATTTGAATTTGTATTATTTATGTGGGTTATTATTATAATACCGTTTTGCATGTGAAGCGATTTGTTCTGCAATGGTAGTATTATATTGTTAGTGCATCTGTTACTATGGTTCGATATGCTGTATGAGAGTATTGTTGTTATGTCATTGTGTGCATCGTTGAGTTTAGTTTCGTACGTGCTTGAGTTGACTCACTTCTTATGTATAAAATACTTAACATTTGTTCCGTTTTCTTCTTCTTGTTTGGCTTTCCCCTGTTACTCTGTCATTATTTTTCACCACCCACATAACCACTGACAATGTGTATTATTTTAACTCATTTGTGTGTGAAACATTTTGTAGACCGATATTGGATTGGATGAGTGCGGGTCCTTGATCTGCCAGGATTTGTAGAAACGCACGTTGGTGGCTTTACTTTTAATGGAGAGCTTAGTGCAGCTGGAACTGTTGTGTGAAAGACTTTATAACTCACAAGACTCAGCAGAAAGGACACATGCTGAGAACACTCTAAAATGCTTTTCCACAAATACTGAATATATTTCACAGTGTCAGTATATTCTGGACAATGCTTTGACCCCTTATGCACTGATGCTGGCTAGTTCAAGCTTGTTGAAGCAAGTAACTGATCATAGTCTATCCTTGCAGCTTCGCCTTGATATCCGTAAATATATCCAACTTAATATTTTCTATTGGGCATCTAAATGAGTTGTTCCGTTGCCTGCCTGTCTGTCACTATTGATTTGATCTTTATGTATTATGCCGTTGTAACATAATGGCAATTTAAACCATGAAGTTCAAAACTGCTACTTTTTTATCATGGAATTCTTTGCCACTTTTATATATATACCATTCTTATTTTATATGTCACTGGGATCTAAAGTCGTTGGCTTTTACTTTCTATGAAGGAAATTATCTTGTAAGCTATCTGGCGAACAGAGGTCCTGAGCTGCAGCCCTTTGTGATCGGATCTTTAGTTCAACTTTTGTGTCGACTTACCAAATTTGGATGGTTTGATGATGATAGATTTAGAGATGTAGCTAAAGAATCAATCAACTTTTTGAACCAGGTATATACCTATTATGTCATGACATGGATGTTGTTTCCTCTTTGGATCATTTACATTGCATAACTTAAACCTCTAGTGACATCTATGAATAGATCTGTAGATTATAAACTGTTTTGTTAAGTGGTTAAAAAGCTGTTGGAATTTTTGAGGAGTTAACGACTGGTACTGGTTACTTCTCCAAGAGCTAATTTTAGTTTTGCTTTAATTGTTTGAAAGATATCACAGAGTGTTACAAATCATACTTTTTAAACTTTGTTGTTTTTCTTGATCAAGAAAAATTGCCAATGGATCTTAACATTGGCTGAACAATTCCTTTTGCAATTCCTGGTAGGGTATAAACAGTTCCATTTTGATTAGTTAATGCAATATGATTAGCTAATTCAACTTTCAAGTGCTAAATAAATCACTGCATTAGAAGCTAAGGGAAACTAGTAAGGTCATAATACAGACTTCCTCTATGCTTATATATCTCTTAAAATAACATGATATCTGGACTCACAGACTCACAGTTCTACCCAGAAGTTTTACAATGTTCATCATATATGACTTCAAAGCTAGAAGTGGAAAGATAAAAGTTACATTCTTGATTTTCCTAAACACATTGAGGATCTTAGGTATTTTATATTGGTGAAGTACATGCTTTGTTTGTGATATCTGGTGTATGAGTAATCATTTTTAGTTATGCAGTTCTGCTTCATGTTTTAGTTCTTGTCCAGTTTCTCTATGTCTAAAGATCAAGGTTATGTTTTAATATCTTTAACTGCTTTTGATGCCTATATGCATAATTTAGATTTGTCTCCCTTTGTCCCAATTGTTCAAGTTTAGACTGCATTACATGTTTTCAATAGTCATTATCAAATTTTAACTTTGTCCTTTTCTGTTATGTCACAATTGACGTACTTGATTGCTACATCATAATTCATATCTCTGCTTTTCTCTGTTTTGTATCATAATTAATCACTTACTAGTAGAATGTTGTGGGCATTACTACCTCTGAGTGATTCTGTTTTTGTCAGGCCTCTTCAGATCATTATGCTATTGGTTTAAAGATATTAAATCAGCTTGTTTGTGAGATGAATCAGGTCTGTCTTTCTTAACACTTTTCTTAGTTTGAAGTGAGGCATAAGAACGTAAAATATGAGAGACGATTACTACTTTTGCCTTGTTCCTCAACATAAATGTAACTGTGACACATTTCTTTTTTTGTCAGTATGGCAGACTTGGCTTCAGTGACTTTTTTTCTTTTTCCTCTTCCAATGGCCTCTCTGCTTGCCTGAATCTCATATCGCTCTTATTTGCTTTTTCACTCTCAGGCAAATCCCGGGTTGCCTTCATCGCATCATCGAAGGGTAGCATGCTCATTCAGGGATCAATGCCTTTACCAAATCTTTCAGATATCCTTAACTTCACTACATCAGCTTAAAAGTGATGGTATGGTTTTGGACTACGAATCTGCTTCAGTCATGTTGGAATTTTATTGACTTTTTACTCCATTAGACTCAGAGTAATATTATAAGATGTTATATATGCAGCTAACATCCGGTTACAAGAATTGGCTCTCTCGCTATCACTGAAATGCCTTTCTTTTGATTTTGTTGGGACATCGATTGATGAGAGCTCTGAAGAGTTTGGGACTGTCCAGGTACTTATTTGGAGATATTATTGAGAAGTTAAGGTTTTAAATAAATTAAAAGTCTGGAAACTTGCTCATACGACCTTTAAAACTATTAGTATTGCTGAAGATGTGTCACTCGTATATTTTTTATTTATATTATGGTTTATCTTGTAAATTTGTCACCTAAGGAATTGTTTTTGCTTGGTTTCTTCTGCTGACTGAATTTGACTCTACAGATTCCATCTTCTTGGAAGCCTATATTGGAGGATTCTTCAACACTACAGATATATTTTGATTACTATTCACTCACAAAGCCTCCCATCTCCAAGGAGGTCTGTCAACTTGTCATTTTTTTCATTTGTATGCTAATACTCATCAGAAGGTTTTCCAGACGTATTTATTAATTTGGATGCAGTACAAATTGCTTCCTAGTTATAACAATGACTTTTCTCTTTGTAATGATTTGTTAATTTGTCAGTTGTAACAATGAGTTTTATATCCAAGGATGTCTGACAGTTTGTCAATTTCTTCAGTTGTCTCATTTCGTTCGGTTCTACATGGTTTTAATTGAACAAACTGGAAAAAACAAAATCTCGCTTTTTTTTTTCTGTGTTATTTGGTAGGCATTTTTAGGTATCTTACAGAGTTGGATTATACTTATTTTTTTTCACCAACATTATTTATGCACACACATATAAACTAAAGTTAGTTGAAGCTGTTGATTTTAAGAAAATGGATTATGCTTTGTTATATGATAATATTAACTTCGATATATTGTTTTAGGGTTTCATTTGCTGGTTTCTCATTTACAATTAACTGCTTGCGTTTATTGCTTCTAAATTATATATTTTTTCCTTAATGATTTTGAGTTCTATGGGAAGCTCAGGTAGATTCCTGAAAATAACAGATTATTCAGTTTTGATGTTTTACGCATATGTACATCGATTAATTTCCAGTCTCTTGAGTGCTTGGTCCGGTTGGCTTCTGTGAGACGCTCTCTTTTCACCAATGATGCTGCACGTTCCAAGTATTTGGACCATCTAATGTCAGGAACCAAAGAGGTTTTAAGAACAGGGCAAGGTGTGTTGACTAATGTTATCTTAAAGAGCTTCAGCTTTCTTAATCCTTAGTATTTTCTTCTATGTTTTGGTCCATTTGGTTGATTGGGTTGAATGTAGGTAGTATGTTTGTAGTTGTACTGGCTTTTTTGTTTAGATCATTATGCTTATATTCTCTTCCAGCTAGTGCTTTGAACCCTATTTTCAAAGGAGCATGTATATTTAATTTCCTCAGGCTTGGGTGGGTGGTTGAACTCTTAGTCTTTGTTGTTAGCATCTTTACTAGCTCCTTTCTGCCATCTTTTGCATTCTATTTATCAGGACTTTTGGCATCTTCTCGCTTCCATCCCTAAAGATATAAAATGACACCTCTTCTTTTGTTGTCACTGGAATAACTTATGTGGCAAAAGTGCGTGATCTCTTATCCTTTTGTACAAACTCATTTAAAAGATAAATTTGACTGAACCAGGCGATGAGTACAAGGTCTCATCCTTAGTAAATAGCAATACTGACGGGGCAATATTGGCTGCATATTTAACCATAATCCTAACTATTCTTGGTTCCTGGATTCCCCATAATCAAAAGATTGAATTATGTTCCTGGACTGATCAAAGACTTTGTGCATTTATAGGTGATATTTTGTTCTATATATAGTATGTATTATGAGAAAGACGATCCTTGAAACCTTACGATATCCTTGATTAGGTACAAGCAGATCTATAATTAGGGACAGTAGTGTATTATGTCACACCCACTGAGCCATCAAAAATATATAGAAAATTATTTGCTGTATTCCATGATTATTTGTTGATTTGCTGTATTATATTAGGACGAAAATTGGTCCTTGCCTTCCAGATCCTATTAATGGATCGTATGGTCAATGTGCATTTATCCATGTGAACAGATATTCTATATCCATGAGGTCTTATTTTTACTTCTGCTGGTACTTTGCTCCCAAGTCCCAGCTCTTCTTCATTGAATATGCTCTTCATCAATTCATAATAATCTAGTCGTTTAATGTTTGAATGATATTCTGAACTTGGAAATTAGGACTTGCTGACCATGATAACTACCATGAGTTTTGTCGCCTTCTTGGACGATTCAGAGTTAATTATCAGGTATTTTTGCTAACTATGTATTATATTTCATAAATTTATTGTGGCTCTCAACTTCTTTTGGTTCTCTCTCTCTCTATATGTATATAGGGTTAGGTTTATATAAATATTTAGAGGAATGGGTGGGTAAAAAAGATGATGTTACAAATCAATCAAATGTTAAAATTAATGCATATCATTAAATATTGAATATACATGAGGTACTATGTATGACTTGTTATTACAAAATTATGAAAAATTTCATACATAACCTTTGTGATTGAAGATTGAAAATAAAAAGTAACTACCGGTTGAATGAGTATAACTATTTATAGACATTAATCAACAAATTGTATGGATTAGATTAGTTCCTAAGTTACTACATAAGGCTGGAGTTCTCATTTGAACTCTCCCATATATATATATATATATATAGGGAATAGATCAAATGAGAATGCAATTTTAAATGAGAAATGAGAATGAATTAAGACCATTAATTTATTAGATTGATGTTATATTTTGCTAAAAATGGGATACAATTGATGAGAGGCTAATAGAGTAATTAGAATATTTGTAACCGAAACTTCCATTCATTTATAGAATGATTACACTTAATTTGTGGAAATAATTGCTTATGATATCTAATATCAATTATGTCATTTTACAAGTGGTAAAGCCTTCGACATTAATCATAGTACTCTTAAAAACACATTTGTTGCATATAAATTAAAAAAACAAATCGTCTATTCTCTACATAAAATTACATTTAATTCTAAGTGGTTATTCATTTCTTCAAATATTATTTAATAGATTAATTTATATTTTACTTGTAGTAAATCTTGCACTTTTATTTATATTAAAAATACATTACCTAACAACGTTAAATGCATTAAAATAATATATTCAAACTATTTCTTTAGTTCTTAAAAAATTAACAACAAAAATAAAATTTTATCTACTAATTTTCATCTAATATGTTGTTGATTGTATTTGTAAATTGACCATAGATCTTGTCCAATATTAAATAATAAATGTAGATAACTAATAATTTATAAAGGGAACTAAAAATTCTTATAGCTTTAGATTTTTTAATTAAGTATGATCCATAAAGCATAACCACATTGCATATAATTAATACATGCATGCTGCAAAATCCATAATGTGCAGTGCATATTTATGGAATGCATTATGCAAAATGCATTAACGTGTAATGCATATTAATGAAATGCATAATTCATAACTGTGTAATGCATGTACTTGCATCACACATAACATATAATGATAGAAATATGCAATTAAGGGATTATAGTTGATAATATTATATGATAGATCAATGCATGTTTTAATTATAAACATATAACACGATGTATTTAGATCGATCCACTAACGTTATTTGTTTCTAACTGTAATTATATCATTCATATACATAATGCATGATACATATATGTGTAATGTATAATTGCATTGCATATTAAATGATAGTAAACCATAAACCATAAATTGTGAACCCTAAAAATCGTCTAATGTAGGGTTCAAGTTTAGATAGTGTATGCATCAATTTGTAAGAAATATGCACTGCAAATTGTACGAATATGCATTATATGTTGTATGATTATGCATTACAAATGTTTCAAGTAGTTTTTTATAAGAATTATATCTATACCCATGCATGTTATACTTGTGATGCATGTACTCATTGGTATTTGACAATGCATCAGTTCATACGCACTGATAGTTTAATTTAAACGCATGCGTCAAAGCATAATTTAATTCTAATAATACTGCACAATGTATTATAGATCGATTCATAGTTTTTTATTTATAATTGTAGGTTACATCATTCATACACAAATGCATAATACATAAATATCTAATATTTAATTGTATGACATAATGAATAATGATAGAAATTTGTAGTTAACATTAAACCCTAAAACATAAATTGTAAACCCTAAAAGATGGTCTGAATTTAGTGGACGGTATATATCATTTTCATGAGAAATATGTATTGTTGTAAACAATAAATATATGCATTAAAATATTTAACTATTGATGCACATATGATGATGCACTGTCATATACCAATACGTGCATCACAATATACTATGCTAATGCATTGTCTATATCAAATTAGTTTTAATAAAAATCAAACTCATTATAAGAATAATAATAATATATTTATATAATTATATTAAATGGCATGAGGATGTGAAATGTCTATGCATTTTCAACACAATCATATGCATCATCATAAATGTTGTTCTGCTTCTAGTTACTACTATATACACATTAATAGAATTATACATTCACATACTACTGTGTATTATACAAATAAATTCAAATAGATAATTTATATAGCATAATTTTCATCACACTGATAATTCATATTTTAATATAGATTATATATAAAATATTTGGAGGAAGAATATAAGATATTTGAGGAAAGACAATAATTTAGGAATAATGATAATAAAGTAAGTTTGTTTTCTCTTTTTTACCCTTTCTAACAATTTTAAATGAATAATTATATATATTTTTGTTAATTATGTTATGGATCTAATCTAACCGTTTAAATCTTTAAAATCAATAACTCTTAATCATTTCTATTTCTTATCTTAAAGATTATTCTCATGTGACCCACCCCCCACCCCCCTATATATATATATAGATAGATAGATATATTTCTTACTCTCATCTCATGCATGTTGAATGTGCTGTTTATAATCCTCACAACTTTTTCCTGCGTGACAAGAAATGATCCCTTGGAATATGTTAGTAGTTAAAAGATGCTAAAGTTTTTTGCGCACAGTAGACATATTATGCAACCTCAACCTGATAGAATCCACTTCAAGTATCCATGATAACAGACTTTAATCACATTACATACCTCAGCTCATTCTGTTGACTCATATACTTATCCTCCACTTATTTCTAGTTTGAAATAGCTCCTCTCTTTTCATTTATTTCTACATAGACACTACACCCTAAGAAATTAATTTCTTTCTCAAAGAAAAAAATAGTCTCATGAACTAAATGCACACTTCGTTCTAAAAATTTACTATTGGGAAGGGGATACGGGAGCTAGATGAACAACTACCTTAATTTTGTCAACAAGTTCATACTGGTTTGCCAGTAACAGGGGCCTGTCTGCTTGAGCAGCAGGTATTTTTCCGAGAGTGTCAAAAATTACCTTTTCCAGTTCCTTCCTTTCCAAATAATATCCCAAAGGATCTCTATCTTTATGTGAATAAAATTCAATCAAGTTTCTGAATAATGCATTTAGATACTAGTTCTGGATCTGGGATTTGATATTTGATAAAAATGAAGAATTGAACATCCAATATCCACTAAGATGGATGGCTGCTCCACTGGTATATAACATATTGCTGGAAGTATCGTCCGTTCTGATCCTCATATTTGCAAGAGAAGTTTAAAGCATATTTCTTGCATGTGCTTTTCTGTCCTGTGTCTTCCATACATGGCTGCCTGCTAATGAGACTGGAAACACGTGACAAATATTTTTTCCTCTAAGCTGATTATTTTTTCATTGTTTGACTTAATATCTCATGAAATTACTGTTTCTGTAACTAAATGGTTGATATTCTACTGTAGTTGTCTGAACTTGTGACAATGGAAGGCTACGGAGATTGGATACGCTTAGTTGCTGAGTTCACGTCAAAATCTCTGTTGTCCTGGCAGGTAAATGGTCAGGAACAAATTTTTCGTGAATTTTTGTAATATTGCATAATTTAGCTTAAGATAAACTTCTCTTATTGTTCATCTCTGACTATTTGCCACTAGTTGATTTTAAAAAAGGTATGGTCGTCAGTGCTAAAACTTAAGAAGATATTGTTGTTTTTCAGTGGGCTAGTAGCAGTGTTTACTACCTTTTAGGACTATGGTCTAGGTTGGTGAGTTCTGTACCCTATCTGAAGGGTGATGCGCCAAGTTTGCTTGACGAATTTGTGCCTAAAATTACTGAAGGTTTCATCACTTCAAGATTGGATTCTGCTCAGGTTTGGTTCTCAACTGAAATCACTTTGTGGCTCAGAAAAGCCTGGTGTTATAGATTCTGTATTTCTCCTTGTCATCACAGGCGGGCCTACCTGATGATATTTCAGAGCATCCACTTGACAATGTTGACCTCCTTCAAGACCAGCTTGATTGTTTTCCATATCTCTGCAGATTCCAGGTTATATATGATTTTGATAGTCACATCGTTCTTTAATTTTCGGACTTCTTATGCATTCTCTTGTAGTTAACATTTATAAGTTTCTCTTTCAGTATGAAAACAGCAGCTTGTTCATTATCAAGACCATGGAGCCTATTTTGCAAATTTATGTGGTATGCTGATTTTGTATGACTATATTGTATTTTTATGACTTGATGGGCCGTTAGACACTTAAATATATTCCCTTTTTAATAGGAAAGAGCACAACTACAAAGTGGTGATAGTACTGAACTTTCTGTGATTGAAGCCAAGCTTGCTTGGATTGTACATATAATTGCTGCTATTTTAAAAATAAAGCAATCTGTAGGTTGCAGGTAAGGTTTCTATTTAGGCCTCTTATCTTTTTGTCCGCTTAAAATCCTTTCATATTTTTGTTAATCATGTAGATTTTTGTATGACTCACAGTGCTGAATCACAAGAGGTAATTGATGCAGAACTTGCAGCTCGTGTTCTACGAGTAGTAAATGTTGCTGACAGTGGCTTGCACAGTCAGGTAAGACTAGAAACACATTTGTTATATGAACTATTTGAAAATTTAGCAGGGATTTTGTCATATTATTAATTTATTGGTCTAAGGTTGTGTATCACAAGACGGTTCATATGAAATTCACCAGTTAATTGTCCTGATTTTGTTGAAACACACTTTACCAGACTTCAGAATGCCATCAATATGGGTGATTGATGTGTTTTTAGCTCAAAGGAATAATTGTGAAGGTGAATTTGAAGTTACCCAGAAGCTACAGACGGCATTTTAGCCAATATCTGCTATATCTACTTTACATTTTTTGCTCTAAGGAAATACGACAAGAATTGATCAATCAATTAATGCTGTAATTATTATGTAGTATCCTCCTTTTGATGTTTACCCCTATTTTTTGTTTTCGGAGTTCCCGAGAAAGGGTATACAAATTAAGAAATACTATACCTGACATAACAATTTGAGCACATAACTATACATTAATGAGTGGAGATTTGTTCAAAAAAGCATTCTCTTATCACATAAACAAGTATTTAACAGCTTATCAATAAGAAGGCATTCTTTTATGTTATGTTATACATCTTGATAAAGGCCAGGTTAATTTAATGGTCCTTATCCATGAGCATTGTTGGTAAATCTTGGCTGACAAGGAACAGAAGGAGCTTTGAGAATATCGAGGAGCCATTTCAGGATGTATGAATTAGGCTGAAGATCTAAGTAACGAAAATTTATCTGTAAATGATATCGCTGGGAATTGGAGTTTCATGTTTCAGAAAATATTTGGCAGACATTGTGTCCCCTATTTACTTACTATCATCATGTTTTCGTTTTAATAAAATATATGAAGGGAAAATAAATTGGCTACCATCTTGAAGAAGTAAATAAGGTGAAAGTGTGAGTTTCAAACATTACTTGTATTTCAATTTGTACATTTGTGAAAGTGAAAGCATAAATGGTTGTGCTTTTGTTTGTAGCCTTCTCAACTTGCAGCCAGATCGTTTTTGTGATGATAGCTGAAGCTCATTTTTTGTACTTTGCTTTTGGCAGAGATACAGTGAATTAAGCAAGCAAAGACTAGATCGTGCAATACTTACCTTTTTCCAGAATTTCAGGAAGTCCTATGTGGGTGATCAGGCTATGCACTCATCAAAGGTAAAATTAGTCTTAATTTTGTTCATGGAGACTATCATCACTCCTGTTTAATCTGAAGCACTCTGGTTTGTTGCAGCAGTTGTATGCCCGGTTATCTGAACTCATTGGGCTTAATGATCATCTATTGCTATTGGACTTTTTTGTAAGGAAAATTGCTACCAACCTCAAGTGTTATACAGAGGTTGTTTTCTATGTTGGTTCTCTAGTTTCTCTTGTTTTGGAATTTTTCTTGGTTCTGCATCTCATTTTTTATTATTATTGCAGAGTGAAGAAGTTATCGATCAAACCTTGAGTCTGTTCTTGGAGCTGGCATCTGGGTATCATTGCTTATTCAGTACTTTAGAAAATTTGAAAATGTTCATCTTGCAAGCACATTTATTTTACTATCTTGTAGCTATATGACCGGAAAGCTACTACTCAAGTTGGACACAATCAAGTTCATTGTAGCTCATCACACCGTAAGGCCTTGCTGTTTTATCATTGACTGAGCTTTCTAACATTAGTCAATTTCCATTGATACAATAATGAATACTATTTTCTCAACAAGTTTGATTGGTTAATACGAGTTGATTTTCTGTTACGATAAATTGATGAAACAATAGCTGGTCCAATAGCTGCTTCAGCGGCTGCAATAGTTATTACAAAAATTGAAAAAAGTGTCTCCTCTTAATTAACGATTATAAAAAATATCAGAAAATGTTACAAAGTTTATATTAACTGAATTTAATATGTTGTTCATTTCTAAATGTAGACAAAGCACTTCCCATTTCTTGAAGAGTACAGATGCTCTAGGAGCAGAACAACATTCTACTACACTATTGGGTGGTTAATATTCCTGGAAGACAGTACCGCCCTCTTCAAGTCTTCGATGGATCCTCTGCTTCAAGTATGCTAGAGTTTTTCTTCCTCTATCTTATATTCTTCGTACCCCCATTTCCATTGAGATGCACTTACTTAGTGATATATGTTTGGTTTATCTTTTTTATTGTGGACCACCAAACGGCTCTAATCTTAACTGTATCCCACACATTCTCCAAAGAATCTTTTTTATCCTTTAAGATTCTCATATATGTTTAATATGTACTTATTCAACTCAGTTAGGAAGGGTGGTAAAAATCTCTATATTTGTCAATTTAAAACCTGTAGTGCTTTATATATCTAGTTTATATCAAGTTATCAGCAAGAAAAAACTAAAATTCATGAGGTGATAAATTGATAAGCTTTCTTGGAAGATAACCATACCATTATTAGGTAAAAGTTTGAGAAATAAATGTGCACAATATGTAGACAGGGGTTTTATGTCTCTGTTTAAAGAAGTTTGTTGCAGGATTTCCTTGTAAAGCTTATTGCTATTTCGCCACACTTTATATGTTTGTATCTTTGCAACCTTATTGGTAAATTGATGATTAGTTAATTGAAGAGTGCTGCAGACAGGAACTTCCTTAGTATGCGGACTGCATAATGTGAGAGTTCTGTTGCAAATAAAGACATTTTTTTCTGAAATTATTATGTAATATGGTGCTATCCATGCCTAAAAGATTCCTGAATCATGCTCTTTGGTCAAATAAAAGCAGAAGTGGGAAAGAAGCAACTGATCACCGTGATCAATTAATCTTAGTCTTCTTTGAGACAATTTTTTCTTGTGTGCAATAAACACGAGGAAATCTGCTGAGAAGTAAAAGATATAAGGGACTTCTCAATTTGTATATGATTGCCGAGTTCTTATATAAACTGTATAGCTTCAGTGCTTTTGAGTCTTTTAAAGTTTTCTTATTGATATTTATTGATGGTTGTTGACTAATGTTTTGGTATCATATAGGTATTCATCACTTTGGAATCAACCCCCGAGACAGTGTTTCGAACTGATTCTGTGAAATATGCTCTAATTGGGTTGATGAGAGATTTGAGGGGGATAGCAATGGCTACAAATAGGTTAGTATAGATGATTTTGAATAACATATATTCTTGTATTATACAATTGTTTCTGTAAATTCTTCCCTGTTTCATTTTTTAGCCGCAGGACTTATGGGCTTCTCTTTGACTGGATTTATCCTGCTCACATGCCGATTCTGCTAAGGGGAATCTCGCATTGGGCTGATAAGCCAGAGGTTGGTTTATAAAGATTGTCCTATTACGTCTCTCTAATCACACATACCGGATATAAAAAAATGGAAGCTGCCAGATGTTTCATTTTAAGTGACAGAAAATCATGTACAGTATGCAGGAACAGTCAAAGTGTATAGATATGCCAAAAAATGCATCAATCCCTCGCTGTAGCTCTTTTTGCCGACTAATTCTCAATCAGTTGCATTTTATGCTCGGATTTTCCTAGAAGGGGAGAAAAGTTTGTACTGGTTGTCTAAATAACCATTACTATCAACTATGAAACCATTAAACCTTAAATCACCTGAAGACATAAGATCTTTAACATACCAATTCTTTTCTTGTGAAGCCTAGCACACGAAACCATGTTAATAAATTTGTGTTGGGTACTCTATGTATCAATATTGTTTGACCTAATTCTGATCATATCAAGTGATGGAGGCATCTTTATGCATATGTATATATATAATATATATTATTTCGCTATCGTAATCGCGGTTGCTATTATTTTTAAAATTCTTCCTTCTGCATTCCTTCTTTTAAGAAAGTGGCAAATATGTGGAAAACTGGTTGCATCCCCTACAAAGAGGCAGGGTAAACAAACCATGGCTGTTTTTTCATCCCTGTTTTTCTGACACCAATTAATCAAAACTAGTAAACTCTTCCTGGTGTGATATTTAATATTTATTTGTTTTCTTGCATTTATGAAACATGACTTGGCAACTCACGTGTAGGTGACAACACCATTGCTCAAATTCATGGCTGAGTTCGTGTTAAACAAAACACAACGCCTGACTTTTGATATCTCATCTCCAAATGGTATACTTCTTTTCAGAGAAGTTAGCAAATTGCTTGTTGCATACGGCACAAGGATTTTATCTGTTCCAAGTACTAGCGACATATATGGCTTCAAATACAAGGGAATTTGGATCTCCTTAACTATTCTTTCACGTGGTAAGAGTCTGTATCTCAATGCTCCTAAATATTAAATAAATGTTTTCTTCTGTAGTGTAATGTCATTTTTAGCAAGTGATCTTGGTTTGCTGCTCTTATGAGTTTACATTTTGTTATTGGAATTTAAAAATTTAACGAGTCTTTTCACTGATGGTTTGAGCTTTAAAAAGTTGGTTTTTTCACAAAGTAAGAGTCAAATCTTTTATGGTATCAAATATAAGGTTGTGGATATATCTCATGTTATCATGTGGCAAAAGAGTGACGATTTACCAAAAAATGAATTCAGAAATTCATTGCATGTGAGGGTGCATTTTGGAAATTATACTTGGCAACCCTTCTTTCTATCATATTTTTTGCAACTATGCTTCTTCATGATGTAGGTCATTGCTGTACATCTTAAAAACAATTACACATTCCAATGCTAGTTTTTAGATGCCTCTCTGTATAATTAGTAGATATTACCACCAGTTGATCCAATTTAATAGCATAAAGATTATACTTGTATCAGTAAGACTCTTAGCTATTTCTTTGTACGGAGACTCAGATGGAACATACATCGATGCAACTCACAACATGTTACAAAAATGCATAAGGAATTTAAATATTCCAAATGGATCACATCATTGACAATGAGTTATCTTATGCATGCAATATATTATATTTTCTGTTATCTTCCTTTCATTTTTCATTTCTAAAAAAAAAAAATCATATTTACAGCTCTCGCTGGAAATTATGTCAACTTTGGGGTGTTTGAACTATACGGCGATAGAGCACTTGCTGATGCACTTGATATTGCTCTCAAGATGACACTGTCAATTCCACTAGCGGACATTTTAGCTTACAGGAAGGTCTGTTATTAACTTATTTTAGCTTACAGGAAGGTCTATTATTAACTTCATGATTTGTATAGTTGTCCTCTGGTTTCAGTATTTTAATTTATTGACTTTTTAGCCTTCAGTGTTCTATCCAACTTCTGTAAACAGTGGTCTTGTTTTGTTTAAGCAGTATTATATATTGTCCCTCATTTCATGTACTGCATTTCGGTTGGCAATTGAAGCTGAAGAAGACCACTATCAACTCTATTTATTTTCATAAAATCTCAGATTCTATTGTCCTTGGACATTATTGTGGTGTTTAGTTGTAATACTTTATCTAGGAGTGCCGAACTGTAATTTTCGCGTGCTCACAGTGTAATTTAAACTACTCTCTGATGTCATAAGAGATTGAGATACCAATGTGTGTGTTGGTGTCCTGGGGGTGACAGTAGTTTCATATGTAGTTTATAACACACCTTTTCTGTAATCAGAGATTAATTAATTAATCTTTTCTCAAAATTCCTATATATTGCAGTTAACAAGAGCATACTTTGCATTTGTGGAGGTCCTGTTTAACAGCCATCTGCTCTTTGTACTGAGTCTTGATACTCGGACATTCATGCATATTGTTGGTTCACTTGAGTCGGGACTCAAAGGACTCGATTCCAGTATATCCTCTCAGGTTCGTGAGATCAACCATTTTTATTTGCAGCCTTTAACTTATATCTCTGTAATAAAACTGACTGATAATCTCTTGAAGTACTAACTTTCTAAGCATGGATTTCTTCTGTGATATTTATGTTTGGCTTTGTGCATATATTTGTTGCTAGTTATGCACCATGGAATACTAATTTTAAACTTATTTTGTCAATGTTGTATAAAAATTTCCTAAGTTATTTTATTTCAGATGTACCTTTACTCTTTTTGAACTGTATGGCATAACCACACGGTACTTGTAGGAAAAAATGCCACTTGATTTTAAAAGGGATAATGACACCAAAGCCACAATCTTTCGCTATTTTTGTTGTTTATATCATGAGCTTTCAATTTGGCACCAAAATGCACAATCTTTTTGTTGTAGAGTTAAAATGTTTTTAACCTTCCTTATATTTTGTAACCCTAGTTTTCCCTATATATATGTGTAGGGTCTCTTGTATAACAACACTTTGAATAAGATATTTTATTTTTTCTCCTTTCAATATGTCTCTATATTCTACTATTCTACACTTTCAATTTCTTTTGATTTCTCCTCGAACTCCCAATGTTTCCCAAATAAAATCTGATGTAGCTTTGGATATAGTGAGACAATGTCATTCTATAATGAAAGGGCGTCATTTTATGGGGTGAAATTAAGAGTTTGGGGGTAAATTAGAAGAAATTGAAAGGCTATGCATTTTGGTGCCAGATTAAAATCTCGTGATATAAATGATGAATTAGGGACATGTTGTGTATTTTGGTGCCATTATCCCATTTCATTCCCAGAATTAGGGACATGTTGTGAATTAGGGACATGAATTAGAAGCACGTATGATAAAATAGAAATAATTGTTACATGACACACCTGTCTTTTTACCCCTCTTCCAGAGAAAAAATGGTAGTACGAGATTATTATTATTGGATGATATCTATTTAGATTGTATCCTTGTTATGCTGCCATTTCTTGACTCATGTTATATCCTTAAGTACATTAGCTCCATTTGTCTGATATCACCTTCTGATGGTATTAACCACAGATTATAATTTATAGAGGCTTCCATACGACTTTATGATCTACGATCGATTCTGCAATTTGTTAATTTTAGCTTGTGCGGTTTAAAGATTTTTGCAAGGTCATGCTGAAAGTTATCAGTTTTTTTGTGTGACAGTGTGCATCTGCAGTTGACAATTTGGCTGCTTTTTATTTCAATAATATCAGCACCGGGGAGGCCTCCACATCAACAGCTGCAGTTAATCTTGCCAGGCATATTGCAGAGTGCCCAGCATTGCTCCCTGAAGTAAGTTTGGATATCTTAGTTAGTCTAACCTTTTGGTTTGGGGTGTCGAAATAATTTCAGGATCTATTGTGAACCCAGTGCATTTGCTTTGGAAACTCCTTTTCATAGATTAATGCCATCGTTATATTAATATGCCCTGAAGTTGTGGCTGGCATAGGGGCTTTTCTATTTGATGAAATAGTTGAGATTCTGTAAGAGAAATATTTGATTGACTATTTATGTTTATATGTTATATCCTTTGTTTGAGAAGTATAATATGATTATAACATTAGGGCATATTAGAGCATATAAATTTCTTAATGAAGCATGCATGATACCATCTAATAATGTTTTCAGGTTTGATAATAATGTATTCATTGAAAATTTTGCAATAAAATATTGCCTGTATGTAGTCGGGAGTGGGAGCAAACAAAGTGGCTTAATGCAAACAATACGCTATTAATGTGCTGATTTTTCGCAAGCTCTGTAAGACTGGGATATTAGCAAAGCATAAACTTGGAATATGCCTCAAGCTTTATAAAATTGATTTTGTGGGTTATATTGAAGGTTTTGCTGAACAAATTGAGATCGTTTGTGAACTGAAATTGCTCGCAATGGCTGTGGAATTGCTTTTCCTTATTTAATAATCATAACTAATAGAAAGCACAATTTTACCCAGATACTGAAAACCCTCTTCGAGATTGTTTTATTTGAGGACTGCAGCAACCAATGGAGTCTCAGTCGGCCAATGTTAAGCTTGATTCTTATAAATGAGCAGGTTGGTTATATCTAGCTATTAAAATTTGCCCCCTCTAATTTATATGATATGAACGGTTGATTCTGTTGTATTTTCCCTGATACTTTTATCCTTTATTACTGCACAAGATATTGAAAGATCTAAGCAAGGACTGCTTATATATGTTTCTGGACTTATTCTGGCATTTTTTCAATTCCTTCATGCCTGTGATATTGCATGTTCCTTCATGCCTGTGATATTGCATGTTCCTTCATGCCTGGGATATTAGATCTAAGCAGCATATTGGTAGATAACATTGGATGTGATGGATCAAATTTTGGATGTTTCACCAAACTTTCCTTGTTCTAATTTTACTATTGGTAGATAACTTTGCAATATTATCGACAATATATGGGAAGTTACTGATGGGTGTACGTGCATGCAGATGTTTACGGACATGAAAGCTCATATTTTGGCTTCACAGGTATTACCCTTAAGCTACTTCTGATTACCTAAATCTACTATATGCTTAAGTATCTAATACTTAACCTAAACTGAAGATTGCACATCTATAAAAATTTTAATTGCAAGCATATGCCTCAGATATTCAGCTCATAAATGATGAAAACCTTAACTTTTCCTTCCACGCATGTATTCTAAAATAATAGTGTGAGATATAGTAGATTTAGAACATACTATTAAGCTGATGGTAAAGCAAAGCATATTGACCAAACCTTCTTCATCTTGCAGCCTGTTGATCAGCATCAGCGCCTCGCAGCTTGTTTTGATAAATTAATGACTGATATAACCCGAAGCTTGGATTCGAAGAACAGGGACAAGTTTACACAGAATTTGACCGTATTTAGGCACGACTTCCGTGTCAAATAGTACATTTCACTCTATGGTCAGTATCTGCATGCTACTCATTCGTGTCTGCAATTAAGACATCAAGTTGGTATCACAACCTTAAGTCTGGACTTGATTTCGGAGCCTATTTTTGGCGGTGCTCAGAAAGGCTTGTGAAGCTTGTCATTGGTGAGTGGAGGCGAAGTCAAATGTGGTATAATCAAATATTTTGCTATGCAGTTCCCTTTTGTGATGCAGAGTAGTACCCCAAGAATGTGGAGCAAAGATTTATTAGGGTATGAGGCATGTTAGATTTGGTAGGTGCTGTAAGTTTGCGATGATGTATAGAGGTTTTGATCGTTTATTATGTTTCTTTGTAGGAGAATTAGCAAGTAAACGCATTACATGTGATTCTTTAATATGTGCCTCAAGACTAGAGGGGTAAAAGTTTATAGGATATATATGATATTATAAATGATTGTACAAAATGCCTCCCCCTTATGGGACAAGCTTCTTATATCTTATGATATTCATATGATTATCTCTATTACTATAGTTAAATTAAATGGATCAAAGATTGGAAAATTTAAGGAACTATCACGTTCTTATATAATTTTTGATTTAAGGCTTGTTTAATAGCCATGTTAGGATTTGGTAGGATATGTATTCTTGGTATGTTGGGATTGCTAAGGTTTTCTACGTGTTTGGGAAACATAAATAGTAAATATTTACATAACCTCACCTTACTACGTAAATTAATGTCCCCACTTTTTCATAGTTTGAGTATGGGTTAATAGGACAAATGAAGTATACAAATGTTTCATCTGTCCCAATTATGATGAGTTGTATTTGAGATGAGTCATTTCATTAAAAAAAAAAAAAAAAAAAAAAAAGAGGATTTTAACTCTTAATAAGAATGTTTAATTTAACACCTAAGAATTTTAATTAAAGAATTATCCCCTCCCCCTCCATTCACTCTTCATTCAGCCAAGACTCATTTCTCTTTAGCCCTAGCAACTCTCTTTCTCCCTCTTGAAATACCTGTCCCAAACCCTAATCCCCCCATCTCTCTCCATTTCTCTCCATGGATTTGAGTTTTCTATTAAATGACCTCAGTTGGATTCATCCTTGTCGCCCCCTCACCGCATCAAAATCTTCTAAGGGTGGGCTTGCTGGCGGCGGGATATTCTACCAACATAGAGGACATCAGTCCCCCACCTGAATGACTGATTGGAGCGATGGAGTTGATAAAAACCCTCATATACTTCTATTGCGCCACTCGTAAACCCTAATCCATTTGCCTCACATCCCCGATATGGAAGTCTTCGAGGTCGCCACTCCACCGTGATGAAAGATTTGAGCGGTGGGATTGAGTTTGTGTCATCCACCTCTGAGTCTCCCTCTGAGGCGGAGCTTGACTCGATATCTCAAAAACCATATCAGCAAAAAGATTTAGTCCGTTAGCCAATTTTCGTTCAATATCTCAACGGAGTCATGAGAAGCAATAGTTGCTGAGGCTGAAATGTCTATGGAGAAATAAGTGTTGGTGAGGTCTAATCTCTTCTGTCCATAAATCTAAACATGGTTTGTGTTTTCTTATTTGGTGGAATGTCAGTATATTGCTCTATGATCTTTAGGTTGGATTTGTATGTCATTTGTTGCTTATTATGGTCCTATAAGATGATGGTTTCTCTAAAGTTATGTCTTATAAGATGGTGGATCTGAATGTTTGTATATGAAATACGAATGATGGTTTTCTGTAAGATGATGGTGGCTCTGAATGTTTGTAAGATGATGATTGTCGTGATTTGTTTTTTGCTGCTCAAAAATCATGTTTACTTCAGTAACACCCAGAAAATTTCACTTGTTTGTTTTAGTTTTTAATCAAGGTTTAGAATCATCTCCCGAAAAATAATAATTTTATCAATTAGATTATCCATATAAAAATATATAAAAATATAGAATCGAGAACTTAGTCTCTACGATAAAAGTCACGACATTTATGTCTCGTATAATTTATTAAAATCATTTAACAATCAAAGTAGAAAGTGTTTGAAAATTTGTATTTTTAACTAATATTTAGATAGAATGTATATTTAATCATTATTATATTATTACTTTTCATTAATTAATTGTACTAATTAAGTCTTTAAATATATTAGTGAAATAAAATAATATGTGTAATGTGGTGTTGTGCATATGTGTGCTACGTGGAGAGATGAAAGATAGGGAATACATATTAAGGTGTTATATATGCATACAAAATAAAAAGAAAATTATACAATCTTTCTTCTCCCCAAAGTTTCACTCTCTTTAAAACGTCCCTCACTCAAATTTTTCCACCCATAATCCTACCCCATCTCTTAAAAAAACCCATGAAGAAGTAAATCTAATATCGTTGACACTCCTTCCCTCTTCTTTGTAATTTAGAAGGTACTTCCACCATTTTTTTCAATCAACTTTATTTTATGTGGATTAAACAATTGAAACATTCTTTCTCATTTTGTAATTGAAACCTAATTTTAGAGTTTGAATTGAGAAAAATTATGAAATAGAAGTGGCTATGTAAATGAAATTGGAATTTACAAACTTGCATGCAATTGATGATTTAGTTTTTGATTGATTCAACAATTAAGTTTGGAAGGTTGATATAGATTTATTTGATGCTTGTATATTGAATTAGGTGTTTGGACCTTTCCTCACTTAACCCGCCATAGTCATAGTATCAGACAACGATCAACTAAACCAATAAACTATAGTCCTTTCTTTCCAGCCGCTCAACTGTTTGAGTGCGGTTCCATATCGCGCGTAACAAATCCTTATGTTGTAATAGCTTTTTAAGGGAGCCAACTTACCAAACCTCTCTCTGAGCTGATAACTAGTATGGCCTCCCCACCCAACTCTATCAGCGTTCTTTTTGGAAGACTTACGCTTCCTTTGGTAGCTTAGAAAAAGGAAGTTAGCAAAGGTAACGGGTGTTTTTTCATCGTTTGGTAGCAATTTATTTTAACCCATCAGCCCGCTGATAAATAAAGGCCCGTAGACAAATTCACTATTAGGCTATGAAAAGGAAACACATAAATAGGGTAAGTTAAATTCTAACAAGAGTTTTGAATGCACTGTACATTACTGTGAATTACTCTTTTGTCCTTAAAATAATTTAGGTCAAATTTTTTTAGTCATTTCTCCATCCGTACTTTCTCAAGTTTGGATGAAGAACACAGAAGCTTATTTGGGTGGCGAAAAATCGATTGGATCGAAGTGTTCAAAAAATTTCCACCGATTGGATTATCAGATTATTTGTTCGTGCTCCTTTAATCTCTGATTTCTTCTCCATCAACCCTTTTTGGTTATTTGAAGAAAGATCAGGTAAATTTCTTAGCCCTAGATTTATTTTTTTAGTGGGAATTTGGGTAATAGCTATTAAAAATAGAGTTATGATTCACCCAATTAATTTGAAAAACAAATGGTTGATTCTAATATCTTTATTGTTGATTGAATTTTGTAAACTTTTCTTCATCCCTAACTTTACTGAATCGTTTTTCATATTCAAATTTAAAAAAAAAATCATTTAAATGATTATAGCACTTAATTTCAGATCTTCAGTGGCTTAGAGATTGCATGGTTATTACTTAAGGCTTTAATGTTAGAGATTATATCAAAAATTAGCTAATGCAAATAGTATTTGTTCCTGTTTACTCATCTTTCTCCCACTAATCACTACTCATTGCTTTATGGTATGTTTTTGGAGGACCATGAATGCATGTCATGTATCATCCACACATAAGTTCATAATTAAGAATTACTAATTAAAAAATGTAATACGACTTTTACTTGTGAATAGTGAACTCATGTGGTGATTGGAACAAAGTTAACTCTGTGATTGATATGAATTTATAATGGGATGTTGAAATGCAGAAAAGAGCAAGT
>JAPKLX010000191.1:266653-374356 GCA_026898415.1 Leonotis leonurus
TAGTTTTAACTCTTTACTAGTACTGTAGAGAACACAAACTGAATGCTGGGTCTTTGTTTACCTTAAACTTCTGAAAATCCTGAATGGGGGTGACTTCTCGGGGTGTGGGTAGAAACTACTCTGTAAAAGCTTTAGTGAATGAGAACTGAGTTCTTTTAAAAAGACATAGTGAAGAGTTTCAGTTGGGATTCAATACTAATCTGAAAGGCTGAACTCATCTTACCTTGCTGCTTCTTCAAACTGGAATTAGGGTGACTGAGAGGTTCTTCTTGGTGTGGATGAATGCTTCTAAATATGTGGTTCAGTGGTAGTGAAAGTATGAAGTAATATAGGGCATAACAGAGTGTTTTGGGTTGGGGTTTTTGTACGTAGCAGTTCTCTATTTTACCATGACTACACTAGACGCTTGAGTTCAATTCCTTATATTACAGTCTACTCTTTAGCCTATCCCTGTTCAAATCTTGACTTTGGGGACTGTATTAAATTGATATACTCTTTCTCTTGTAGGTGTTTATGCGAAAAGGAAGGTAATGGAGTGACTGCTTTCTCCTGCTGCTGCTGCTGATGCTTGTCCCTTCCTTCTATTTTCTTTACTTCCCAGCTGTAGTATCATCCCCCTTTGATTTTGCATTAATGTGAAGCAAGATTTGGGGGTAGAAAGTTAAATCTCACATTGATGTCTAGGATTCTCTAGATAATTCTTTGTCTATGCTATAAGACTTAAGGGTATATACATTTGTTATAGCTTCTAATTGTATACTGACACAATATATAGCTGGTGCTCGGTTGAAATATGGCATCATCAGTCCAAGATCTTATTTTATTTTCTTTATTGCTGCTGAATATATGTATATATATATATTAATTCTATACTGTACGTTATACCATATATGTGTATATTTAACACACGTGAGGGTGTTCCTTCTCTTTGCTTCACATAAGTGCTAGAATAGGTAATAATATGTAATGGGGTCTTGATTATCCAATTGCTATATTTTCCAAAACCTTAATTCTTAAAATAAAATCCCTCTTAACAAATCCTGAAATGAATAATTAATTTAATCATATTTCACAACTAAATAAAATGTCTCAATTAACCCATTTCTCATCCAAGTAAGATATTCAACCAAGAGCCATCACTATACCAACGTCTAATAACTAGTATCTAACTAACGTATAATAATCCACAAGGCATTTGTCGTATTTCCATTCTCCAATTATGAATGACTTATAAACAGATTATAATTATTGAAACATTAATAAACTAATCTTGTAAGTATACCACTTCTATGGTATATAACTACACTACTAATTAGTTAAATACTTTGCTAAGTATTACCCTTATCTTATCGAACTTTAACTATCGATCATGCACTGAAATAATTTTTTTTAGTTCGTCTTTTTAATGATCTCATCATCAAAACGAGCTTGCATAATGTCTAATATTACACAAAGACTATAAGGTACACGAAAAAATAGCTACTAAAATCAAATAGTAGAACGACATTTTAATAATACAACGAAATTTTATTATCGCGATTTTTGATACACGATGTATATTAGGAAAATTTTACGGGTCATTACAAGGCCACCAGTTCAAGCCACCAGGCCACATGCCAGGTCAGGCCAGATCACCAGGCAGCAGGCCATGCCAGCAGACCACCATGCAGTAGACCAGGCCAGATCACCAGACCAGATCACCAGATCAGGCCACCAGCTGGACCAGATCATCTGCTGGACCAGACCACCTACTGGACCAGATCATTTGCTGGACCAAATCATCTAATGGCCCAGGCCATATGTGGCACGGACCACCTGCTGGCACATCTGGTGGCATAGGTGGTCTGAGACAGACTACTAGTAAAAATAGGCCCCAGGACAGCAGACTGGCACGCACCGGATGATCTTATACCCAACTTGTCAAACCATAAGGTTTCTTAACCTCCTTATATACATGATGAATGTTGGTTTTATAACCATTGTGGGACAAGAGTTTCTCTTCACATTTAGTCTCAAATACATAACTCCATACTTTAAGTGACTCACTTTAAACCTTTATTTCTCACTCACCGGGAATCGGTTTAGAGAAAATAAATATACCACGATCATCTACTCGAAACGTAGATCGACCCTAAGTTATTTAATTTTCTTAAAATTAAATGTCACGTCACTCAAAACTTGGTCAAACTTCATTGACCACTATAAATATATATAAAATATTTATTTATTTAAAACTATTCCTACAATCCCCACATGAGTGGAAATAACCCAAATGCAGATGCAACACAAGCTCTGTCCTCAAGAAGTGTTAAAGTATTAGGATAGGTAGTTTATGGTTTTGAACCTTCCATAGACAACACCATCGGATACACAGACGGATTAATAGCGCTATGCTTTGAACTATTCCTCCACGTCGTGTACCTAGACAATGATGTCAACACCTTTAACACCTCAAACTTTTTTCGTTCTCACGTTTTGTGTCCATTTCGGGCCCTGGACACCCCTTTGGATTCATAAGTGTTTATTTAGAAGCGGCCCTCACTTCACACTATATAGGTGATTCTTTTTCGAGTATCTTGCCCTACGCAATCTCTAAAGAATCATTAAAGTCATAGACTTAACCTCACCACTAGGCAAGTTCTCAACACTCGATTGTGCTCTTCTAGGGAATAGTTATAACAATGAGTGTTTTTCCATGAACTCTCATAGCTTAGTTTTCCCATTGAACCAAGTTCTTGGGATCTCCAGTCATCATGGTTGGGTTTCCACTATAACAACTCTTTAAGTTGTGAATTTTAAACCTATTCCCTCTAGCAGTTTAAACATTTGATTTCGATTTAACCCTTTGGTTAGCGAATCCACTAGATTATCCAACGACTTTACATAGTTGACTGTAATAACCCCCGTTGTGATCAAATGTCTAACAGTATTGTGTCGCCGATTGATATGTCGAGATTTACTGTTATACAAGCCACTCTTTGCCCTCCCGATAGCAGCTTGACTATCACAATTAATCATCACTGGAGGCACTGGCTTCAATCAACATGGAATATCTTCGAGAAAGTTTCTCAGCCACTCGGCTTCTTCACCAGCTTTATCTAAAGCCATGAATTCAGATTCCATGGTGGATCGAGCTATACAAGTTTGTTTGAGACAGCTCCACCCCTAATCGTAAACACATATCCACTTGTAGAAAGCGAATCCTTTGTGACCGAGATCCAATTCGCATTACAGTACCCTTCAAGTACCAGGGGGTATCTACCAAATTTTAGCCAGTGATATTGAGTATACTTTAGATATCTCAATACTCTCACAAGATCTTTCCAATGCTCCTTGCTTGGATTTCTCATGTAGCGACTCAGTTTATTCACAGCACACGCTATGTCAGGTCGAGTGCAATTCGTGAAATACATCAAGCACCCAATCACCTTTGCATAGTCTTTTTGTGCAACCGACTCACCTCGGTTTTTGCTTAAGTGAACATTGAGTTCTAAGGGGGTTTTAACAGGTACACTATCATACGCATTAAACCTTTTGAGCACCTTCTCAACATAATGAGATTGTGACAAGCTGATCCAGTCTGATCTTCTTAGAATCTTAATTCCAAGTATCACATCAGCTACCCCCATATCCTTCTTGTCAAAATTTCTTTTCAACATGAACTTAGTTTCATTAATCACTCGGATATTACTACCCATGATTAACATGTCATCTACATAGAGACACACTATAACATATTCATTATTTGTGTTCTTAATGTAAACACATTTGTCACACTCATTTATTTTGAAACCATTTGACAACATCACGTCGTCAAATTTTAAGTGTCATTGTAACGGCGCTTGTTTCAACCCATATAGAGACTTCACCAATTTGCATACCTTCCTTTCTTGGCCAGGTACTACAAACCCTTCAGGTTGCTCCATATATATTTCTTCTTCGAGATCACCATTCAAGAATGCAGTTTTAACATCCATTTGGTCAATCTCGAGATTGTGCAAAGCAGCAATCGCGAGAAGTACTCTAATAGAAGTAATTGTCGTCACTGGTGAATAGGTATCGAAAAAATCATACCCATCTCTTTGTTTAAAGCCTTTAACTACTAACCGAGCCTTATATTTATCAATTGATCCATCGGCTTTAAACTTTCTTTTAAGGATCCACTTGCATCCTAAGGGCTTACAACCTTCAGGTAAATCACCCAACACCCAAGTGCGGTTTTGCATAATTGAGTCAATTTCACTTTGTACAGCTTCTCTCCAGAGCTCCGCGTCTGACCTAGAGAAAGTTGCTTTTATCGTTGTTGGCTCATCATCCAACATGAACGATACATAGTCAGGACCAAAAGTGTTTTGGGTCCTTACTCTACTACCTCGTCTCGGTTCTATATCCTCTAGATTAGATCTTTGTTGCTTGCACGATTTTGGGTCTTCATCTATTGATTTAAAAGACGTGGTTTCTTCTTCAATTCTTTTACTCGAATTGACTTCAATTATATCTTTATCTTTACAAGGATATATATTCTCAAAAAATATAGTATTTCTTGATTCAATAGTCGTTCCCACCACCATGTTGGGAACTTCCGATTTGTGAATAACAAATCGATATGCACTACTGTTAAGAGTATATCCAATAAAGATACAATCAACCGTTTTAGGGCCAATTGTAACTTGTTTGGGTAGATGCACTTCAACCTTTGCCAAACACCCCCACATTTTAAGATATTTGTACGAGGGCTTTCTTCATTTCCACATCTCATAATGAGTGACATCTTTTCCTTTAAGTGAAATCTTGCTCAGAATATAGTTAGCTGTTAAGACAGCTTCCCCCCACATATTCTGGGGCAATCCTGAACTAATCAATAAAGCGTTCATCATCTCCTTAAGTGTTCAATTTTTGCATTCCGCAACACCGTTAGATTGAGGTGAATAAGGAGCCGTCGTTTGATGAATTATACCACTTTCATTGCATAATTCCTCAAACGGAGCTACATATTCTTGACCTCTATCACTTCGAACCATCTTAATTCGATAGCTTAATTGATTTTAGGCTTCAGTTTTGAAGTTCTTAAAAGCTTCAATAGCCTCATCTTTACTTCTTAGAAGATAAAGATAACAATATATTGTGCAATCATCTATGAATGTAATGAAGTATTTCTTACCACCTCTAGTTTGTACTAACTTTAAGTCACACACATTGGTGTGAATTAATTCTAGAGGTTTTGTACTCCTTTCTACCGAATGAAACGGTAACTTAGTCATTTTCGCCTCAACACAAATTTCACATTTGTTTTGAGTATTGACTTCACTTAATTTTAGTAAATTCAAATTAACTAATCTTTTTATAGCATTTAGATTTACATGTCCTAATCTACAATGCCATAAATCGGAGCACTCAATCAAGTAAGAGGAAGTAGAACCTTTTTCATTTTCATTCAAGCTTTTGCGGCGCACGACCTTTACATTGAGTTTGAAAAGTCCCCCGGTAAGATAACCTTTACCAAGGAATTTTCCAAACTTAGTCAATAGAAATTTATCAGATTCAAAAACTAATCTAAATCTTTTATTGGCTAGTATTGAACCCGAGACTAAATTCTTGCGGATGTCTGGAACATGCAGAACGTCCTTCAAGGTAATCGGGATGCCGGATGTTATCTTGAGGACCACATCCCCAACTCCGGCCACCTCGAACGAGGCTTGGTTTCCCATGTTGAGCTTCCTCCCCTCAACAGCCTTGTAAGTCATGAACTTAGTCTTGTCGGCGCACACATGGGCGGTTACACTAGTATCAATGTATCATCCACCTTGGTTGTCCACAAAGTTGACCTCCTCGGTGACTACGGCAGCAAGATCGCCTTCATCCCATTCGCCGAACTCCTTCTCGGCAACATGGGAAACATTCTTCTTCTTCTTGTAGCCCTTTGGCTCACGACAATCTCTTGACGTCTGGCCTGGTCTACCACAGTTGAAGCAATTGTCATCGAACTTGCGAGTCAGATTTTGCTTCCCTTTGCCCTTGTCATTAGGGCGAGCACACTTCTTGGAGGGACTGCCTCTCTCAAACAGATTGAACTTAGCGTCCATTGGCTCTTTCACCTTCGGATCACGCTTTCGCACGTCCGACTCGATGCGAAGCTTCACGATGAGGTCTTCAAGAGTCATCTCCTTTTGCTTGTGTTTGAGATAGCTCTTGAAGTCCTTCCAACTAGGAGGTAGCTTTTCAATCACGGTCGCCACCGTGAATGCGTCCGGTAGAATCATTCCCTCGGCGTGGACGTTATGCACAATGAGTTGAAACTCTTGCACTTTATCCATGATAGGTCTAGAGTCTACCATCTTGTAGTCTAAAAATTTAGCTACAACAAATTTCTTCATACACGCGTCATCGCTACGGTATTTCTTTTCAAGAGCCTCCCACATTTCTTTGGAGGTCTTTACAACAGAATATACATTGTATAAACTATCATCTAAAGAATTTAGAATGAAGTTCTTACAAAGGTAATTCCCAGTGTGGCAATTGTCATAGGCAGCCCGAACAATGAAGTTCGTCTCCTCAGCATTCGGTGTCACTGGCTCGCCCGAATATTTTCTGTTGCCAACGTTTGAAATCAGCCCCACTGAATTTTGGCGGCTTCTCGGCAGGATGCATCATTCTCGGTATCGAATTGGTTCCCAAGAGAGAGCCCGACGTGTTGAGCCCGTGGGCTCCAACATCGGATCCAAAAATGGACCTAACGGAACCACTAAAAGTGGAACCAACGGTGCCAGTATGCGTGGAACAACCGTTCAACCCTAAAGGGTTCGTACCGGCTCCAAGCCCGGTAAACAGCTTGTTGGTGGTGGTGTCGACAGCAATTGATATCGTTGAAGACCCTCCGGCAGCAGCAGCGGTGGTGGCGGCAGTGGTAGCAGCAGTTACGACGGATGCGAAAACAGCGGCAGTGTCGGACTCGATTGAAGCAGAGGACGCCATCTCCAAATGGTGAAGCAAAGTAAATCCCTTACAAAGTGGCTACTATATTCTCCAAAAAATGAGCTACTGTTCTGTTGTTACAAAATAAAGGAAAAAACTCCTCCCAAATAAAAGATGTTAATTTGTCTTGTGATTGTTGGAAAAAGAAATGAGAAAAGAAAATAAAATTATAGATTACAGTAGCTATTCTATTCTATTACAAAGGAATAAAATAGAATAAAATAGGTGGAAGCCGAGTCGAGGAAAGATCCCTCTTTCCGCAAGACAAAATACACCCCGGTAGTGCTCTCGGTGTGGCGTGATGTCTCCAAAGATAAAATGGCTTTACATCTCGGAGGTGGCAACACCAAGAACCTTCGAGCTCCGGCGAACTAGAAGAGATTGAGGACAAAGCTTCTTCTAAAATGCTTAAAGAAGAAGATGCAGGAAGATGATAAAGCTTGTGAATGTTGTGGATATCTCGTGTATGTGAAATGCATGGAGACCACCTATATATAGGTCAAATCCACTCAAGAGGAGTTACAAGAATTAATTGTAATTAATGTTCATTCATGGCAATTAATTCGACGTTGCAGGAGTTACGAAATTTAGTGGCAATTAATCCACTTAATCTGGACATACATTTGTCCACATTCATCATAAACTTGTTGATAAGGAGCTTGATATCATAGATCGATCTCACAGGTCGATATCAAAACGTCCAAGCTAGCTCCATAAATTCAAACTGGACATATCACTGTCACAGATCGTTAGGACAAATCGTTGGGCAGGCCATGGTACAGGTCGTGGCACAGGTCATGACACAGGCTGTCTGAAATAGGCCACCAGACGAGGCCATCAGGCAGCAAGCCACCAGGCCAAAAGCCAGGCCAGATCACCAGGCAGCAGGCCAGGCCAGCAGACCACCAGGCCAGACCACCAGACCAAATCACCAGATCAGGCCACCAGCTAGACCAGATCATCTGTTGGACCAGATCATCTGCTGGCCCAGGCCATCTGTGGCACAGACCACCTGCTGGCACAACTAGTGGAATAGGTGGTCTGGGACAGACCACTAGCAAAAATAGGCCCCAGGACAGCAGACCTGCACGCGCCAGATGGTCTTTAACCCAGCTTGTCAAACCATAAGGTTTCTTAACCTCCTTATATACATGATGAATGTTGGTTTTATAACCAATGCGGGACAAAAGTTTCTCTTCACATTTAGTCTCAAACACATAACTCCATACTTTAAGTGACTCACTTTAAACCTTTATTTCTCACTCACCGAGAATCGGTTTAGATAAGATAAATATACCACGATCATCTACTCGAAACGTAGATTGACCCTAGGTTATTTAATTTTCTTAAAATTAAATGCCACGTAACTCAAAACTTGATCAAACTTCATTGACCACTATAAATATATATAAAATATATATTATTTAAAACGATTCCTACAATATATATACATATATTTGACTCACATTTTAATTGACTCTTATTTTGGAGTTTTGATATATTTAGAACGTTTTACCAAAATAGGTGTCACTGCATATTGGTGTATGACCAAGTCTTTCTCTTACTTTTGGATATTCATATAACCTCTTTAACTTTTGACGTCACATCTCTAAACTTTCTTTACATTGTAAGACATTATGATGTAGGAATTGACCCCCACAACATTGAAACTTTTAAAACCAAATATCACTTCTAGGTATATTGAATACCTGTTCACTGCAGTCTCTATATGCAGACATTTTTTCAATGGTCTAAACTTGTCCAAATCTACTGAAATTTGGTAGGAAGCTACCTCAACATGTCTTACATATGTCCACCAAGTTTCAACTACAAATCTAATATTTTCAATTTACCATAAATTTTCTAAAATCCTGTCGACAGGTTCTTTGTTTATTTAGGTAATTCTGTCAAATGTTCATAACTCTTCCACTCCAATGAACATTTGTAAATCACACCTTCTTCAACCCACTTAATCATATAAGATTCTTAGAAATGATGATTCTAATAGTCAAACACCTATTATATATATGATAGCATGATATTATAGAATAATTAAGACTTTAAGAATAGTATATGTGATAATAAGATTGTGAATGAACTTACTAAGGAATGAATTAAATTAAAGGAAACAAAGTCATTCAACTTTTATATAATTTATAACTATTAAGTGTTCTTATAAAGCGGAGAGTATGACTTTAAACATGTTGGAATAAGAAAATTTAAGTACCTGAATGTGAAGGTTAATAAGAAATGAAAATTATACTCAAACTTAAGTTCCTCATAGTAGGATCATTTCATGAAAGGAGTACTTCAACCGAAAATCCTTAATAGAAAGTAAAGTATCGACGATAACAAGTGGGTTTCCTTTCTTAACGATATCTTGGGTTAATAAACTCGAATTATGAAAACATGAACTGTTATATATATTAAATGCTTATGATAAAAATATTGACTTGTTATGTTGCCTTCAACGAGGAGTTTTGGTAAATGCGAACTCACTACGTCTCATGCGAATTTTCCTTGGGACGATGTTAAAAATTGTGCCTTGGTGCTTTCGATTGGCCCAGGGTTGTGCACATAGTCTAACTTGGTGAACTTGGTTGAATTCTCATGCTAATTGTTATCCTTTTAGAGAGAATGGGGCACATAAGTATAAGTGAGCATGACCAACCAAGACTATTTCTGTAAATGAACTAGAAGCAGTGGAATTTGGTGAAGAGAAAATGAAATGGGAAGAAGCGGCAAGAAGGTCTTGTGGATATCAAACAATTGTTCAATCAAGAAGATGATGATATGCGTTAAAGAAAATAATATTGCAGTCGGTCTCACCTTCTTATCAAAATCAAGATCTAATCTAATCCATCATGCCCTGCCCTCCACACAAGCAACGAATCTGCCTACCATCAGACTTAATAGTCATGTTGGACTCGAAAGCCCCATTCAAGTTGCCATCTTCCCTTAATTCATGTTAACATCATCGTCTTTCCCTAGGCATTCCACAGGCTCAATAAAATTTATAAACTGAAATGCATGATACGTTGGACATATGGCCATAGCCAAATTAGTTTCGTCTGATGACGTTGGACAATCTAAAAAGATTAGGCTTTATAGTATAAGACTTGGTTTGCTCTCATATTTCTATTTGTCTTGTGTCACATCATTAAATATGGTGGGTTAGCTTGCAAAATTTAGGAACAAGAACAATTTTTCACGTCACTAGATATGATGGATGAGCTTGCAACAAGAAGAAATTTTCATGTCATTAGATATGGTCGATGATTTCAAAAATGTTATTGAAGATTGACTCGTGTCTATCCCCACCAAAGATTTTAAGTCTCATATTTATGAGCCACGACAAGAAACAAAGATATATTTTCATATTACAAGTAAATAAGTAAATAAAAGTGAAATTAAGAGAATTAGACGTCTGGTCCATCAAGTCCTAGGAGTCCCGTTACCTAAATTTGGATGGGCACAACTAACTCTCAATTTAAAAATATTTCAATCAGAAAATGAGGGATAAATTGTATTAGGAAAAATTCATTTATTCAACAATAATAATACTCACATTCAACTTGTTCGGAGGTGTAACGTGACTTGTAAACTTGTTGGTTCTAGAAAGAGTAGGTTTAATGTATAGGGAGAATACATCAAACTTCAATGTTTGCTCGATTTCCTTGAACAACAGGTCACCTCCTCTGTTCCCGAGAGAGATTGATCTACTCATATATATTCTTGATATAGAGTGAGTGATCTCTTCTTGAACAGGTCGACTGACAGCTAGCTGGAGGAGGCCAGATCAACTGTCACCGACATGTCATGTGCAGAAGCTTGTGATTTGTTGGTTGCTCTTATACTTAGAAAATATTCTTTTAACTAGTCACATGTTCTATAAGAGATTGTTTGACACAGACAGCCTGCTCATTGCTCAAAACTTAACAGCTCGTTGATGATATGAAACAAACAAGTAAATGAAATATAATTAAATGCAGAATGCAAAGAACACATCTATTTAACATGGTTCGGGAAACCCCTACATCCACGATCGATAAACACTAGATCAATAAATTCTTTAACCTTAGATCCATCGCTTATTTATCCTCATTGATTGTTTTATATGTTTTTGGTCTCGTTTCTCTCGTAATTTGGATTAGTATTGGTTGATATTGTCGATCAAGTTGATGCTTGGGTCTGTTATTTGCTACTTTGTAGGTGAAAGATCGACATTAAGAGCTAACAAGGCTCGAGAGAAGAAACGAGACGAAAAGACGAAGAAAGGAAGAAAGAAATAGCTCATCGCACGAGAAGGAACAGAGCGGGGGCCTAGCGAGCGCTAGGCCCCAGCGCTCGCTGCGCCAAGAAACGAGAAGGGACAGCGCGGGGGCTTAGCGAGCGCTAGGCCCCAGCGCTCGCTACGTATGTGCATAGGATGATGGAACAGAGTGATGGGGTAGCGAGCGCTACCCCAGAGCGTCCGCTACCCCGACGATTGCACGTGAAGACAGATTTATGTGGTAGCGTCCGCTACCCCTAGCGTTCGCTGCTGAGACGGGCCCTTTCTCCCATATATATATATTTTTTTCTCCACGCGAAAAACATATAACACTTCACATATTATTCTTTCAATTCGATACTTTTGTAATTCTAGGGTTTAGACCACGAGAGAAAACACTTCTAGTTAGATTTACATTCAATTCTAGTTCTTTACTTTGCACCTTGTGGATTCGTTCGTGATTCAAACCCGGAGACTTATTTCAATTCAGTATTACTTTTTCATTCCCGTGAGTTCTTTATTGCTTTCTTTATTGCTTTCTTCTTCTGCTTTATGCGTTCTTGTTCTCTTGCCTTAATTCTGATTAATTATCAAATCATTAATCCAACCCGTTCTATTATGTTGATTAATCAGTTCACGGCATGTTTGAATTCCATTTCTTTAATTTCTCGTTCTTAGACTTAGGGTTTTATAATTTATTTAATTATTCATTCTTAGAAATAGGATTTACTTGCTTTCTTTATTTTTACTTAGATAGTTCATATTACATTCTTTTAATTTTCATTTGCCTAGATAATCACTTAGTTAATAATCAAATCCCCCATTTTTACTGCTTTCCTGTTCTTCAACGTGAATGAAGCCCTGTTTAGCCTTCCTTGAGAATACGACTTGGGTTATGTTTAATCACACTATTAACAATGATCTCGTCCAAATTGCGAGTAGTATAGTTCATTAAGCACGACACATTCCTTTAAGTATATCGGCTGGAAATATTCCTCGTGCCCGTTACTGAGTCCCTTTATCGGACAGTGGGTCTGGTCTAAACAACGCCACGTACTTAAGGTTATATTTGCATGAAACATTGATTACGAGCTAAAACTAACTTATTTATACTCGTTGAGTACGAGATTACAACTCTCTTATTTATCCTCATCGAAAACGAGTTTCCTTTGCGTTTTACAAATTTGTTCTTCCTCATTTCTTCTCTATTACATAGTTTATAACCAGAAAGACTCTCTGGAAGAATATCTAGAACTAATGGCTTGAAAGTTCTAAACAAATACTCCCTCTGTCCCACCTCATTAGTCCACCTTTCAGTTTTTAGGTGTCCCACCCCATTAGTCCAGTTTTCCTTTTTGGAATTTTTTAGAACTAACCCACTAACTTAACCTAATTAACATACTAAACTCAGTATCCCTCTAATCCCTAACCTACCAGCGACCCATTTCTTCTAAAACAAACTCTCTCTTCAAACTTCCCCTAAATTTTCTCTTCATTCTTCTTCCACAAGCTACGTTGTCTGTGACCCTAGATCTGTAATGAAATCTTCCAAAATTGAGATGCTTTATGAGGTTTTATCCCAAGGAAGAGGAAGAATTCAGAACTCCGACGTTGATGGATCACAGAAGTTGCGCGTTGCCGCCGATGAAAATGAAGTCTCGGTACTCGAAGTTGAAAAGGAGAGCGTCTCCAGGAACTTGCCGCCGCCTCCAATTCATCTCCATGACTGAGATTGAGTCGGTTTTGTCGTCAATTTTAACTTCGCCTCACTGTCCTCTTCTCCTTCTATCTTCTTCTCTACGATCGAGGTCGCCGCAATTTTTGTGAAATTCTATTTGAATTTCGTGAGATTCTGGTTGAATTTCGCAATTTGGTGATGGAATTCCGAGTTTGATTGTTCCTTGTTGTTGTTTATTTGGGGAATTATGTAGTTAGATGCAATCAGTTGACATTTCTGAGTGATGAGGAGAGAGAAGGAGACGTTTTGAAAAAGATAATGAAAATAAAAAAAATTGTTAATATGTTAATTAAGGAAATTATATGGTATATCGATTTTTTATTTAACCATAGAAAATTTGGTTATATAAATAAAATAAAATAAATGAAGAATATTTAAATGGGTTAATGTTAATTAAGGAACTACTAATAAAATCAAAGTGAAAAGAGGGAACATTGTATACGAGTAAAAAAGCAAAGTGGACTAATGAAGTGGGATAAATGGAGTATCTAATTATTGATGAGTTTATCTCCCGAATATAAAATCATCTCTAATATACAACACAAATAATCTATATGATACAATTGAGTGTTGGGTTTGCTATGATAATCTAGAGAAATTCTTGCAGCGTTTAGGTTATATGAAATATCTGGAAATCTTCTCTCTACATTCTGAAGAATGACTTGAAGTATTTATAGGTGTAGTATTTGAAAATTATTTGTTGCAGCATTTAATGTAGATGTGGCCGTTGGATGTTGACTGTAACTTATAGCCGTTGGAGTATGTCCTACGTGTCATCTGAAAGAGATGTTTGACATGTAGATTGTGATCTATTTAGGTGGATCGTTAGCTTCCTCCAAGTGTGGGAACAACTCACCGGACCTATCAAGTAAGGTCGATATGTAGATCTACGTCATGGTAGGTCGACTCCAAAGTCATCTCTTGAGTTGTCTCAACTCGATCTTCTTTAAGCATGTCATTGACCTATGAATACTAGGTCAGGTCGATTCTCTCGATCTGTTCCTAAGCAAGTCATATGTTCACTCCTAAAATATGTCATCTAGTCACCTCAATCTATCATCTTCATGATATGTTCTTCTTGATCTGCTCAACATGTTGTTGATCTATACTCATGATCTGCTCGCACAACCTGCTCATCTATCGATTCTCATGACATGCTCTCACAGCAAGTGAGCTCATTGTGATCTCCAAGTTGATGTTATACTATGTCTAGAAAGTCAAGTTGCTCGTATGACCAAATCGTTACATCGATCTGTCTTTACACTTGATCAATCTGTTATAAATCAATAAGGTTGATCATATGACACATATCATAAACTTCATATGTCCTTATATTGTGATAACTCTTCTAATACTTGTATTAAACTAAGATCATCTCTATTGACCATATCGTTAACTTGATCTATCATTATATTGTACCACCTCCGTCCACCAAGTTTCTTTCCACATTTCCTTTTTAGTCCGTCCATCAAGTTTCTTCTCACTTTCTTTCTATTTTTGGCAACCCTTTACCCCACTCACAACTCAACACATCATCAATAATGTGGGCCCCATTCTCCACTAACTACACACTACTCAATATATATTATCATTAATGTGGGCCCCTTACTCTACTCACTACTCAATACACTTTACACATCATCAATAAAGTGGACCCCATTCTCCACTAACTACACAACACTCAATACACTTTACACACTATCTACTAAGTCAAACAATTTATTAAAACCCGTGTCGAGTCAAAGTGGGAACATCTTTGGTGGACGGAGGTAGTATATGCTATGCTACTCAAACACTGATCATTTCTATGGATCAGATCAATACTTGTCAATTTGTCCTTACACATTAGATCAATCTGTAAGTCTAACCCTAATCTATAAAACCAAAATATAGATCGATCTCCTATGGACCAAATCTTTAATAGATTATTTTCTAAAAATGACTGATTAAACTTTTTCAAAAATTTCATGCGGGTTGCGATCAGTCGGGCTGGACTGGGCCGGTCTCGGTACATTGGGCCAATTGAAGAAAATAGACCAATATAATTTTTTGGTAGCTTTGTTTTTGCACAACCAGCGAATAGGAATGACAACAATATACTAGGCAAACCCGACCCGCCCTGAACTCGAGCTTCAAATTGAGCCTCGAACCAAGATAAAAAATTTTCGAGTCAAACTTAAGTCTAATGATATTCGGTTCAGACTGCTATAGTAATGACACATATACACAATTAGGGTGTCAACTAGTTCGGTATTGCTTAACTGGAACTAGTTATCTAAAAATGGAAAAGTGCTCTTTTTTTGTTCCAGACCTGCCAGTTCTACCAGTTAACTAGTTCCCGAATGAAAATAGACTGTAGGTAAAAAAAATTGGAAAAAATAAATACCAGAGCTTGTGTAAGAATTCAAATTTTGTTACTATATTACTTTGAAAATGATGAACCGAATGAGAATAATTTTTTAGATAATTATAAATTAATCTCAATTGTTGATAATTGTATACTTTACGATATAAATTAACAAGAGACAAAATAAAAAATAACTAAAGAAGATAGTAAAAAACAAGTACTAGCTATCAACATAACACTATATAAATTATAACCATTTATCTATCCCTTTTTTTAATCATTATTATTTACCATCATTTAATTTCTTGACATTATTCTCTTCTCCTACTTAGAGAAGACAATGGGTTTGGATTAGGTTTCCTTATACCCAAGCCTGACTCATGGCCCGATCGAGCCTATAAATCAAGTCGAAGTTCAGACCCATGTGAGTCGGAAGAGTTGGGCCGGTTCCCCAAATTATAATTTTTAATTTTTTAAAATTATAATTTTAATATATTTAAATTATATATAATTAATTATTTAAAAATATATTTATATGTTTTAATATTTATTATATTTTTACTATTTACAAATCTTATGATTAGTAGATAATTATAGCATTCATATGTATAAATGGTATGATTGACAGATAATCATACCATTTATACGTGAACTCTCTAATTCATAAGTACTACATTAATATGATAAGTATGATTCATACCGTGTATACGTGATTTGTACTTCATGTATTTAAGTAAAAGAATATTTGTGACAATTACACAAAAAATGACTAGAATTAATTATATATATAATGTTATGTTGGTGACTGATATTTGTCTTTTATTATTTTCTTTGCTATTCTTTATAATTAACTCAATTAAGAATATATCAAATTGTGCATAAAATACTTTAAAAGCACGATACATTAATTAATGCATAAAAATTATTGTATGATATGATAAAATGTTATATCTAATGCATGAAAATAATAAATAAAATACATATTTTTTTATAATTTGGGTCATATCTATAACTTGATTTTTTGTTGGACTTGTACCATTATAGTAGTAATATCAAATATGTATAATTAATATAGGGATAATTGTGTGTAAATAGACAAACTAACCATCATTTCTAATATTGCACATGAACTTTAAAATCTGATCTCAATACACGAACTACCATTTTTCGCAATTGAATACATCGAACTATATTTTAGCCAAAATCATACATACGTGGACCCGATTACACACCTGGGGGTGGTGTTGATATAGCCCAATTAGTCAAAATCAATAACATCTTTCTTTAGCTCGTTTTTGGTGCGTTTTTAGTTGATATTTCGTTGTGTCTAGGTTTTAGTTTGTTTTGTTTTCGTGTCTTTTTATTTTGTATTACGCCGGTTTTTGTTATTTTCGTGTTTGTTGTAGGATGGTGAATTGAAGGATAGATAGGAGTTGAATTGGTGCCGATTATGTCGTATGTGCTAAGCCGAACAAAGCCGATGAAACTGGATGGGAGCTTTCTAGGAGTTACGGGCAGAAAACGAGAGGAGAAAGAACGCGAGAGCATGGCCATACGCAAAATTGTTTCGTTTTGCGCAATAATTTTGTTTTGGCTCATTTTCCTTCGTTACAACTCTGAATTTGGATCTGTCTGCAGCCACGGATTCCTATCGAGACGAGCTTCAATTTTGTCTTTTCAAAAATTTCTTATTTTGCACAGGCCAGCGGTCGTTGGGCCTTTGCTGCAGCAGCGGACAGAGAGGCAAAGCCAGCGACCGCTGGCTGGCAGTTAATAGCGGGTTTTCAAGCTTTTTTCAGGCCATTTTCAAGGGCTAACTTCCTCTCTCTCAAAAATAGAACTTGAACTTGTAATCTTAGAACTCTAGTTTAGTACTTTTTGCTTGAAATTTCTACTTGGGATGAAGGATTGAGGGCAAGTTTGGCTCTCAATCTGAGACTCAATCTTTATAAGCATGTTTAGTCCTTATTTCGATTGTTCTACGGATTGATTGTCTTTCTCTACCTAGGTTTCGAAGTTCTTTTAATTCGTTGTTGATTGCTCTTCGATTTATGCCTTTGATTTACTCGTGCTTGTTTAATTAAAATGCTTGATCACCGTTTTGATTTATCATTTATTGGTTGAGATCGAGAGATAATTCCAATATAGACTTAGGTTTAAATCAAACAATGATTCCAAATCGGGAACGTATGAATCATATTCGTGGTTGTTATTGATTTTCCTATTGTGTAATTCAAATTCGTAGGTTAGAATTACAACTTAATTATCAAATGCGAAAGTTAATAATTAAGCAACTTTAGGAAGTCATTAATTAGCTTCAGATTATTGTTTGTAGTTGAGGAACTCCTATTAGGGTAATCTAATACTAGAGTTTTGATTGTTGTCTAATTGAGAACATGTAAGTGATTAGTTAGACTAACTTTTAGAAAGTCCTTGATTTACTAACAATAGCATGAAGGGAGGAGCATGATTTAACTAGTTATAGAATTTCTTGATTCTAGACCCCTGAATCTGGAATCCCGCCTGTATGTTTATTTTTGGTTACTTATCTTATTCTTATCCGTCTTGTTTTATTCCGGTTCAAAGTGTTTAGGATTTCCCTTCATTCGTGTTAATAACATTTAGGATTAGAACCGCCCTATTAAGTTTTCCATTGAGATCCGACTGGGGTTAGCTTGCCACGTGCAATCGACCTCATATAATTTGCAAGAACCTAAATTGTACACAATTTAGGCTTAACAAATTTGATTATTGATATGAATTGACACGTTGTGATTGGATTTTTCTTGAGGACAAACAAATAATTAAGTGTGGGGGAGTTGTTTAGTGTGTTTTTGTTGCGTTTTTGCTCGTTGTGTTGTCGTGTCTAGGTCTTAGTTTTAATATTTTCGTATTGATTTTAGTTCGTTTTTACGCTAGTTCTTGTTTGGTTATGTTTGTTGTAGGATGAAGTGAAAAATGATGAGTTGGGCTAGGATTGGTGCGGACGAGGCCGTTGGAGCAAAGCCAAGCGAGGAAGAGGCAAGACAAGCATGACACAAGAAGGAGACGAGCACAAAGAGGAGCCAGTCGTGCAGCTAGCGATCGCTAGTTATCCCAGCGATCGCTGGGCTGCAGATGAAGTGGAGTGCAGAATGGTGCAGCCAGCGATCGCTGGTCCTGCTTCAACAGAGAGACAGAAAGCTATGGCCAGTGACCGCTGGCAGACGGTTATGGACGAGATGTTAAGTAGTTTTGTGCGTCATTTTTCAGGGTGAACCCCCATGTAACTTGAACACAATTCTCAAACACTCTACTTTTACTGCTTTTCTACTTTAGGATTAGAGAATTACAATGTATTGAAGTGGATTCCGACTTTGGATTCTTACGTTTCAATTAGTAAGCTTCCTTTATATGGTTTCCTTTTGTGATTCTACCATGTGTATCATGCTTGGCTAGATCCTACTAGGATTGGATGTTTATGTGCTTATTTGATGTTTGATTGATGTATGCTCGTTGATTAACTCATTTTGTATGGAATTTAGTGCTTGATCACCATTGAATTCATCTGTACATGTTTAAGTAGATTGATCATTTGCTTAAATATAAGGTATAAGTTTAATTTACATTATTCTTAACCGGAAACATAGGAATAATCGTTCATACGAGGTTAAGTAATTATTAGAGGTGTGAGCTGTATACGAAAGTGAAGATCACGACTTAGTGTATTAATACGGAAGTAATTTACTAAGAAACCTCTCGTGTTCCTAATCGAGTATGAATGCATGATCAATTAAACATTGAATAGGAGTTGAGCATCTGATCCTAAAGCTTCAATCCATTGGTATTCGTTGTAGCTGCTTTCAATCTTTATTTATTGTTGTTACATCTTATGGTCATAGTTTGTTTAGGATTTCATTTTTTGTATTATAGTACTAGCTAGCACTTAATAGCCCTGCATAGTCTTCCTTTGAGATACGACATTCGAGTCGGCTAACGCGTATTACAACTTCATTTTAATTAAAACTTGACATACGTTTTTAGTCGAACAATCTTCTTCTGTACCTACCCTACATGTGTAATCGGGTCCACGTATGCATGATTTTAAATAAAATATAGTTTGATGTACTCAATTGCGAAAAAAATGATAGTTCATGTATCGTGGGCCAGATTTTAAAGTTTACGTGCAATACCAAAAATGGTGGTTAGTTTGTGTATTTACAAACAATTATCTCATTAATATATTACCATAGCAGTTATTTATTTTTTTCTTGAACAAAATTGCATTTTATCTTTCAATAAAATTATTATACAATTAATATACACTTATTAACCCCCACTACACATATATAATATTTTTATCAATATTAAAAAATTCATAAAAACCCAAACTATTATAATATAATTTCATCGAATTTGAAAGGAGCTTGATATTGGATAAATAAATAAAGTACTTAATTTATATTCTTGCAATGTTTCGTTCGATGGTTGGACCGCTGGTAAAAGTGGTACAAACCGCTAGGCGTGTTCCAACGGTTTGACATACTTTTACCAGCGATCCAACCAAATATCATACCCAAATATTATTTGTAATGCAAATATAAAAAAAATATGATCATAAAACTATAAATATCAACCAAACTAATTAAATAAGTAATAAACTTAAAGTTTAATTAACAAATATCACATTTGAAATATATAAAAAATAATGTGAATACTAAAACAACTAAAATTAAAATACATAAACATGATTAAGCTCAAATTGCGCGTAAAAGTGGTACAAACCGCTAGGCGTGTTCCAATAGTGCCCAACGGTTTGACATACTTTTAGCAGCGGTCCAAACTAACATCATCCCCACATATAATTTATAATGCAAATATAAAAAATTATGATCATAAAACTATAAAATATCAACCAAACTAATTAAATAAGAAATAAATTTAAAGTTTAATTAACAAATATCACATTTGAAATATATAAAAAATAATGTAAATACTAAAAAAACTATAATTAAAATATATAAACATGATTAAGCTCAAACAACCGGTAAAAATGGTACAAACCGCTAGGCGTGTTCCAATTGTGTCCAGTGATTTGACATACTTTTACCGACAGTCCAAACTAATATCATAATCAAATATTATTTGTAATGAAAATATAAAAAATTATAAATCATAAAACTATAAATATCAACCAAATTAATTAAATAAATAATACATTTAATGTTTAATTAACAAAATAAACAAATATTACATTTGAAATACATAAACATGATTAAAATATTAGTAATTAAAATATTTACTTTTCTACCAAATTAAATATACTTTTTCAATTCCCAACATTTTTTTCAAGTATTAAACAAATTTAGAGGAAAGTGGATATATTTGTCATGTACACCGAAAAACTAAGTTTTTTGCTTAGGTAATTTTTAAAAATAAGTATTTTAATTTTTTTCTCGAAATAAAATATAATTTGATTAAAAATAATAAATATAGAGGTATTGACCCATCAAAATGAACAAGAATCAGAAAGCCAGTAGCATGGAGATTGATTCTGACACAAAAGGATTTAATTTCATCACATAAAGATTTCACTTTCTTCAACAATGAGCATTTCCTTCTCCTTAATTCCTTCTACCTCCGCCGCCGTCAACCTTCGCCCTCCGACTCAAATGCCTCTGCTCTCCACCGCTCGATTCGACGGAACTCCGTTTGCCGCCAAAATCCATTTGCTCCGCTTGTGCTCTGATACGTCCGGCGGCGCCATTGTGAGTCTTTAATTGTTGCTCACAATTAATTCTACCGAAGCTCACAACTTGTGTGATTTTTTGTTCAATATACAACTTTAATTTATTATTCCTTTTGTTTTCTAGTTCCTCCGTAGGGTTTGTTTTGTTTTCTTCTATCAAGTTTCCCGTAATGGAATTTAGTTTTGCATTCTCAATTATGTTTTCCTATTGCATTTCATCCACCACCAAATTATATATTAATATACTGCGAGTTTCATTTAAATATTCATTTAAAGTTCAGTTGGGCTAAAAGGGTTGAACTTGGTATTAGGGTTACGAATCCATTCCTTCTCCCTTGATTGCTTCACATATTTAGCCATATTGAAGTACTCAAAATGGATAGCAAACTTAAATAATTTTCTTGGATGCTGTTATGCTATATTGTGACGATGCTATCATATTTGTCGTGTTTTGGTTTTTTCTGCCTTGGATATATATAATGATTTGGGACAAAATAATCGCTGCAAATTTAATTAAGTATGTGTTACGTAGTATGGTTAGGGTGCAGCACATGAGATTAACTAAAGAAAAGAAGAGGGAAACATGTAGAGTTAGTTTGTTAAGGGTGGTTACTAACAGTTAAGAGAGCTAGTGAGCTTATAAATAAGGATAAGTTGAGAGAGTTATGTGTATCTTTGTATCAGATAGTATTCAGTTTGCATCAATACAATCTTTCTTATTGTCTCTCAAAGTCGATGAGTATTGTGTGAGTTCACTCTTGTAATTCATGCATATTTTGTCTCTTTTGTGATTTGATGATTTCGTTCACAACAGTATGTTATGTTGTATAGTGTCGTTTTTTATTGGTGTAGGATTCTAAATGTGGTATTTTATCTTCCCTGCATGTTTGCATATTGTACCTATCCCCCCTCTCCCTTTCTTATGATGTATATGCAGCTAATACCTTCCTGTCATTGGTGCACTGCCAGACACCGGACTCTTCAGGTTTCGACTGCAGTTCCGTGGAAGAGCAAGGTGATAACAGATGATTGCGCAATGTGTGATGTTATAGCCTGTTAATGTAGCTACTTCACTGTTCAGTCCATTCCTGAGAATTTTCAAACAATCTCTGTCTTAGGTTCAGATGGAAAGGACTATAACTCTCAAGCTGTCTCATCAAATGAGTACATTCTACCTGCCATAATGCAGTTTTAGTTGTTATTGACACCTTGAAACTTATTTTGGACCAAGCCTGTATACTTTCATCTTTCGGATTATATTTCTCCATATGTTCCTATTGCTTGGAAAATGAAAATTTTGCTTTTTTGGTACCTCTGTTTTAATACTATGATCATTGATCGGTTTTCCAAAAGCATCATCGTATTTTCTAATATTTTCATTTTTCATTGTTGTTTGTTGAGCTTTTCAGGGTATTGACCAGATTGAAGAGATATGGTATCTCTGGAATTTTGTCCTATGGCTTACTAAATACTGCTTACTACCTTACCACTTTTCTGGTCGTCTGGTAAGTGAGATTTGAAAAGAAGAAGAAACATAAAATATGAAATCAATCATTATATTTTTAGCTGTGATGATTGATGATTTTTCTCACTTGAACTTGATGATAGGTTCTATGTCGCTCCTGTGCCTACTAAAATGGGCTATTGGGCAGCTGCGCAAAGGTAAGAGAACTTTAAATTGTTTCTGTGTTTCAAATATATTGAGAAGATATTATCATTTGCAGGTTTCTCAAAGTGATGGCTATGGTGTGGGCAGGAAGCCAAGTAACCAAGCTCATGCGAGCTGGAGGGTGAGCTGTCCAACCATTTATTTAACGTCTTTGTAGGGGTTTAATTTCAGTTTGTCGGCTTGTTTTTCTTTCAGTCGTTGAAATCCAATTTATATTAATAACCGAGTTATGATTCCACTGTGTATGTGTATGCTCTCCTTATGTCACTGGCTGCATTCCTTCCACTACAAGATACCAGTAATCTGTTTGATTATATGATGTTCAAGCAGTAACTAAACTGATAATATAACAACGCACCCTTGATTTTTAATGCTGCATTTGTTGTTCATGCATGATGATCCTGGATTGTGCGGATGAAGTTAATAGATTCCAGCATAATTAAGATTGATCAATCGGGATTCGGGAGCATGAAGAGCTAACACTAGAGTAATGTGTGCATGTTTCTTAAATCTTATTTATATCTCTGCTTAGGTCTTAGAACTGTATGCTCGGGGCAATAGAAACATGCCATAATAAGATATGTTATTTGACCCATAGTTTCAAAAGGCGATCGTGAGGGCCGCCTTGGGTAGTCTCGAGTAAACCCGTCACTGAGGCGCTGCCTCATGGATCTGGTTGAGGCTTGTGCCTCAAATCGGTTGAGGCGTGTGAGGTGCTCGCAAGGCTACCAGCCTACCACCTTGTGGTATGTGATTCAAAATTGATTTTTCTATTTTCCAGGCTTAAAATATCATGAGATTTGCAAAAATGAATTAACTTTTTATTAGGTTTTGTTCAAATCAACTCAATTACGGCTAAAGTAACCCAATTATGACTAAATTGACACAATTGGGACTAAAATTATACATACCCATCACCCAACATATCACAAATTAGTAATTACATATCTCATCCTCTCTACACTTTCTCCTTCAACCACTCCCTTTCCGATGCAACAACGGCTGCATGAGGTCTTTTTCCCGGGGAGGCATGAACTCTTTAGGTCAATTAGGGAGGTGGAGATGGAGGTGAGGATGGGGGGTGGCTGATTTGCATCTCTTGCACTTTTAACTTATGAATATTTGATATTAGAAAGTTCATTTGGAATTTTTAAGAAATATAAATTGTTGTGACTTTTAATATATATTTTTTAATCATATTTGTTATAATTTTATATCCTATATGATATTTGTTATAATTTTGTGACTTTATTATTTGCACCTCGGTTTACCTCGAACCACCTCAATAAAAAAAGTGTTTCGGGCGAAAAAAACGTATTTTGAAACCTTGATTGACCTACTTGATTTTTTTTTCACTATTAACTAGTGTTCATCTCATCTTACTTGTTACCTTATAAGTTCTCGATACACAATCATTGCATCACTACCTTTTGAATTTACCATTTTGATATACACCAATGAAATTTGTTGCTCTTATTTGTTGACGTGATATTGTTTTTCAAGTAACCAACCCACTGAGTTAATGTTGGTTATGATTATAGTTGTGCATAATGAATCTTCAAAACACAACTCTCCGTGTTTTCTTCCTGACAGGGCGCTGGCACTTGCACCATTCGTGGACAGAGGATTATCATGGTTCGCTACCAGGGCCGGGTTTAAGTCCCAAGGTAAGGTAAGAAAAACAAGAACTTGATCCTGTAGGTCCCTAAATTAATCAATTTACTTTCTGATATAGATATATAACCACAGGCGTTCACCGTGATTGTTGGCCTTTGCTTTGGTTTGGCATTCTTGATGTTTCTTATAGTAACCTTACTTTGGGCATAAATTAATCTTGCTCTTGTCATCAACATGATTCCACCCACAATTAAAGAGTGAGTTAGTGTTAGATAGAGATCTTGTTGGCTTGCTGCTTGCTGCTTGATACTTGCATCAAATATTTCTTGTATTGTCTTCTCAGGTCTTTGTTACATTGCCCCAAATATTTTATCATTATTTTATTGATGGAATTATTAATTGTTAGCTAATAAATGCATTAAATATGCTCCTCTAATTAGAATTAGAGTTTCACATTATTTATAATTAAATATGTATGTTGATTAAATAATTAAATATGTATTAGAATTAGAGTTTCACATTATTTATAATTAAATATGTATGTTGATTAAATAATTAAATATGTATTCTGATTGGTAGAAAAGGTTCGTGTGAGCCTAACAACATGAGGTGTACTTAAAAATGGACGTGGATATTTTTTCTTTGGACTCGCATATTCAGAGTGATTCAACTTAGATATTTATTATTATATATTTGAAAATAAATCTAATCAATTATAATATAATAATTATTTTTTGAGAATTTTAAATGAATATCATCAATTTGAATTTTCCCGGTATACGATTATATGAAATGTTGTCACATCATTGTCCAACATACTAAGATATTGAATTACAAAATTCATCACTTTAGAAATCATTGCATAATCAACCATATATATTCAATACCATCTTTATAGATTAAGAAATTAAGAACCCCATTTTCACTATCAACATAAAATAATGTCTCACCGTGAAATATTTGAATGCAACAGGTGCATTGATGTCATTTTCTTAGTTCATAAAAGCAGACAACATTAAATTAGATTGCATCTTTTCACAACTGATAGCATTTTCTTAGTTCAAACAAGTATAAAACATTACATTAGATTGTATCCTTTCACAACAGATTGTTCAGATCTTTTTGGTTGCGAACACTTTCTTTTATAAGAATCTGATCCACCATTATAATGTGGGATATAATTTTATTTGCAATAATATAATCAACATAATTTTATTGTGTTCCTGAAATGATTGGAGTTTGCTTTAAAGTCTGTTTTCCTTTAAATCGATTTAGCAAAGTTTTACTTTTCTTAAGCAGTATTTTATTTAACCAACTATTATCCTTATTAGAAGTTTATTATATCAAGTCTTTAAAGTTTTTTTTAAAATATATTTTTACATATTACTTCATCCATTTAAAAAGTGTGTTGTGAGGGAATCAACATGAATTAAAAAAAAAAAACTTTAAAATGTGTTTTTGGTGGAAAAAGTGACATACACGGTAGAATACATGTGGGACTTGAAAAATTGAATGTTTTGCTAGACTATTTCTAAAAAAGGAAAGAACATATTTTTGTACTGTAACACCCCATAAAAGGGGGCCTACTCGGAATATGAATTTAGTGAAATATATTGTAAATTAACAAGTAATGATTAACAATTAAAGAAGAAATGAAAACTCCAGGAGTTTGGACACACTGGATACGACACGAGTTCAATGTATGGAGACATTGAACTGTAGACATGGGAATAAATGAGATCGACAGTTGAAAATTTTGTATTGACGGTCAACATGATGATATCATGAATTTGGATTATGAGGCTTATCAACAAAATGAAACAAACTAGTTGCTAAATAAGTAACAATATGACATCAGTCTCACCAAGCTAATCGACATTAATGAGAAATATTACATGGGCTGAGTACTAATGTACTTAGTGTGAGTTGTTGCCCGACTTTTTAAGTGAAAAACAATATAAATCTTCATTTAAAGAATATTACATGCCCAACCATATGATGCATGATGTTTTAAAACGAAAGCCCACCATACACATATGAAAACTTACATGTTACCATCATATCGAGCTCGTCATCATTCTTTGCTCATTCACAGTGTTCCTCATTGAGATTAGACGGGAAAAATCGAAGTCTTCTGCGAATAATCTCATTTCCCCAGGACCGGGGAACCTGACCACGTTCACCCGATCCGGACATTCCATGTACACTACCTTGGCCGGATCCGGCTCAAGGCACAATTGTTAACTTACATCATTGGCAGCGCTAATCAACGGGTACGGTAATACCGATCCGTCACATATATGATACAAATGAGCATAATAAAAGTATTTGACATGTAAATTCACATTTTCAGAAAAATCAGTTCGAGCTTATTAACTCAAAATAGCGTACTGTAAATAGATCCACATCTGTCACCGATGTATGGAGCTCAGACCACCATTAAAATTATGGTAACATTAAAATTGGCAAGACCACTATTACCAGCGTCTCATATGTTGAAGGTCTAAGTAATAATGGTAACAATATTATCTTTGATACTAACAATTGTTTTGTGAAGAACAGGGAAGGAGATGAAACTCTTCTTACCGGAAAACTGCATGATAGGTTGTACATTGTTCAATAGGAGAACCCCATCGAAAGCTGTCTATTAACTAAGACTGTCTCAAAAACTAATTGACTATGGCATAAAAGATTGAGTCATCTCAACTTCAAGACCATCAACAAGCTTGCACGAGAGAAACTGGTAGAAGGATTTTCAGACCAAGTGTTTGATAAAGATCATATTTGTGAAGCTTGTCAAGCAGGAAAACATACAAAGTAATCATTTCCAAGCAAGACTGCACACTCAACAACAAGAATACTTGAGTTACTGCATCTAGACTTATTTGGCCCAGTAACGCCATTAAATATTAACAGTAGAAATTATACTTTAGTTGTTATTGATGATTATTCTAGATTCACTTGGGTGATATTTTTGTTTAAGAAGAAGGAAACTATGGAGAAACTACCTGACCTGTTAAACAAGATTACTCGTCTGTTAGTCCCGAAAGAGCAAGGTTTGGTGTATGGGGGGGGGGGGGGGGGGGAATAAACCAAACACCAACTTTTCAGTTTACTTGGTTGATTATCAGAGAGTTCAAGCTATTCTTAAAGAAGATATTGCTCGACAGATGACTGACCAAATCGATCAACAGATCGATAGCAGATCAATCCAAACAGGTTGCTCTCTAGTGTAAATACTTAGACAATAATAAGAGTGATCTTATTATTTTCAAAGTATTGTGTGTGCGGAAATATGGTGGACTTAGTTGGTGCTCTTATTTGAAAACCTTAAGTATAATCCAGATCGTTAAGGTTGATTGAGATGCAGATTAAATGATAGTGAAAAGGGTTAGAATAAGTGAACAACTGAATAAATATGCAGAAAGATAAATGGCACAGTTGTTTAACGTGGTTCGGGAAATCCCTACGTCCACGATCTGATCAAAACTAGATCAGATTATCCACTACTAGGATACTCTTCTTCTTTATACTCGTGGAGAACGAGTCACAAGTTTCAGACACAATCTGGTTGAAAACTTATGCACGAATAAGGGTCGTGTCCCTTTACAACAGATTACCTCTACGTTACCACTAGAAAACTACTAGCTAGCAGAGTGATCTCCTTTCTCTCGTTAAGACAGACTTGAACCGAGGTTGGGTTTGTGTGATTTTGAATCACAAGCTGTTTGAAACTTTAGTCTGACGTAGAGATTGATTGCTTGAAAGTGTTTTTGTCGATGTAGCGCATCAGTCTTCAGACCTTTGAGCTCCAAATATATATAACTTTGAATTTGAAATTCTAGCCGTTGTTGATTGGCGTGGGATTGATTGTAGATTGCCAATCAATGATGTCCATCATATCTGCTCTTGCCTTGTAGAAGTATTGACTGAATCCTCTAAGAATGGAAAGCAGATCGATAGTGATTACTTTCCTTCTTCGTGTCAATCAAGGATTCTTTTTCCAAACCTATGTGGATGGATTTCAATATTGACGTGGCAAGTGGATATGATGTGTAGAGTGATGTCATTTGGTGGTTTGATGACTCTATCGATCTGGTGCTTCGCTGAGATCATCGATCTGGTCGGTGATCTGGTCGATGACTGTCATAACAGATCGATTTCTTCTCTTTGAAAAAATATCTTGGTCTTCAACCTAGACTATTATTGAAATGACTTCTATAGGAATAATTCCTTTACATGCTAAGTCATCTCCTAATCTGTTCTCTATCAGAATTCACTTTATGCGTAGTGATTTGTTAACATGTAGAACAGTTTGACACCAATTAATGTTGTGAAGACTAAGTGTGTTTCGAGAGATCATCATCAAAACCAAAAATACTTTTGGGTTCCCAACAATTTCCCCCTTTTTGATGATGTCGAAACCACACTTTACAATATCATCCTAATTTAAGCATCCAGAGTGATCTGGTTTAAAAGGCCAGATTGTTAATGTTTTCGTTATTTGGTTATAACGATTAATAGTAGTTATATATGTTCTGGACAATAAGATTTTGTCATCAGAAACCCAAAGAATTTTCATAGATTTAGAGCAGATGGGTTACAGAGTTCAAGACAAAAGAGGTGTAAGAATTACAGATAGTGAAAGATGTGAAATGATGTATCTATCTGCTCTTCTTCTTTTCTTCTTGTTGCTTCTTCATCTTTGCTATTGTTTCATCAGAGGTCATCTGGACACTTTCGTACACTCCCTCTCTGACCTTGATGTAATCTGGGTCTTCAGCATCAATCTTGTAACCCCTGTTTTCAGCAAGTTGATTGATGAAGTTCAGCAGGTAGGTCTTGTCAGGGAGTTTAGTGCCAGGGATGTCTGGGCATTCTCTGTATTCTCGATCTGGTGCAGTTATAGTGATCTGGGCCTCTGCAGCTGCTGCTTTTAAGGCCTGGACCAGATCCTTAGCATCGTTCATGTCCAGATAGAGGTTGAAAGCTTCATTAGCTGTGCCCTCGCAATATGTTGGTTCTTTGATAAAATAGCGGCACATGATAAATCCGTACTTAAACCCCTCCCAACCTTCCTTCAGATTGTCTGGCACCCAGCTGGTTTCTCCTTCTCTTGGCTTTTTGGTCTTGATGGGTGCAGAGGAGAACCAACCAGATCCAGACTTCTTCGTCTTCTTCAGTGGTTGAGAGTGACTTGATCTGCTTGATTCAATTTTGGATGGCCTCTTGGGTTGAGCAGATGGTTGACTTGGTCGATCTGGTTGTGCTGGCTGCTCAGGTTGAGCCTCTCTCCTTTCTTCTGTAGCACCAGATTGAGCTTCTCTCTCTTTCCTCTTCCTAGATCCTTCCCCCTTTTCGACATCATCAATATAGATTTTGATGAGTGCCTTAAGGGAGGTGATCTCTTCCTTCATCTCCTTTTCTGAATCCATCTTGTAGTTGAGCAGAGATGTGATATTGGCGTTGGATTCGTTAATCTTTTGCTCCATGGATGATTTGGCACTGGTGAGATCAGCAGTGTAATTCTCTTGTTCTTCTTTGATTGCTCCAATATCGTCTATGTATGAGTCAATCATGGTCTTCGTGGGGTATCTCAGATCCCTCAGCTTCCTCTCGACAAAGTTCACCCCGTCATCTTCGAATTTTCTGAGTTGTGATCTGATTTCAATCTTGGCTGCTTTGATCACTTCCTCATAAATTTCATCAGTCTGGTCCTTAACTATGGCATGAACCATGTCTTTCTCTTTCTTGGCAAACTCTGCAACAATATTGTACATCTCTTGTACTTTAAGCTCCATTGTAGATAGAGTTTGATCAATCTTTTCTTTCCTCTCCTCAGCAGCGGATCTATCATCATCCATTTTCTTGCTTAATTATTCCAGCTTTATTCTGCATACTCTCCTCAAGTCTGAGTCCACCTGGTCTACATGGGACTTCAGACTGGTATTAAATTCTGTAAGAATTTTGGTGGCCTGGTCTTGGACAGTTGAGAGAGTCCCATACATGAATTTGTCCACTTTAATGGATATTAAATCGTTGACTTGTGCATTGGATAGAGATTGATGCTGAGTCATCAATATCTCTTCCAGATTAGCTGTCTCCACAAATTCTTCCATGGTGGCTGCTACAGAGGGGGTGTAGATGTCATCTGTCAGTTTTCCTCCCACCCTCTATCCTGCAGGTTGATCTTCCTCTCGTGTATAATCAACCACCTCGATCTGGATTTTGCTTTTCTGGGCTGGTTCCCCCTCAGCTGGTGCAGTTATCTCAGCTGTTTCTGCAGCTGGTATGGTCTGTTCAGCAACATCAGCCTGTTGCTGAGCTGGTTCTGTGTCTTATACTGCTGCACCCTGTTGGTGAGCTTCAGCTATCTCTTCCTCTTCATCCACTACATTGTCAAAGAAATGTAGCATTCCTTCTTTCTCATACACTGATCTCAGATCGATCTGTAGCTTTTTAGCCTCATGCTGAGCTATGGCCAGGATGCTCTGGAGATAGGTGTCTCTCAACTCAGCAATGGAGGAGACTTCGAATATGTTTAGAAGAATTGCTTCTTCTGCCTTGAGTGCAGAGATTGATATGGTTTTGAGCAGTGCATCAAGGACATAGAATTCCTTGTCCTTGATGAGAAGGAGTAGTTTCAATCTCTTAGCAGCATCATAACTCTCTGGAGTTAGCTGTATGCCAGGAAAAGATTTAATGACTGAGTGATCTGCATCTGCTTCCAGCAGCTTCACTACAGTTTCAGCCTGTTTCTTCTCCACATCCTCATCTGATGAGTCATCTTCTTCTTCCTTCTCATCAATCTGCTCTAATTGTTTAGCAGATGAAGGACTAGCAGTGTGAGCGGGGGAAAAAAAATCCTTTTCTTGATTTAGATTAAAGGAGGAGATAGGGGCAGCTTCTTCTGGTGGTCCTCCAACCAGAATTTCATCCTCATCCTCAACCTCCTGTTGAGGGATAAGTATATCTGTAATGGCGGGTTCCTGAAACTGGACCTCTTCCACTGGTTCAGAGAGTTTCTGTAGTCTTCTCCTCTTGGACTTTGGCTGTTGAGCAGTCGTCGAAGCATCAGTATCCACTGAGCTTGCTCTTCTAGTGACTCTTTTCGAAGGGGTTCTTTCTACTGGCTTCTCCTTGGTGACTCGTGATTTGATTGATCTTTCTGTGGGGGCAGATGGGGGAATCCAGATTGGATTTGAGCTCCCCATCTCCATTAAAGCATTTGCATGTACGGGATCTGTCACCTTGGCTATCAGGTTTGCTGTGATTCCCATAGACATCTTGATCTGATGTTGGTCCTTGGGAAATCGCAACCTATCGTTGAACTCAATCATTTCATCCCAATTGTGTTGTTTAAAGAATGTTTCCAGCATGAAACTAATCTTTGTGGATTGCCTCAGGCTGCTTCTCCATACTTCAATGCCTGGGCTCACTCCTTTGATAAAAGTGATCATTTTAGCCTCCTTGGTCAACAGACCGAACATAACTCTGCTCCAATTAACAGGTAGATTGAGCACCACGGCCGTGAGTATCTTGAACTCCGGTGCAAGCAGTCCCCTGTTAAACATTCTGTTGGTGTAGGTTATTGGTACAACCATCACCATCTCGATAGCTTCCTGCAACTGATCCTCTGTGATGTCTCCAAGGCTGATTCCTTCGTCCTTCAGCTTATAGACCTCGTCGATAATGTTCAACATGTTGTAGATTGTGTTTCTTATTGTATTCCCCTTGCTTACGCGAATGGTGGCCTCGTTCCCACCTTTCTCTCCTTGCCATGTGAGGTAGAAAGTTGCCACTTCCTTCGGCAAGAATTGGAGAGGGTGCGTGGTGATAATGTTGTGAAATCCTATAACAAGGTTAAAGCAGTGTAGGTGAACACCATTTTTCCATCAACGAAGTATGAGTGTTCAATAGCAGTTTAAGCAATACAGAATATCAAGTTCCATGGCAACAAGTCCCAGCTGCCATATATTCAGCTTCTGTGGTTGATGTGGCAACAGATGTCTGCTTCTTTGAGAACCAAGAGATTAGTTTATTTCCTAAGAACTGACATGTACTAGATGTTGATTTTCTATCCAACTTGCATCCAGCATAGTCTGAGTCTGTATATCCAGTTAGTTCAAAGTTTTCTTCACAAGGATACCATAATCCAATGTGAGCTGTTCTCTTAAGATATCTTAATATCTTCTTGGCTGCTTCCATGTGAGACTCTTTGGGTTTTGCTTGATATCTTGCACATACTCCTACTGCAAATGTAATATCAGGTCGACTGGCAGTTAGGTAGAGTAGTGATCCTATGATCCCTCTGTATTGAGTAATATTTGCTGATCTTCCCTCTGGGTCAGGATCAATTTTCCCATTGGTCTGCATTGGAATTTTAACTGGTTTACTGTCTTTGACTCCAAATTTAGTTAGCAGATCTTGAATATACTTTGCTTGATTAATAAAGATGCCATCTGGTAACTGCTTGACCTGTAAACCTAGAAAGAAACTCATCTCGCCCATCATGGACATTTGATATTTATTTTTTATAAGTTCAGCAAATTTATCACATAAATAAGTAGATTGAGATCCAAATATGATATCATCTACATAGATCTGTAATAAAAGGATATTCTTTTTAACTTTGATGATGAACAAGGTCTTGTCAACCGATCCTCTTCTGAATCCAGATTCTAGTAGAAATGTGGATAATGTTTCGTACCAAGCTCTAGGAGCTTGTTTTAGACCATAGACTGCTTTTGTCAGTCTGTATACTTTCTGGTTTGGATCTGCTTCCTCGAATCCAGGTGGCTGTTCCACATAAACTTCTTCTTCAAGGATACCGTTTAGAAAAGCACTTTTGACATCCATCTGGTATACCTTGAACCTTTTGTGTGCAGCATATGCTAAGAACAACCTTATTGCTTCTAGTCTGGCTACGGGTGCAAATGTTTCATCAAAATCAATGCCTTCTTATTGATTATAGCCTTTAGCTACTAATCTGGCTTTGTTTCTGACTACTTCACCATTCTCATCTCGTTTATTTTTGAACACCCATTTTAGACCTATTACTCCTTGGTGTTTGGGTCTGTCCACGAGATGTCAGACCTCATTTCTTTTGAACTCATTAAGTTCTTCTTGCATTGCTGTTATCCAATTTGCATCTTGTAGTGCTTCATGAGCATCAGATGGTTCAATGCGAGATAGATAGCAGCTTAACAAGGCACTTTCTCCATGCATTCTTCTGGTCTTCACACGATCTGATGGGTTCCCAACAATCTGTTCTGGTGGATGATCTTGTATCCATCTCCTTCTCCTGGTCATCTCTTCATCAGATATCTCAGGATCAGGTTGATCTGTTGGTTCCTCAAATTTAGTGTGAGCTATTGATGAAGCTTGAAATGGATTCTCATCTGCTCCTGTTTCTGGATTTAAATTTTCAGGTTGATCATCATCTGCAATGACGGTTTCATTGCTTTCATTTGGTGATCTGTTTTCATCCAGTTCATGTTGGATTATTCCCCCTTGCTGTATGATTTCATCAATAATAGATGGAGTATTGATCTCTTCATCATCACTTTTTGAGTTCCAGATTAGAATATCTTCTAGTAACAGCTCATTCATCTTTCTTGTAGTCATCTGGTTTTCTGTCTGTTTATCATCTGGTGACCTGTACTCAACGATAGACTCATCAAAAACAACATGAGGTGTTACCTCCACAATATGAGAGTTCTTATTGTAGACTCGATAGGCTTTACTGACATCAGAATATCCTAAAAATATTCCAGGATCAGTTTTGCTATCAAAAGTCTTCAATTGAGATTTCCCATTATTATGTATGTAAACAAACAACCGAAAGAGCGAAAATAAGAGATCTTAGGCTTTCTATTGTTCCAGATCTCATATGGTGTCCTTCCATGTCTGAGTGTAATTGATGATTTGTTCTGAGTGTAGCAGGCTGTGTAAATAACTTCTGCCCAGAATTTCTAAGGTAGATTGGTAGCATTTAGCATAGTACGGGCTGCTTCTTTTAGTGATTTGTTTCACCTTTCAACAACTCCATTCTGTTGAGGTGTTCTAGCAGCTGAAGTTTGATGAGTGATCCCATTTTATTGCAGTATGCATCAATCTTTTGGTTGAGAAATTATGTTTCTCGATCTGTTCTGATAGTAGCTATACTTACCTCCTTATGTTTGGTGATCTTGTGTAGGAAATCGGGCAGTTTGGTGTACTTTCTTCCATTTACGCTTAGTGGTTTTACTGGTCCAAACAGATCTAGATGCAAAAGCTCCAGTATTCTTGATGTTGAGTGAGCTGTTTTGCTTGTAAATGATGATCTGGTCTGCTTTCCAGCTTAACATGCATTACATATATGATCTTTGTCATATACTTGATCTGGTAGACCTTCACCAATTTCTCTTTTGCAATCTTGTTGATTGACTTGAAATTTAGATGACTCAATCTCTTGTGCCATAACCAGCTTGTTTCAGATACAGTTTTAGTAACTAAGCAGGTCTCGATCTGGTCTGTCCACTGGACAATATATAACTTGTCCTGCAATTTTCCGGTAAGGAGTGTCTCATCTCCTTCCTTGTTCTTCGCAAAGCAGTTGTTAGTATCAAAGATGATCTGATTACCATTTGCACAGAACTGACTAACCAAAAACAGATTGTGGCTAAGACCCTCAACATACGATACATTTGAGATGGTAGTCTTGCCAACCTTTACATTTCCATATCCTCTGGTGTATCTTTTTGAGTTACATCCAAAGGTGACCTGTGGTCCTGGCTTTTCAACGTAATTTGATAGTAAGTTCTTGTTACATATCATGTGCTTCGAACATCCACTATCAATTATCCAGATTGTTCCTTTTGCTATCTTGTTTCTTCTTGCAGTCTTCTGGTCCTGCATTTAGTTAAACTTAGCTACCCTTCAACGTTTGGGTGATTGGTTATTAGCAAATGTTCCTTTTGGAACCCATAACATTTTTGTGTTAGGAACAGATATATAGCAAGTAATAGTGTTTCCATTGTCATCAACTCTAGATAGGGAATGAAATTTAGATGGATGGTATCTTTCCATTTCATCATTCTTCATTCTTTTCTCAATAGGTAATGTCCTGTTGACATTTTTTTTGGGTGATGTCCTGTTGACATTCTTTTTATGTACATAATCTGTTTCTGTGTAATGAGCTGGTTGACCCTTTGTTTGGTAGTATTGTCTGTACCCTGTTTCTTTTATCATCATCTTCTGTGGATGACCTTTCTTGTTCTTCAGATCTATTACTTGATCTGGTATTTGCTTTCTCTCAGGTACAAATCTTATAGTTTCCGAAGGCTTTTCCGAGTGGTCTGGATATCCTAATCCAGATGTGCCTCTTTGTTGCAGATTAACTAGCAGTTTAGCACGTTCATCACTTTTGTAGATCATTTCTTTGCCTTTCCTTATTCTTTCTTCGGCTATGTTATTTCTGGTGATGAGATCTTTGACTTTTGAATTTAGTGAATGGATCTCTCTATCTTTTCCCTTGATCTGTTCTTCTAGATCGGTAACTTTGGCAACGAGTTGTGTATTTGTTGTGCTCAATATCTGTTCAGAATTCTTCAGCCTATCATTTTCTTCCACAACTTCTCTGAATAGTCTCTTGATGCTCGAATAGCTTTTGAACATCTCATTAACCTCTTCCCATGAGTATTCCGATTGATCTTCTATTTCCTGTTCCAGATCATTATCATTTGAAGAGTAGGTATTGCAAGAATTTACCTCGACTTCATCCAGACCGTTGTCTAGTCCCATATAGCATTCATCCCAGCTTTCGTCTTTATTAGCATAGAATGCTTCATCATTCTCTGATGAGCTATCTGAAAAATGGCTTGAGCTGCTTGATTCTTCTTCAGCTAGCATGGCTTTGCGCTCATATTTGAGTCTTCGATCTCTTTTTGCTCTTAACTCTTCTCTTTGGCTTTTGGACAGATCAGGACAATCTGTTTTGAAGTGACCTGTTCTCCCACAACCAAAGCAGGTATAATCTGTTGAGTTAGATATTTTAGAGATTTTACCTATCTGTTGTTTTGACTCATCCTTGCTATCAGATTGATCATTGTCGCGTTTCTTGTAGACTTTTTTTTTATTATCTTTGTAGAAACGTCTGAATTTCTTTGATCTGATCTCCATCTTGCCCATACGTTTAGCAATCATAGCAAACTCTTTTAACAGTTCGTCGTAACTCTTCTCTTCATCTGGTGCAGTAGTTTCAGAAGGATCATCTGTTTTGCTCTTCGCTTTGAAGGCTACTTCTTTGTCCTTCTTTGAGTTGCTTTCTGCCTTTTTGGACAGATGATCTGGTCCACGAATTCTTTGGATGTCACATTCATGGCCTTCAAGATGATCAAATAGAGCTTCTGTGGAGAGTTCATTGAAGTCAGCGGGAAGTGGTTGCATTGCAGCGTATATCTCCCAGCTAGGTGGAAGTGCTCTGAGTATTTTCATGTTTTTCTCTCTTTGAGTATATTTGTTCTTTTTGAACGCTGATATCTCAAGTAAGATTCCAGTGAATCTTATTTTCATTTGTTCGATGGTCTCGCCTGGTTTCATTTTGAATTCATCGTATTTGTTGCAGGCAAGTGACAGCTTGTTCTCAATCATGACTTTAGACCCTAGACACAAGTCTCTTAAAGCTTCCCACGTCTCTTTGGCAGTATCCAGATCTTGGATTTTGGCCAGATGTATGCCTTTGACTGTGCTAGATATGATTTCTTTAGCAAAGTCATCCAGATTGGCTTCGCGATGTTCCTCTGAAGTATATTTTCTTGGATCTTTAGGAACTATCTGTGTAGTTACTCCAGTTGAAGTAGTTACGGTCTTTTCTTCAGTGATCTGTAGTGGACCTTCTTCTATTACTTTCCACATCAGATAGTGATGGGCTTTTAGTGTTGTTTTGATTCTGAAGCTCCATTCTCTATATCCTTGTTTTGATTCACAAGCCCTAACAAAAGAAGATTCCATAGCAGATAGTATGCACGTGAATGAAAGTAGGTTTTCCTAGATCTATTCAAGTTGACCACGCAGGTATTAACCCTGTGAAACAAAACAATGGTCTTATGAACCACTACTCTGATACCACTTGTTGGTCCCGAAAGAGAAAGGTTTGGTATATGGGGGGGGGGGGCAATACACCAAACACCAACTTGTCAGTTTACTTGGTTGATTATCAGAGAGTTCAAGCTATTCTTAAAGAAGAGATTGCTCGACAGATGACTGACCAGATCGATCAACAGATCGATAACAGATAAATCCAAACAGGTTGCTCTCTAGTGTAAATACTTAGACAATAATAAGAGTGATCTTATTATTTTCAAAGTATTGTGTGTGCGGAATGTTGATCCCGAAAGAGCAAGGTTTGGTGTATGGGGGGGGGGGGAATACACCAAATACAAACTTTTCAGTTTACTTGATTAAATTAATAAGAGAGATTTAAGCTTTCTGTAAGACAGATTGTTCAAGGTGTCAGACCAGATCGACTATCTAATCGATCTTGTTCTGTCCAAGCAGAATCTCTCACGTGAGTAACACAAAGCAGAGAGTAAGAGTAATCTTATTCTCCAATAGTGTATTGTGTGCGAAATAATGGTGGACTTAGTCGGTGCTCTTTGTTTAGAAATCCTTTTGAAAACTTAATCGAATATTTAGGAGATTGATTAAGAATACAGTTTGAATAAGTATGACAGATAGTGAATAAAACAACTGGAATATAAATGCAGAAAGTAAATAACGCAGTTATTTTACGTGGTTTGGGAAAACCCCTACGTCCACGGTCTAATCCAAACTGGATTAGTTATCCACTATTAGGATACTCTTCTTATTTATACTCGCTGAGAACGAGCCACAAGTTTCAAACACAACCTGATTGAAACTTATGCACGAATAAGGGTCGTGTCCCTTTACAACTTACAGAAAAACTACTGTAAACAGGATCTCTTCACGTTAATCCACTAGAAAACTACTAGCTAGCAAAGATCTCCTTCTTTCTCTCTCGATAAGACAGACTTGAATCGAGGTGTGATTACGATTACGAATGCTTCGCTTCGGAACACGAACTGGTTGAAATCTTCTCTTAGTAAATGCTTCAATTGGTTAAGATAATTTCTAGGCAGAGTAGCTTGAAATGATAATTGATCTTATTTGCGTGTGTAGGCTGCCAGTCTTTGTTCCGAGTTTTTATAGGTGTAGAATTTTGAAAATTCTAACCGTTGAGTTTGATTGGTTTGGAGTAAATGTGATTTTACCAATCAAGGATAGTGAATCCCTAGATTTTCTCGTCTTGCCTTCTAATGAGATTGACAGAATCTTCCAAGTATGGTAAGCAGATCGTTTGACAAATAGCTTTCCTTTTTCTGGTCTTGATTGATTCTCTTCCTTTTGTGGTACGAGGGGCTTAGTTAGACTTTAGGGATTCATAGACATTTTATCTGATTTCAGCATTTGAGTGTAGATCTGGTTGAACTTTCTGATTGAGAGTTTCTTGGTTCAACTTTCTGTCTGAGTTGATTTGTTTCAACTTTCTGGTTGAGTTGCTGTGTTTCAACTTTCTGGTTGAGTTGTTGTGCTTCAACTTTCTGGTTGAGTTGATGTGCTTCAACTTTCTAGTTGAGTTGATGTGCTTCTACTTTCTGGTTGAGGATTTCCATTTCAACTTTCTGTCGGGGTTGAAATGCTTCAACTTTCTGGTAGAGTTGATGTTCTTCAACTTTCTGGTTGAGACTTTCTGGTTCAACTTTCTGACTGAGTTGATATTCTTCATCTTTCTGGTTGAGGCTTTCTGGTTCAACTTTCTGGTTGGGTTTTCTTTATCACTCTGGTCCTTCTGAATGTTGAGGTTCCTGTCCCATATAAACCAGATAAAAGTAATACAGAACATGAATAATCCTAAGTTTGTTTTCGAGAGAATATCATCAAAACTTAAAATTAATTGTGGGGTTCCCAACACGAAAATATGGTGGACTTAGTTGGTGCTCTTATTTGAAAAACTTAAGTATAATCCAGATCGTTAAGGCAGGTTGATTGAGATGCAGATTAAATGATAGTGAAAGGGGTTAGAATAAGTGAACAACTGAATAAATATGCAGAAAGATAAATGGCACAGTTGTTTAACGTGGTTCGGGAAATCCCTACGTCCACGATCTGATCAAAACTAGATCAGATTATCCACTACTAGGATACTCTTCTTCTTTATACTCGTGGAGAACGAGTCACAAGTTTCAGACACAATCTGGTTGAAAATTTATGCACGAATAAGGGTCGTGTCCCTTTACAATAGATTACCTCTACGTTACCACTAGAAAACTACTAGCTAGCAGAGTGATCTCCTTTCTCTCGATAAGACAGACTTGAACCGAGGTTGGGTTGGTGTGATTTTGAATCACAAGCTGTTTGAAACTTTAGTCAGACGTAGAGATTGATTGCTTGAAAGTGTTTTTGTAGATGTAGCGCATCAGTCTTCTGACCTTTGAGCTCCAAATATATATAGCTTTGAATTTGAAATTCTAGCCGTTGTTGATTGGCGCGGGATTGATTGTAGATTGCCAATCAATGATGTCCATCATATCTGCTCTTGCCTTGTAGAAGTATTGACTGAATCCTCTAAGAATGGAAAGCAGATCGATAGTGATTACTTCCCTTCTTCTTGTCATTCAAGGATTCTTTTTCCAAACCTATGTTGATGGATTTCAATATTGACGTGGCAAGTGGATATGATGTGTAGAGTGATGTCATCTGGTAGTTTGATGACTCTATCGATCTGGTGCTTCGCTGAGATCATCGATCTGGTCGGTGATCTGGTCGATGACTGTTATAACAGATTGATTTCATCTCTTTGAAAAAATGTCTTGGTCTTCAACCTAGACTATTATTGAAATGACTTCTATAGGAATAATTCCTTTACATGCTAAGTCATCTCCTAATCTGTTCTCTATCAGAATTCACTTTATGCATAGTGATCTGTTAACATGTAGAACAGTTTGACACCAATTAAAGCTGTAAAGACTAAGTGTGTTTCGAGAGATCACCATCAAAACCAAAAATTCTTTAGGGTTCCCAACATCGTCAAAAGGTGACCTCCATAATTTCCATCAGAACCGATCGTGGAACGAAGTTCTTAAATCAGAAGATTGAAGAGTATTGCAACAAGGTGAGAATAACACATCAAATCTCAGCAGCAAGAACACCTCAGCAGAATGGAGTAGTTGAAAGGAGGAACAAATCATTGAAAGAAGCAACACGTACTATGCTCAACGGAACTAATTTACCAAGAAGTTTTGGGTAGAAGCTATAAACACATCATGCTACACCCAGAACAGATCAACCGTCATTGTTCGACAAGGAAAAACTCCATATGAACTATGGAACAACATGAAGCCTCGACTTAAATATTTTAGAGCTTTTGGTTGTACATGTTACATACGCAATAATGAGAAATCTGAGTTAAAGACATTTGATACCAAAGCTGACCCTGGAATATTCTTAAGATATTCTGATGCTAGCCAAGCTTATCGAGTGTACAACAAGAAAACCTTTATTGTGGAAGTAACACCTCATATTCTATTTGATGAAACTATCTTTGAGTGCAGGGACTTAGCAGAAGAACAAGATCAACAACATAAAAGGAGATCAAGCTTAAGGAGTTCTAACGAGCAACTTATTTAAGATATTCTTCTTTGGAACAAGAAAGAAGAACAAGAAGTAGATGAAAATGAACCTACTGCTAACAGAAATACCTCACAAAAAGAGAGAATTGATCAAGGGGGAACCTTGAGTTCAGGAGAGGGGTTATCAATGCACGATATACCAGAAAAATCCTTATCTGTTGAAGTAGAACAACAAGAAATCTTAAATGAGATTGATAGTAATCATTCTAATCCAAATTTAGATGTTAATACTGATAATGATAATTCATTTGCTATTCATCCTATAGCGTATCTAGAGTATGAGAATCCCGAAGAAGAGGTAGAACCTAAAATATCAGAAGTAGAAATGTCGAAAAAAAGAAAATGAATTGAAGATCATCCTTGTTGGTCCCGAAAGAGCAAGGTTTGGTGTATGGGGGGGGGGGAATACACCAAATACAAACTTTTCAGTTTACTTGACAAGTTAATAGAGAGTTCAAGCTATTCTATATAAGAAATTGCTCGGTAGATGACTAGACAGGTCGATGTGCAGATCGATAGCAGTTTTAGTCCAAAGAGATTACTCTCTTAGTGAAAACACTTAGCTAATAATAAGAGTGATCTTATTACTTTCTGAGTGTTGAGTGAGTGCGGAATAATGGTGGATAATGATTGCTCTTGTTTAGAAAACCTTAGGGATTATCCAGATAGTTATACAGATTGATTGAGATGCTGATTTGTATGTGATAGTGCAGAGGGTTAGAATAATAAACAACTGAAAATAAATATGCAGGAAAGTAAAGCACACAGTCGTTTAACGTGGTTCGGGAAATCCCTACGTCCACGATCTGGTCAAATCTAGACCAGATTATCCACTACTAGGATACTCTGCTTCTTTATACTCGTGGAGAACGAGTCACAAGTATCAATCAAAACTAGAGAGATACTTATGCACGAATTAAGGGTCGTGTCCCTTTACAATAGATTACCTCTACGTTACCACTAGAAAACTACTAGCTAGCAGGGTGATCTCCTTTCTCTCGATAAGACAGACTTGAATCGAGGTGGTTGGTGTGATGTAGAATCACAAAGTATAGAAGCTCTAAGTCTGGATTGCAGATTGATTGCTTGAAAGTATGACAACAGTATAGCTCGCGTGTGTATTCTCTAACTTTCTCCAGATTTTTGAACTTCGATTATATAGGCATTGAATATGAAATTCTAGCCGTTTGCTGATTAGCGTGAGTTTGATGGTATATTGCCAATCAATTATGTCCATCATATCTCTGCTTGCCATATAGGGAAGTTGACTCAATCTTTGAGTTTATGGAAAGCAGATTGCTAACGGTCTCTTTCCTTCTATGTGTTAGCCGAAGATTCTCTTTCCAATCCCTGTTGGATAGGCTTCAATCTTGATGTGGCAAGAGCATATGATGTGTAGAATGATGTCAGCAGGTGGATTGATGACTCAATCGTTCTGGTGCCTTGCTGTAAATGTCGATCTGGTCACTGTCTGTTACAGCAGATCGATTCTTTTTGGCGTGAAATCTTGACCTTCATCCTATAGTAAGTTGAGATTGACTTTTATAGGACTATATCCTTTACATATCAAGTCATCTCCTAATCTGTTCTATAACATGATACACTTTATATCTAGTGATCTGTTTTACACGTAGAACAATTTAAAACTCTAAAAACAGCTAAGTGTGTTTCGAAAGACCATCATCAAAACTAAATATCTTTAGGGTTCCCAAAAATCCTCCCGAACTTATTGTTGGGAACACATCAGATTGCATTAGAAAAAGAAGAATGCATGGAGAAAATGCATTGCTAAGTTGTTATTTATCTCATACTAAACCTGCTGACGCCAATGAAACATTACAAAATACTGATTGGATGACTGTCATGCAAGAAGAACTCAATGAGTTCAAAAGAATTGAAGTGTGGTATTTAGTGGATAGACCAAAACATCAAGGAGTAATAGGAGTCAAATGGGTATTCAAGAACAATAAGGATGAGAATGGAGAAGTAGTCAGAAACAAGGCTAGATTGGTAGCCAAAGGATATAGTCAACAAGAAAGGATAGATTTTGATGAAACTTTCGCTCCAGTTGCACGATTGGAAGCTATTAGGCTATTCCTAGCTTATGCAGCATATAGAGATTCAAGGTTTACCAAATGGACGTCAAAACTACCTTTCTAAATGGGATCCTTGAAGAAGAAGTTTATGTAGAACAACCTCCAGGTTTTGAAGGAGATCTTAACAAGAAAGTCTACAGATTAACCAAAACTGTTTATGGACTAAAGCAAGCTCTAAGAGTTTGATATGAAACCTTATGAACGTTTCAGCTCGAGTCAAGGTTTGGAAGAGGTTCAGTTGACAAGACACCGTTCATCATCAAAGTGAAAGAATATATCCTTTTAGTTCAAATATACGTTGATGATATCATATTTGGTTCTCAATCTGCTTATTTATGTGAAAAATTTGCTGATCTCATGAATAATAAATATCAAATGTCCATGATGGACGAGATAAATTTTTTTCTAGAATTGCAGGTTAAACAACTATCGGATGGAATATTTATTAATGAAGCAAAATATATTCGAGAACTGATCTCAAAGTTTGGAGTTAAGGATAGCAAACCTGTCAAGATACCAATGCAAACTAGCGGAAGAATCGACCCACATCCAGAAGGGAAACCTGCCAATATTACACAATATAGGGCAGTTATCGGTTCTTTACTTTATTTAACTACTAGTAGACCTGATATTACTTTTACAGTTGGTGTATGTGCAAGATATCAGGCTAACCCCAAAGAGTCTCACATGGAAGCTATCAAGAAGATACTATGATATCTTTTGGTCCCGAAAGAGTAAGGTTTGGTGTATGCGGGGGGGGGGGGGGGGAAAACCCAAAACAAAAATTTTAGTTTTTTTGACTAATTTTTTAGAGAGTTTAAGCTTTCTGTAGGCAGATTGCTTAGTTGTGACAAACCAGATCGATGACCAGATCGATCTTATTCTGTCCAGACAGAAACTCTCTGGTAAATAACACTGGGCAGAGATCAAGAGTAATCTTGTTCCCTAACAGAGCGTTCTGTGCGGAATATGGTGGACTTAGTCGGTGCTCTTGTTTAGAAAACATTTGTAAATCTTAACCGAATATTTAGCAGAATGATTAAGAATGCAGATTGAATGGATGTGCTGGTTAGTGAATAAAACAACTGAAATTTAAAATGCAGAAAGTAAATAACACAGTTGTTTTTACGTGGTTCGGGAAACCCACTACGTCCACGGTCCAATCCAAACTGGATTAGATATCCACTACTAAGATACACTTCTTATTTATACTCGCTGAGAAGGAGCCACAAGTTTCAAGTACAATCTGTTTGAAACTTATGCACAAATAAGGGTCATGTCCCTTTACAACTTACAGAAAACTATAGTAACTGGATCTCTTCACGTCAATCCACTAGAAAATTACTACCTAGCGAAGATCTCCTTCTTCTTCTCGATAAGACAGACTTGAATCGAGTTGGTGTGATTTCGATCAAGAACGGCTTAGAACACGATCTGGTGAGTAGAAATCTCCTCTAGTAATTGCTTTGATAAGTGAGTTGATTTCTGAGCAGAGTAACAGCTTGTTGATCGTTGATAATAGTCTTGTACTCTTCCAGTCTTGGTTCCAAGCTTTTATAGGTGTAGAATTTGAAATTCTAACCGTTGGGCTTGATTGGTTTTGAATTAAATGTCGTTACCAATCAAGAGATATGAATCACATATTTATCTCTTCTTGCCTTTGAAAAGTTTTGACCGAATCTTCAATAAGTATGGAAAGCAGATCGTTGATAGATGCTTCTTTCCTTCTTCGCACGTTTGATTGATTCTCCTTCCAAATTTGATCTCCAAAAGGTAATCTTTCCTTCTTTATAAGATCTGCTGATGTGGCAAGTAGTTTTGGGATTCTCTCCAGTTAATCTGGTCAAACAGGTGAGTACCAGTTAACTGAATCTGATCTGGTATCATCTAGTTTCGAAGTAAACGATCAGGTCACAGCCAGATTGATACCGATCTGGTCAAACTATCGATCTGGTCTTCAAGAAATATGCTCCAAAGCATGGCAGAATCTTCTGTGAGTGATATGATAAAAACAGATCAAGTGACCATATGAAGGATCATTTGTTTGCTGGTGGTTTGCTTTTGATCTGGTCCATGAACAATAAAAAAACAGAATGACTTCTATAGGATGAAATCCTTTGCATATCCAATCATTTTCTAATCTGGACTAAGATCGTGTTCTCTATCAGATTCACTTTACACTATAGTGATCTGGTACATGTAGAACAGATTAAGACTTAGCAAAACAGAATGAACTCTAAGTGTGATTCGAGAGAACATCATCAAAACTTAAATATTGAGGGGTTCCCAACAATTTCCCCCTTTTTGATGATGTCGAAACAACACTTTACAAAATAACCCTAGGTAAAAGCTTTAAGCATGATCTGGTTTTAAATAACTAGAAGGGTTAACCGATTGTTATTAAATCTTTATAACAATCAAAAGCATTAAAGTTGGTTCTGGACAATGAGATTTTGTCTTCAGAAAACCCACATGTAAATATATAAGTTGAGAACAGGTGGATTACAAGGAGAAATCAAAAGACATAGCAGACAGGTACTTGTCAGTTTCTTGGAAATAAATTAGTGTCATGGTTCTTGTTGGGAACCTTTTTGATGATTGTGGAAATCATTATTTATATGTTTTGATGATGCGAAACCATATTATATATGCATAATATTAAATCTTCATTTAAAAGAATCAACACTTTGATGTTTTGGAAACCAGGTAGTCATTGTCATCTTTTAAGGAATATCTTAAGTGTAATAGAAGCAGATCGTTTTTAGTGTATAAATAACGATCTGTCTTATTCTTGTAAAAGATATCCTGGACACAATGATTGCTAGAATAACAAGTGTTTCCTCAATGTAAGGCAGCCAGCTCCTCATATAGTGAGCAGATCGTTTTTGGAATAAATAACGATCTGCCCCTCATATGTAGCAGCTTGCTGTCATCTTACTTGCTTTTGGTTTCCTCTAGTTTATTCTTTATCAAATCACAAATGTAAAAGCAGCTTGAAGTTTCAAGCTGACTTATAACGATCTGACTCTCTAGACTAGAACTAGTTTTTGATAAGTTATACTCTTCAAGTGTTTAAGCAGCTTGTCTTTCAAAGTCAGTCCGCTGCTTGAAACTAACATCAGATCGTTCTTTATCCATTACAAATGGATGAGCAGCTCGTTACTAAAGGACTACGACAGCCCGCTGCTCAATGCCTTCATCAGATCGATAGTCGTTCCAAAACGATGAGCAGCTCGTTCCTGGCTATTACATCAGCCCGCTGGTATCACAAGCAGCAGATTGTTTGGCTCAAAAACAATCTGGTCATTACAACTCAAAAGTGGAGGAAGCTATAATCTACCTAAATTGATAAGCCTACCTGTCCTATGCCACGTCAACATCCACGTAGGACAAACTCCAACGGCTAGAAGTACAGTCAGGAGTCAACGGTCAAAAGAGCATTTAATGCTTACTGCAAAAAGCTGCAAAGACTTCCAACGGCTATAATTCAAATAAGCCTATAAATACTTCAAGCCTTCTTCAGAAATAGTGTTCGTGAGTTCGTGATATTGCCCAGAAAAAGCTACAACGCTACAAGATTCTCTCCAGTTTTCCATTGATTTATTCAACACCAGATATAGATTATATACATCCTTGTGTGTTGTAAATTAGAGAGAGATCACCATTATTCTGAAGATAAACCCGCTAGAACTTACATTAAGTTTTGAGCCTACAAAGCCCATAGTTCTAGTTTCCTCCATAGCCAAAAGCTCGGAGGAAGAACGATTATAAAACCGAACCCAGATCTCGTACTCGACGAGTTTAAACAAGAGAGTTGTAATCTCGTACTCAACGAGAATAAATAAGCGAGTTTTAGCTCGTACTCAATGAGGATAAATAAGCGAGGGATCCAAGGTTAAGGGATTCATCGATCTAGCTTTGATCGATCGTGGACGTAGGGGGTTTCCCGAACCACGTTAAATATTGTGTGTTCTTTTATATTTTGCATTGCATTACTTTGATTCTTTGTTTATCACTTCACCAGCGAGCTGTTACCCAACAGCGAGCTGTGCATTTAAATCAACTTCTTAAAGAACACTCGGTATAAACAAAACATATTTTCTAAGTGTAAGAGCAACCAACATTCACTAAGCTTCCGCACACTATCTGTACTTGGACAGATTGTCTGGTAAGCTCCAGCTAGCTGCCAGTCCATCTGTTCCTTAACAGATTACTCACTCTGAGTTGAGATCTTACTTGAGCAGCTGGATATCTCTCTACATTAGAGGAGATCGATCTGCTACACCAAGCGAGCTGTTATGGAATAAACAGCGAGCTATCTCAACATGCTGTTCTAACAGCCGAACGCGAAAAGTTGGATTGTGGTGTATTCCCCCCCCCCCATACACCACACCTGCTCTCCCGGGACCCAACAGTTCTCAAAAAAGCAAACCTCAGTAGCTACCTCGACAATAGAAGCTGAATATATGGCAGCTGGAAGCTGTTGTGCTCAAATACTGTGACTAAAACAACAACTCAAAGATTATGAAGAATATATTAAAGAAGTGCCAATTTTCTGTGACAGCTTGAGTGCTATTGCCATAACACAAAACCTTGTTCTCCATACAAGATGCAAACATGTTGATGTACGTCATCATTTCATTCGTGATCACGTGGAAAGGAAAAATGTAAAAATAGATAAAATTTACACTGATGATCAACAAGCAGATATTCTCATCAAAGCCTTGCCAGAAGAAAAGTTCAAGATGTTGTGTGGGAGATTAGGTTTACTTAGCCTTGGTGACAAGCAAACCTGATCAACAGCAGAACCTGCTAAGGAGAACTACCAACGGTCACACTATATATAAATAATTATATATATATTCCTTAATCAAGGGGGAACTTAGAGAAGTAGTATCATTCTCTGAATTTAATATTTACCGCTTTGATTTTCTTTACATAATATAATTAAATTTATCTACTTGATTAATTTGATTGTCATTTAATATTTGCAATGATCTATTTCAGGATATAGATTATCGGATCGAGGGTAAATTATTACCATTTGCGGGAATAAATCAAAGAGTGGAGAAGAATGGAAGCCTACGTGCCTCACACAACCCTATGATTAGCGCGTGAATGTCACCTATCACTAAAAGCGGGAAAAGTCAATTCTCGACGCGGCAAAATTATCTACATGGAGAAAACGAATCTCAACCTTTCATCTCTAATTTTCCTTCTAATCTTAGTAGTCAATTCACTATATTTATAGCATACTTCACTACATCTTCTTCATTCTTCACTTTCACTCTTGTGTCAACCAATTTTCTGCAAAAATATTCTCTAAGTCCAGATTTCGCAAAAGTCTTCAAACCCTCTAAAATACTTTCAAATTTGGCCGAATCACTTTTAAAATTTCCAGACAGAGTCTCCATCGTTAAGAAGTCGGTCACCGCTGAACCATTTGTTGTGTTTGATAACCATGGATTTCAAGCTCTAAAGTCTCTGTATGATATGATAAAGCTTTCAAAAGGTTATTTATTTATAACTTGCATATCTCCGTTATTTGCTTGTGAAACTACAATATATGATTAAGTCTTGAATGATAACTGCTCATAGTCTTGAATATCTCTATGACTGGAAATAGAATATATATGCTCTTGCTCTATATTGTCTCTATAAACTCTTACACGCTTTTACTTGAAATATATAAGTGCATACTTGCAAAGGAATCATTTTTATCCTTCTTTGCTTTAAGATCAGAGTTCTAACTTGTACTTTAATAGGTTTTTGCAATATCATAACCGCTCAACTGGATATGTATCTCCCAGGACAAGTGAGAATATTCTATCTCACATGGCAGGATAACAGAACTGCTGACAACACTACAATGTTGATGCCGGTCGGAGAAGTAGAAACTGTAGCAACGCAGTATGATGTGGTGAACATGATATGTAAAGTTTACGACATTAAAGACGAAGGAATAACTCTTGAGGAAATCACAAAAGCACAACTTCAAAAAGCAGTAGAAGAAATAGCAATGATTCCCTTCTCTTACAAGGGCAGAGAGCATTTAGCTGAACAACACTTGCACCAAAATATAAGATCCTGTTTGATCTTGTTTAGAAGATTATCATGATGCATAGCGGAATTTTTGACCAGATTACTCCGCGGAAGTTGAAGATAATGACAACGGTCATTCTTAATCTACCAGTTCATTAGGCAGAGATTCTGTTTCAGCTACTTGCTTTGGAAGCAAGATTGGTGATTGTTGGAACCAACGAGAAGGGGCAAATAGACAATGTCAATGTCAAGCGTTCGCTTTGACATGGAATGAAAGTGAGTTACATGATTAATAAATTCTTCTAGAAGTTGAAGTGGAAGGAAGCTGTACCATTGTCACGTCCCCATTTCACTTCTCTAAGTAAAATCGAGGAAAACGTGACTAACAGGGAAAATACGGATAATGAAACGCAACGAAAGCGTTGATAAAAGAATAGAACGTGAAACGTACAACAAAAGGGAAAGACTTCGATAGAGTTGTGGGACCAAAGTCCAATACATCAATAAAAACTTAACGTTCGAAGTCATTAGTGATTTAAAACAACGTCAAGGAAATACCGAATCAAGTACAAGTCTGCAATACATGGTTCGAAGGCAAAAGAGATAGTTAATAAGTTCTGAAGCTAAAACAAAAGTCTGGCAGCGGAAACTGGATCAATATCTGGATTTACATGTATGACGACATATAAACCACCGAGAGTAAAGCATTAAGAGTTCAACAAAAACCACCGCTGAGCCTTCCACTGTGTCGGGAAAGTGGCCACTTTCCGCGAACACTAAACCGGCCAACCCGCTAAGATGACTCACGGTTCTGGTGTACACTAGCCTTAAAAGATAAAGATCTTTAAAAGCCCGAAATCGATTAATTTCAACAGATACGCATCATACCAAAATATAAACATTTTCGACAATGCAATACTTCATAACATTTCAAATACTAGCATTCTAAAGCGAAAATCATAATTTGGTACAACGCATACGATTTTGATTGTAAAAGAAAGCCTACCTGATATCCTCTCGTCTAATGAAAGTCTGGTGCAACTCGACTGAAATTTCCTTTCGCCGCACCTTAATCGTAATTAAGAGAAAAAAATACTCATCGTGAGTATTAATTGGCGTATCTAATCAAAATGAAATAATATGCTATTATTCCATGAATTAGTCTAATTATTACTCGATTTAAAATCGAGTCCTTAGTAGTTATTATAACTACCATCGATAAGGAGTTCTAATAATCATCTAATTATTAAATCTCTCTAATATATATCTAAGTCATTTAGAACATTAATACAAAATTTATAAAGATGGGTCTAAATTATTGGATTAATTCCAACTCTTTATAACTAATCCTTTTAAATTACTATCTTAAACCATAGATTAATTTTATTAAATCAATATTAAAGGATAACTTAATCCATTACTAAAAAGCCAAACTGGGCCCACTCTACATATTTAAGAGTCCAATTGAACCTTAGTAAATTCGGCCCATCTACATATTATCTGATTTCCCAATTGATTTTACATTACCAGCCCATTTACATTCAAACACTCCAACCCAGCCGTTTATTTCCCAAACCAGGTCAAACCCTAGTTTCATTTTACCCGACTTCTCCTTTCTCCCTCGCCTCTCATTCTGGTTCTCGCTCAATTTCAGACACATCTCTCACGCTTTTCCCTCACTTCTCTATCTCACGTCGCCGCCGACGTCCTCGTCTATCTCTTGAGCTCCCTCCGACCTCAGTCGTGGTTCTTTCCCTCTCGCCTTCCTGTTTTCTGCTCTCAGCTCCTCCTTCTACCGAACAGCAGGGTGTTTCATCTAGGGTTTCAATCGCCGTCGACACCATAAGGTAACTCTCTATCTTTTTCTCTATTTCCAAAATTTAGTTAGTTTAGTTTCTTTTTGAAATTTCAATCGTGAATCAGTAGGTCCAGATTTTAGGTTCTGATTCTGAAATTGTTTTTAAACCAATAATTCTTTCAATAACTTACTCTCTTCCTTTCCTCTCGATCTGCAGTAAGGCATTTGGACGGTGGGATGTTCTTCGGGGTTTTCCAGACTATAGTTTCTGGGATTTCCCTTTTAAGGTTATACTTTTAGTTCTATTCTTGTATTTTTGGTTTTACAAGATGTATTCTTACCTCTTTTACCGTTTTAGTTCAGAATTTAACCGGTTATGATTTTGATTTTGGGGATTAAATTCTGAAATTTAGAAATTCAGATTTTTAATTCTTTATTCTCTGCATGCTTAAATTCTTCAAATACTCTGCTTTAAACGATACTTTAGATCATAGATTCATTCTGAGCTGTGAAGAAAACGAAGCTTTAGTTTAGTGTAAGGGTTTCACATTCTGTATGGTTTTAAAGTCTTTAATAATTTCTGACTTTGTTTTCTATTCTATTTCTGGCTGAGGGGCACCAAATTTGGTTGCTGGTCTTAATTTGGTTGGTTTGTGGAAGAGGTTCTGGGGATTGATTCCCATGAGGTAATTTCTGTCTTAATACCTGATGTTAATACCTTTTAGTTGGTTTTAACACATTCTGAAAAAAAGTAAAGATTCTGCTCTAGAGATATAAGCGTATTTAGTATGTTCTGGGGCTTAAGTCCAATATAACTACATAAGTTCAAGTAGTACTTAAGAAAACAGAGTCTGCATAAATATATATGAAAATCTATGCTTTCTGTCCTAAAGTCTGCAGCATATTAATAGATATATATATTATTTTCTAAGTGTTCTATTCTTGAATCGCATGCATATATATATATGTGTGTGTTCTGGAATCTATGAGTTATTTCTAGGCAATAAGGGTCTAAAAGCTTTTCAGTCAGATAACTTTAATTACTGAACTTAAAACCTAATCAGTTCTTTTAGTGATTATGCAGTTGATAGGGACAGCATGCTAACTCTTAAACAATAGTTTAAGACCCCAAAGTCTAAGTCTTAGTTTTCCCAGGCTTTTAAAGAGTTCAGGCTATGTATAAAATCTCCTTATCATTCTAACAGTCAGTAAGAGAGCTTACTTTTTACTCTAGTATTCAGTTATGCCCTCCTTGTGATGGTGTCTTTCTGATAAGAGAAGAACAGAATGATCTTAGCTTGGTATCACATTGGAACTAAGGGTTGCAATTCTATACTTACCTTACTGTTTTCTTAAACTGAGCTGGGGTCTCTGAAATGGTTTCTTCTTGTATGATTGTGTGGCTGCGCCTGTAAGCTTGGGTGAGTGAGAGGGGATGTTTGTGAAATCTGAGTGTTGAGGTAATATATGTGGGAGAGTGTTTTCTTCTTAAGGAGTTAGGTTGCAACGTAGAGGTTATATCAGGATAGGGATGTGCTTTAGTTTCTGCAGTATAAGCAGTAGAACTGCTGTTATCTCTATCATATAAGTCTCCTAATTTACTCACTCTATCCATCTAGGCTACAGCTATATCTCAAGTGTGGCATTGCTATGTTTCTGCATATGTTGACTTATGGGTTGTATATTAATGTGAGAGTATCTCTTATGGTTGCAGAGATCAATGGTGGAGTGTAGAAAGGGTTGTTCGAACTGCAGGCTGCAGCCATGCCGCTTTCCAGCCCTTTGCTTTAACTTCTGCTATTTCCTTATTTCCTTGTAATAGGGGTAGTGATATTGGTAGTGCTTAACAGGTGTCTACTCATAACTTTCCCTTAGAAACAAATCTGCTCTGCAGATTTGGTGTTGTTTTATTTCTTTCATTAACTAAGTAGTTCTAGTTGCTACTCCTATCTTAATTTCTATATTTCGACAGCTTCTTACTGAAAATGTAAACTTCAGACTGAATATGTTATATATATATATATATATATAGATGTATTTACCTTCTATTTAGTAGTTTGAAATATACTAACTCTCATTTCATTTGCAAATGATAGCATCCTTAATAAAATCATTTGTTACGTTCTATTCTTCAATTAAAACGACTTATGAATCGGTATTATTATTATCGAAACATTAATATACCAAACTTGTAAATATACCATTTTACTACTAATACTTAATCAACTATTTAGTAGAATACAAACCATAATCCCTTTCACATAACACTCTTCTATTGTTTATAATTACACCACTATTTGTTAAATCCGTTGCTTAAGTAATTCAATTAACTCTTCGAACCTTAACTAACGATTATGCACTTCCAGAAATTTATTTAGTTCGTCTTCATAATACCCTCCATTATCTAAATGAGGTTACAAAAAAAAAAATTATCATTCTCAAATGACATGAAATGTGCACGAAAACTATAGCTGCTATATCAATATGGCTAATCGACATAAAAATACAACGGAAATTTTATTGTCGAGATTTCTGATACAATATAAAAAGAAAATTTTACGGGCCATTACAACCATTCAACCCCAACCACAAGGTTCCTAAGGACTATACAATCAGCAGCCAACGGTCAAAAGAGCATTTAATGTTATCTGCAAAAGCTGCAAAGACTCAGAACGACTAGAATTCAAATTAATATATATTTAATTCAGCCAACTCCACAAAGAAAGCGTTCGAGCATTCATAAATTCAATCAGAATCTCTCCAGCCTTCATAGATATTCAACAAGATTAGATCAAGATTCATATCAATAAGTGTTGTAATTTTAGAGAGAGTTAAACACCTATATTCTGAGTAACCCACTGGAACATAATATAGATTTGAGTTTTCATAGCCATAGTTCTAGTATCTTTCTTAGCCCCAAAGCTTTGGAGGAAATCTGATATTTACCCGAACTTGATCTCGTACTCAGCAAGTTTAAATAAATGAGTTGTAATCTCGTCCTCAATGAGTATAAATAAGCAAGAGTGAACTCGTACTCAATGAGGATAAATAAGTGAGGAATCCAAGGTTAAAGGATTCAGAGATCTAGTTTGATCGATCGTGAACGTAGGGGTGATTCCCGAACCATGTTAAATATTGTGTGTTCTTTCTTTATTGCTTTGCATTGTTTTGATTCTTTGTTTATCACTCACCAGCGAGCAGATCACAATCTACGAGCTGTGCATTTGAATCAACCCTTAAAGAACATTCGATTATTACAAAATATTTTACAAGTGTAGAGCAGAACAACAAACACACAGCTTCCGCACACGATCTGTTTCTAGACAGATCGTCTAATATGCTCTAGCTAGTTGTTAGTCTCTCTGCACCATAGACAGACCACTCACGCTCTGTGTCGAGAACCCAACTTGGACAATCATGATCTGTCACACTTCACAATCTTCTGTCCAACACATAAGTTGTCTCGCCCTTCTGTTAATTCTAACAGAACGCGCACATAATTGTAGTTTGGTGTATTCCCCCCCCCCCCCATTCACCACAACTGCTCTATCCGGGATGTCACTAGTGATATTTTATTAATTTAAAAGAGTTCGAATAATTAGTGAGGATTACTAAACGTGCATATATGTTATTAAATACCAGGACCGGTCCTGACATTTTTGGATCCCTGAGCAAAAATTAAAAAAGGGCACCTTATATGATGATATATTAAAAATTAATGTATGATATAATTTATGTTTTTAATATGTATTGTAAAAAAAATTCAAATCATTTATACATTAGAAAAGAGAAAATAAATATCAAATAACTATATAAAACTTTTAGATTTTCTAACATTTTGAGAAACAAAATAATTCATAACACCATCAAAATCAATAATTTTCAATACATCATGTTCAATATATAAAATTTCTAGACCATTTAATATTAATTTAGATATAATAAAATAAAAATATTGATACTGAAAGAAATTTAGAAATATATACAATATGTAATTTTTTAAAAATATTAAATAATATATGTTTTAAATGGTATATACTAAAAGGGTAATCTTATACGTAGCCTCGTTTCTCTTATTATAGCCACCAAATTGAAGTAGTTATCCTACTAGAGGTATTCAAAGGAATCGAAACTGCCGGAACCGAATTGTAACCGGACCGTAACCGGCGGTTTCGGGAATCGTAACCGTACCCGACGGTTCAATTTCGAACCGTAACCATGTAAACGACAGTTCGGTTATGGTTCCAAAATTTTAGAACTGTGAACCGACGGTTCGGAACCGTAACCGTCAATTCGAACCGTATCACAATTTTATTATTAAATTTAATTTATTTCTTATATTATAAAGAGTAATTTTTTTATAATAATCGTTTTATAATTCATAATAACACATTTAAACTTATGAATACATTAATAATTAAATAAAATAAAACTTAACTAGATGAGAACCTAAGTAAACTCTAATAATATAAATTAAAATAATTAATTTTTATTAGTGTTCATCTTATATTTTTATATTTTTAAATATTAACATTTTATTTTATTTCATTTCATTAATGTATATGTGTTTAACGTGTTATTCAATTTAAGTATTTATGACATAATAACACATCAAAATATTTTTATTTATTTCATTATTAATACATTATTATATGGATATTATATATAATTAACACTAAATTAAAATAAATATTTACCAAGTAATTATAGTATTACATTAAAAATGTAATTATGTGATACAAAATTAAATGATGATATGCATTGGTATGTAAATAAAATCATGTCTTTTCTTTCTTTTTCTTTTATTCTCAGAATACGAATGAGATCAAAAAGGCCGCAAATAGAGCAATCGGCTCAGTTCAAACCGAAGACTAACTTCCCCTCCAACCTTTCGGTCAGAAATTTGCCAAATAGTAACTAGCTCCCACCTAAAATAAAAAATAGAATTTGAAATATTGTAAAGTAAAGGGGAGCACCCTTTCCCTCTATTGATAGATCAAGGGCCCTCCTGCCTTCGTTTCGGTGGCTCATAGGGTTTCCCTCAGCTCAGTCTTTTTGGTTCTTGAGAATGGTCGCCACTTCCAAGGTAATTAAAATTTCAAAAATTTAAATATATTAGCATTAATTTTTTAGACGGTTCGAAATCGTAACCGGCAGTTTGGAACAGTAAACGTCCTACACGGTTCGATTCCAAACCGTGAACCGCCACAACTATGGTTCATTACTAAAATTGAAGAAACCATTTTAAAATGGAAATTTTGTTACAATTATGTTGTTATATAGTAACGGAATATATTTCGTTGTTAAATTTTTTTAGCAACCATTGATATTACTACAGATAAATCCGTTACCAACATTTTTAGTAACAAAATTTCTTGTTTTAGTAAAGGAAAAATTCTGTTGCTAAATAATTTTTTTTTTTTGTAGTAATCCTTTTCTCTATCCTCAATATAAGTGACTATTACCATAATTAGTGGAATTAATTATTTTCTATATCATGTTATCATTATATAAATATCTTTATCATAATGTTTATGGAATATTTTAATGTACTTAAAAACCAATAAATATTGGGTAGATCGGAAAAGTTGATCATTTCCTATTTTCTGTAAAAATATTTTTTTATATGATCTACAATATATATAATAAAATCTAATTCTCAGATAAAAATGAGCGACCAACATATCCAAGGACAAAGCTACATGGGAGGTAGATGGGGTATGGACCCCAATGAGGATTCTAAAAAATTAATTATTATATAATATACTCTATCAGTCACAATATTAATCACTCTATTTGACAAAAATTGTGAGTGCATAATTCCTTTTTAGCCAAATAATAAAACTGATATAGTATTATCTAATCGTTTAAATATACTATATATATAAAAATAATTCCTTTTGGTTAAGGGGTTCGATGTCTCTAGTGCATTTTAAATTGTTTATATACAATTTACTTTCTAATGAATATCACTCATTTTAAATGCATTTTTGTTGGTCACGAAAGAGTAAGATTTTTGTATGGGGGGGGGGGGGGGGGGCGGGAATACACTAATTCTAACTTTTAGGGTTTTCTCGTTTTTAGATTAACAAATAAGGCTTAAGCACATTTAACAAATATGATAGCTTGAGTAGCAAGTCAAGTTCTTCTTGTTAGGAAGATATAAACTCACTCAAATAATGCCTTAGGTCGTGATTAACAGTGATTAAGAATAACTTTGAAAGTTAAATTTAAACTAAGTTGTGTGTGGAATTTCGTGGTTAATGCTCTTGTTAAAAATGAAAACAGTTTTCTTTACTCACGATTTTAACAAACCAATTTATGATATGATATGAAGAAGATGATAAAATAAAGTAAATAAGAAGATAAAGAACATAAGTAGTTAACGTGATTCGGGATAAACTGTCCCTATGTCCACGGCTCGAACAAGAACTAGATAGAAAATCCACTAAGCTCTCCTTTATTTTTACTCGTCGAGTACGAGCCACAAGAAAATATTAAATCTAGATATAGTCTTGTGATTACACTTCTTCTTTCAAAGATTGATAACTACAATCTAAGAAATACATTTTTCTTGGATCTAAACTAGACCCTCTTTTGGTTTCAAAAATATTTTTCCAGAAAATACAAACTTCAAGCTGTAATAACACTCCAGAAAATTCTGAGATGTTCGAGTGTTTTTGAGCGATGGGAGCTTGAAGATTTTTTAGCAGAGTAATGACAATTTCATTCGTTTGAATTCTCGTATTCATTTCTGGAAGTGATGGAGGTATTTATAGTCGCCATTGTTGGAACTAGCCGTTGGAGAAGATGAAGAGTCCTTCTACTTTGCATTAAATGCATGACTCATTTATAAAAGCACGCGCCGTCTGTATTGCGTGGAGTAACCACCAATCACATGATTTCTCAGTGTTATGCCATACCTAGAATAATTCATCGTATAATTAAAATGATATCATTGTACTTCATTCCTTAAAATATTTTATTTGATGTGACAACACACTGAGTGGTTGACTTATGGAAAATTTAGGTATGTCGGCAGTCCACCGTAGTTAATGAGAGGGATAACTAGCTTGAATTCTTCTAACAGATCATTTCCTATGATCTTTCCATCAAGCTGTCCACCAAGTATTATTCTTCTTCTTTATTCTTGAGTCCATCTTGATTCATGCAACAATCTGGATTATGGACATATCGTTTAGAAAATGATCTATTGTTGTAACAGCGAGCTACGAGAAATGAGATAAACGATCTATTTCTTCCATGAGCATTTACTTCGAGATGGTTCAAGTCTTCATAGATCCTATACTAGGGAACATCTAGTACTATAGTACAGATGGTTTTTCTAACCATCTGTTCTTTTACACTTGTAGTTGTTCAACATAATCTAGAAAATGCAGATCGTTCCTATAAGTGAGTTTGAAGCCACAAACTCCCTTTTACAATGTTGATCTGATAAAATCTATTCTAGATAAAATGAATTCTAAAACCATGACAAGTGGGAAGGATAGCTAGCTGCAGGACTGGGGACAGATCATTATGTCAATGATAGCTCTATAAGAATAATACAGATCGTAGAACTAACGATCTGCTCCTTTTATAGTCAAGTTGTTCCTTAAAAGATGATGTTGACCACTTGGTTTTAAAGATCTTGAGTTAACTAAGTGTTGTTTCGAAAATCATCATCAAAATATGAATTCGTGGGGTTCCCAACAATTTTTCCTTTTTGATGATGTCGAAACTACACTTTGCATAATTTCCTAAGTGTTGAAATAACATATAGTTTATAGCAGGTAGAAGATATGCATGTATAAAGCAATAAATAGCAAGTATAAAAATATTGTCTGGACAAAGAGATATTGTCATCAGGTTGTTTTTAAGAACAAAAAACATCAAACTTTCATTGATAAGAGCAGCTGTTACAGATGAAAAGAATTAATGCAAACAACTAGGTGTGAAAATTAGATTACATAAAGTTTGAAAGTTAAAAGCATATTCATTGTGGAGGTGGTTGTTGTTGATCCTTCTCCTGGGACTGTTGTTGTTGTTGTTCAGGGAGTTGTTCCCTTCTTCTCTCGACCAATTCACTCTTCCTTAGCTTGGAGGGCACGTTGTAGCTAGCATATATCCCATTGAATACTCTCATATAATCTTGGTTATTCAAATCGATGGGATAACCCATGTGTTGAGCAGCTTGATTAATGACGTTAAGGATGTAGGTGTGATCAATTTTTGTTGTACCAGGAATTCTTGGAGGCACCATTGTTGTTTTCTTCGGAGCAGTGAGACTCACATTGGTCATAGTCCATAAAAGTTTGATTCTTGTGTTTTCTCAAGTACTCCCTAAACATTTCATCTGCGAAACCACCTTGATATTGTAGTTCCATCAAGTAGTAATACTTCATGGCAAAGCCCTTGACAATTTTGTTCCATTCTCCTGCCTTCTCCCTGTGAAGCCAATTTAGATTTTGTGGCTCAGAGAGTTGAAATTTGTCAAAGAAATTGAAGATAAGATTTTTCGGTTCATCTCCTTCCCCTATAGTCGAGTTTTTCTCCTTTGTTTTGGCATCTATCTCCATCCGTCTCTCTTTCTACGCTCTCCATAATTTCCTGAACTCAGGATTGTCAATCTGTTCTGGTTTATAACCAGCCAAGAACATCTCTTCCTACTCATCCTTGTCTGAGTACACTTTCTTTCCTTTCTTTTCAGCAGCTAGCCTAGCACCATTCTCTTCTTCTATCCTTCTTGCCTTCTCAGCATTTTCAGCTTCTAACCTCCTTGCCTCAGCTAGCTATTTGGCAGTTAGTTTCTTCTTGGCAGATGGCTTCTTCTTCATAGATGGTTTTCGTTGAGCAACGGACTATTCATCTTTACCTTCCCCCTTTTCGACATCATCAAAGAAGTCTTTAGAGACGATGAGTCGTAGGGAAGCGAGATCTTCTTTCAATTCTTTGAACTTGTTTTCAGCATCCTCCTTGTATTGCAAAAATGTGGAAATGTTTCCATTTATATCATTCAATTACTTCTCATTCCATTTGTTGTAGTTGGCTAGCTTGACCAGAAGATCGTTGTCCACAGCTTTCATCCCCTCTGGCAACATCTGCATCCTTCAAAGCCTTGGGTAATAAGTCTTTGAGCACGATTGACACTTCTTGGGAACACATAGCGATGGATTTTGTGACTGGATTGCCCAAATCCAAGAGAGGAAATACTGCTATCTGGGTAATCGTGGATAGACTCACAAAATCTGCTCATTTTGTACCTATCATGATCACGTACGGATCAGATAAGTTGGCTCAATTGTACGTGCGAGAAATCATACGCCTGCACGGCGTACCTGTATCGATAACGTCAGACCGAGACTCAAAGTTTACATCTAGATTCTGGATAAGCTTGCAGAAGGAGTTAGGAACGAGGTTAAATTTTAGTACTGCCTTTCATCCACAAACTGACGGACAATCCGAAAGGACTATTCAAACTCTGGAAGATATGTTGAGAACCGTGACTCTCGACAGAGGTGGAAGTTGGGAAGCAGTATTACCCTTAATTGAGTTTGCTTACAATAACAGTTATCAAGCTACCATAGCAATGGCACCATATGAAGCACTTTATGGGAGGAAGTGTAGGTCGCCATTGTATTGGGATGAAGTTGGAGAAAGAGCCATAGTGGGCCCAGACTCAGTTGGTGAAATGATAGAGATCGTTTGCCAGATTAGAGGAAGAATCAAAGAAGCACAAGACAGGCAGAAGTCTTATGCCGACACTCGTAGAACCGAGTTACAATTCAAAGAAGGCGATCGAGTTTTCCTAAAGGTATCTCCTTCCAAGGGGATAGTTAGATTTGGTGTCAAAGGAAAACTACGACCTCGTTTTGTGGGACCCTACGAGATCCTAGAGAGGATAGGATCAGTTGCTTACAGACTGGCATTGCCGCCGAGTTTCGGGAATATCCATAATGTATTTCACGTGTCACAGCTTAGAAAATACATATTTGACCCTAAGCACGTAATACATCAAGAAGAAATGATCTTAAATCCCGACTTGACGTATGAGGAAAGACCCGAGGCCATTTTAGATCATAAAGTGCAACAACTCAGAAGTAAATCCATTGCACTAGTCAAAGTGTTATGGAGAAATCACGGGAAAGAAGAAGCTACCTGGGAACTGGAAGATAAAATGAGAGAAAAGTATCCCCAGTTGTTCGAATAGGAAGTACAAATTTCGGGACGAAATTTTTGTTAAGAGGAGGAGGATGTAATGCCCCGTCTTTTCGTTATTGGAATAAATAATATTTGAACGCGCATGTAATGTAATCGGAGATATTCTGAACAATGTTATTATAATTTATGTGAGAGTTGAACTTAACTAAATTGAAGTTATTGTCGTAAGATAAAAAGAATTGAGAATTTGACTTGATTAATATCTTAAGAGATATTAGTACTAAACATATGTTATATAATTTGAGAAATTACATAAATAAAGGTATATGTTATAGATATATATATAAGTTAAATACGCACACAAGTGTAATTAGCAAGAAGAAGGTGCATAAAATATATAGATGTAGTGTCTAAATCACTACTTATGCAAGTATATATATATATATGAACATGTAGTACACGCACAGGCATATGCATTGGAAAAGAAATATCACATGCTCTATATAATGCCAAATAGGAGAGAGAATCTCAATATATATACATATATATCAAAGGGAGTAATACAATGAATGGAATAAATAAAAGAAAAGGGTTACAACATGGAATGAATTGCAGTGCACTAAGCTGCAACCGACAGAAAGTTAAGGAAAGAAGAGACACTTCCAATCTATCTAATACAAGGTAAGGTGATAGGTACACCTACAATTATATAGGGAAGACTCATCTAAAGGCCTAGAGCTACACTAGGACAATTAATTACAAAACGTGTGTAATATAAAGCAAAGTGAGTAGTAGAGGCATGGTTGCAGCATGGGACAGAAGAGGATACAGGAAGTGATGGTGAGCACAAGGCTCAAGATTGAAACCTACGGCTAGGTTGAGGGAAGAATCCCAACCATGCCATGCCTTGTCCTGCAAAATAAGAATGGGACAGATTAGGAAAGAGAACAAATAACACATTAAGTCACACTATAAAGGAAGTTGCATCCTAAGCAATTACTACACACAACCACCACTTATCAACTGCATTCAAGGGAACGGCAGAACGTGGAGCATTCAAAGTGAAGGAGTTAAAGACTAAGGTAATAAGTTTAAACCTTAGACTTTTGGTGTTCTAGCAAATGAATTTCTAAAGCCTTAAACCTTCAAGAACTTGAAGTTGAAAGTGTATCACCTACTCTAAATAGTTGTTGCGGAAGCTAAAATGAACACACGAGATAATTTTATGTAGGCTGTGTTAATGAACAACCTACACGGCAGCCTTTATGGCCAGAAAGAATAATCAAAATAAGTGTTGTGTTGCTACAAATGTTTAGCACCACACAACATCAACACTTTTTACTAAAACACTAAAAGTATGATCTTCTAAGGCAAAGACCACACGTACTAAACTACGATATAAATCTGCAAAAGTGTATATCAAAAACGTCTCATATCATCTCAAAATCCGCACTCAACTTAATGAATGACTCTAGTATTTATAGATAGACTACATGGGCTTGTGTCCATGAATATAGCAACTGCTGGCCCATGTCTTCCATAATTCTCGCAGTCAGTTGTTCAGTTGTTGCTCTCCGCATAACAGCCTGGAATTGTGGAACCACTTCAGTTGGTTGTTGACTCCTGGATTTGTGGAACAGAATTCCACTAGGCATAAGATTCTCAACCGCCTAGTAAGACTCGGTCTTCTCTCCATTCTTTGAGTATCCTTCAAGTCTTCAGACGCCAAGTCAGCCTTCCACGTGGTTGTGGAACTGGATGCTGAGTCACTGCCAAATCAGCCTTCCACGTGGCTGTGTACCTGGATGCTGAGGTCAACAACAATTGTTATGTTGTGTCAGAAGCTAAGTCAACATTCTGCCTAGCACGACTTGGTCTCTACTCCAGCCTACATGTTGTTTCAACGTTGCCAAGTCAGCACTCCACGTGCCTGCTGAGCTGGGTGTCAAGGCATCACTACTTGTCATGCTGAGCTGGATACTATGTCACCATTCCACGTCATGCTGAGCTGGAGTCCCAGTCAGCATTCATGTGAAGAACACAAAAACACAAATGTTAGGTCAACACTTCAGATAACATCAAGACTTAAAAACCTAACAAACTCCCCCTGTTTTTGTGCCTTCTTCACAAAACCTTTTTTATAGCTTCACGAGAGTGCTCCAAACTCCCCCTATGTTCATGCCTGCAAAACAACTTCAAGAGCAGCCACAACATAGATAGAGACAGCAACAACAATATAGATAGGGAAGCAACAACATAGATAGAGACAACAACAACAACATAGATAGAGAAACAACATCACACGCAGCAACATCCATGTCATTTCAACAACATAGGGTCAGTGTGCTGCAACAATATTGTTCTCCCCCTTTTTGGGAAGATAGGCACGCTTGAAGAATAGGTGTTAGGGCAGCAAGAGCTTTCAAAAAGGCGGTTTTTCTGACAACCCTAAAAACATGCCAACCAACAGTTATAACCCACTACAGGAGAGAGAGGTGTCTGAACACAAAGATCCAAACATAGAGTAAGTGTTACAGAGAACACGCGTTGCTGATGTTACGAACAACAAACTTGAAAACAAAAAGAGCAACAAAACATAGTCTAACTTGCTCTGATGTGTCAACGACTGTTGCAACATCCACCTGGCTTATATAGAGAAAATATGTGCAGAACTACAAGAATCCAAGGGTTAGTGAGCGTAGAGTGCATCGTCGCAGCGAACGCCGTGCCCCTAGCCTTTCACCCTCGAAAGCAGTCGCAGTTGCAATCCTTTTGTAAGGTAGCATCGTCGTAACGAGCGTCGTGCCCCCCAAACTACTTGGATTGTTACCACACAGATAAAAAAAAACATATAAGAAAAACCAGGTTTCAGAATATAGAATATGTTGACTAAGATGATATTCCAGCAAGCTAGACAAAACATGCTACACCCTTGATATAGATAATAGAATATGGGTATTAAGGTGTAGCACACACACACAAATTAATGAAAGCATAGACCAAGAGATTTTCGTAAGAAGACAAATCTCTCATGATCTAAGGGTTTTGTGAAGATGTCAGCAATTTGGTTTTCAGTTTTCACATATTCAAGCTTGACTACCTCTTGTTCCACCAACTCTCTAATGAAATGGTGTCTTATGTCGATGTGCTTGGTTCTGGAGTGCTGAACAGGATTCTTGGAAATGTTTATGGCGCTCATGTTGTCACAGTACACAACCAGGTCATTGTTATCAAACCCATAGTCACTCAACATCTGTTTAAGCCATAACAGTTGTGTACAACAACTGCCTGCGGCAACATACTCAGACTCAGCAGTGGATAAGGAGACACAGTTTTGCTTACGGCTGTGCCATGACACAATGTTGTTTCCCAGGTAGAAACATCCTCCACTTGTACTCTTCCGATCATCAACATCACCAGCCCAATCAGAATCACTGAAACCTACCAAGCTCATATTCATGTGTTTAGAAAACAATATGCCAAGGTCAATAGTTCCAGCAACATACCTGATTATCCTCTTAACAGCTTTGAGATGAGAAGCTTTGGGTTTAGCTTGATACCTGGCACACACACATACGCTAAACATCAAATCTGGACGAGTGGTTGTTAGGTACAGCAGACTTCCTATCATAGATCTGTAGAGTGTTGGGTCAACATCTTCTCCAGCATCATCTTTTGTTAGCTTCTCTGTGGAACCCATAGGAGTCTTCATGTGCTTTGTACCTTCTAGATTGAATCTCTTTATCATTTCCTTTGCGTATTTGCTTTGAGAGATAAAAACGCCATCTTGTCCTTGTTTAACCTGCAAACCAAGAAAATATGTGAGCTCGCCCACCATGCTCATTTCAAACTTGGTAGACATTGCTTTTGAAAAATCAGTTAACATGTTGCGTGATGTAGAGCCAACGATCATATCATCAACATAAATTTGAGTAATAAGAATGTGTTGTTCTTCCCTTTTTATAAACAATGTCCGGTCAGCAGCACCTCTTACAAACCCATATGAGAGAAGAAAATTTGTGAGATGTTGATACCAAGCTCGTGGTGCTTGTTTGAGACCATATAGAGCTTTCTTCAGTCGAAAAACATGATCAGGTTTGTGAGGGTCCTCAAAGCCTTTTGGTTGCTCTACATACGCCTCTTCCTTGAGCTCGCCATTAAGGAATGCTGCCTTTACATCCATCTGGTATAGATTGATGTTGAGGTAGCATGCGACAGCTAACAACAACCGAATAGACTCAAGTCTTGCTACTGGCGCAAACGTGTCATCAAAGTCGATTCCTTCGACTTGCGTGTACCCTTGAGCAACTAATCTTGCTTTGTTGCGCACAACAGTTCCCTTCTCATCAGACTTGTTCTTGAAAATCCATTTTGTACCAATAACATTCTTGTTGGTTGGCCTGGGAACAAGGTACCAAACATCGCTACGCACAAACTGGTTGAGTTCTTCATGCATAGCATTTATCCAGAACTCATCAGTTAGTGCCTCCTTGACATTTTTGGGCTCAAATTTGGAAACAAAGCATGTTATGCCTTCAACTGTGGAGCACATGGAGTAAAGGCACGCCATTTCTCTATAGTCGATTTGCTGTTTTCTCCGGGTCTGAACTCCGTCCTCAATGTTTCCAATAACCTGAGTGAGTGGATGATTATCTCTCACTCGCCCTGATGGTTCTCTACGAGGAGTGACCTGTTGGGGGTCACCTAGGTCACCTTCGGGTTCCTGTTCTGTGGTGTTGACCTCGACAGTAGTGTTAACTTTTGTGTTAGGTGGAACAGTTTGCGTCTCAACAGGGAATGTAACAACTCCCCCTTCATATATGTCGTCTTCTTCTTTGTTGCAATCACCTGCATCATCAAAGACTACATTAACAGATTCTTGTATCGTGTTGATACGAAGATTAAATACCCTGTAAGCTACACTATTTGTTGAGTACCCGACAAATACGCCCTTATCACTTTTATCATCAAATTTAGTTAGATACTCTCGATCATTTAAGATAAAACAAACACACCCAAAAACACGAAGATGTTTTAGGTTAGGTTTTCTCCCTTTTAGTAGCTCATATGGTGTTTTAAATGACCCTGGTCGAATGTTGACTCGATTGTTGATGTAGCAAGCGGTGTTTACAGCCTCAGCCCAAAAGCGCTTTGCCATTTGGCTTGAGTTTAACATCACCCTAGCCATCTCAATCAAGGTGGCAGTGTGTGAAACTCTTTAGTACAGCTCCTCTTGTCGCGGAGGATCTGCCGCAAAATACATTATAAAGCTCGACCTGCCCTAAGTCATATGTAGGACGTGTGTCGAAATCTGAATGGGCAAAACGAAGATCGCTAATCAAGCAGTATTCCTCTACACCGAAATGGTACCGACCCCCGTTTACAACGAAGAATAAACCTTCGTCATCATCCTCGTCAGGCTCCACCATTCGGGCCACCAAATACGAAAGCGCGCCGGAACACTTCTGTCCCGGTCTCCAGTCAACAAAATGACCTAAACATCCGTCCCTAAACCGCTGCAATAGAGGCTCACCTCCTACATACCTTAATGTCTTGGATATTGTTTCTAATATCGATTCCTTATAATACGTGCTCGCTACTATAGATGAGTCCACAAGCTCAGGTCTCACATACGGGATATATTATTAATTATTCATAAAGTTAAATCAATCTATTACACTATTTAACAATTTAAATTAAATAATTAAATAATGATGAAATAAACAAAAATTTAATAAAAAACTACTCAATTAATCATCACTTAATCAAATCTACACTTACAAAATTGGTTTGATATTGTTTTCTTGTTTACAAAAATTGTAGCACCTATAATTATAAATATAAATATTATATATTAGATGTGTTTTTTTTTTTAAAAAAAAAACCCGGACGCTATTTTATTAAACCCGAACGTCATCTATTAAAACCCGGTCTGTTTCGGTCGGGCAAACGAACCGTCCGGGTTTTTTTATTTTTCACCTTATTTTTACACTTTTTTACATAATTATCATATAGGTTTTATAATTTATATATTTTATTATGTTTTTCACCATATAAGTTATTATAACTATGCCCAATTTTATTCTTTTAATTTTTGCACACATCTAATTTGTTAAAGCTTATAATTTTGCACACATCTAATTTGTTCAAGCTTATAATTTATGTTTATATACTTTATTTATTTATTTTTATAAAATAACCCTCCTATATTTAACAACATGACAATATTCTAACATATTGTGATATAGTAATAAGGAAGAGGTCGGAAATTAAAATTATTTTTCATATGTTATTTAATAAATGAAATTAATTAAATTACTAAAAAGGAAATTCAAAAATCCGGTCACCAAAACATAAAACCCGGACGTTCTTAGCATAAACCCGGACGGTTTTATTCCCCCACACAAACCATCCGGGTTTTTATATTCTTCTGTATATTTTATTTTATTTTTACAAAATAACTATATTATACTTATTTAACAACATGAGTAATCAAATGAAGACTAAATATATATATATAAACAAATAACATGATAATCGACACTAAACATGTATTTAACATCATTTAATCATAATCACATATAAATCACAATAAATACCTCTATTTATCAAATATAAACCATAATTAACATTTTTAAAAAAATACCTCTTGTGCCATTGTTTTCCTCGTGAAGTAAACAAAAAAAGTCGTTGCTCTCCCGTTTCTTTGGCCTAAATAAATCAAACTTAAGTTTTAAAACAAAAAATATGAAATTAATATTTTTTTACAATTATAATTAACAATTTTGCAAACCTCGTTGAATTTGAACAATTTTTTCGAAAAACTTCTCTCTAGAACTTAATAACCCGACGAACAAAATCTGGAGACACAATGAATTGAAAAAATTAGGTCAACATGGATTTAAAAAAAATCAAACTGCTGTAATTGATAAAATAAATTTTAATTACCTGGAGAATTTAAAAAAAAAACGAAAGCAATTACCTGGAGAATTTAAAACAAAAAGAAAGCCAGCGTAATCACCACCAAACCCGGCGAAAACTCCTCTCTCTCTCTCTTTGCAAAACCCGGCTACAATCAGTTTATGTACAAAACCCTTTCACTCTCTCTTTATACACGCATTTATCTCACTTTCCTTTTAAAAATCAGTGCATATTTGACTGAGACATGCATTGGCTGAGGACATAAAGCTGGGCGGGCTGAAGCAGAGGAGAGGACATAAAGTTGGGCTGCAGGGGCTGATGCAGGGGACCCACACCTGGGCTGGGGCAGTTGACCGAGACATAGTGTTAGGTTTAAGGTTATTTTTGTAATTTTTGGTATATTTCACATACTTTTTACAATTAGGGTATTTTTAGTGTACATGTTATGTAATAGAGTATTTTACATAATTTACCCTTATTTATTTTGATGTTTAGTTTATGGAGAAGTATATATATTTAGCCAACAAATACTTTTTATCACATGTCGCGTTTAAAAGACTATCTAACCTTTTGTGGTACGTTATAATACTAGCTATATTGTAATCACGAGCTTTAAATTAAGAATATCTCGTTTATGCAAAATATACTCACTCCGATTCATAAAAAGTTTGTACATTTGAGTTCGATACGAGTTTTAACAGATGATTTGAATATATTATAAATGGAAATGAATTAAATATGTTACGAATTGAATGATATTATATATGTAATGTGAGTAATTAAAAAATTAGTGTTGAGTCTAACAGTAGGAGTATAATTGTAAAAAATTAAATTATGTAAATTTTTTAACGATAAAATAGAAATGACATAAGCAACGATATTAGTCTCTTTTTTCCCTCTAAATCAGTAAATCATATCTCGCTTTCATTTTGCATCAAATTCATTAAATGTTTTACGAATTTGGTCAACATTAATTCAATATGTTATGCAACTGTACAAGACACATAGTGTGATGAAAATAAATCGCTAGAAGGTCCCTTTAAAAGATACATTAACTGTAAAATTGGAATAACATTATCAAAATATTAGTAGACGTTCATTCAAATTTTCTTTTCTTTTTTCTTTTTTTTTTCTTTTTGTGGTTCCTGTTAGATCAAAAACGTATCTCAAGTTACTTAAACCCAAAATTTTAATACGCGTTAGTCAACCCGAATGTCGTAACTCAAAGGAAGACTATGCAGGGCTATTAAGTGCTAGTACTATAATGCAAAAGATGAAATCATAAACATACTATGTCCATAAGATGTAACAACAATAAATAAAGATCAAAAGCAACTAAAACGAATACCAACGGATTGAAGCTATATGATCAGATACTCAACTCCTATTCAATGTCTAATTGATCATGCATTCATACTCGATTAGGAACACGAGAGGTTGTTTAGTGACTTTCGTATTAATACACTAAGCCGTGATCTTCACTTTCGTATACAGTTCACACCTCTAATAATTATTTAACCTCGTATAAACTATTATTCCTACGTTTTTGATTAAAAATAATGTCGATTAACCATATACATTATATTTAAGCAAATTATCAATCTACTTAAACATGTACGGATGAATTCAATGGTGATCAAGCACTAAAATTCTATACAAAACGAGTTAATCAACGAGCATACATCAGTCAAACATCAAACAAGCACATAAACATTCAATCCTAGTAGGATAGCCAAGCATGATACACATGGTAGTATCACAAAAGGAAACCATAGATATGAAGCTTACTAATTGAAACGTAAGAATTCAGAGTCGGAATCCACTTCAATCCATTGGAATTCTCTAGTCCTAAACTAGAAAAGCAGTAAAATAGAGTGTTTGAGAATTGTGTTCAAGTTACATGGGGATTGACCATTGAAAATGACGTCCAAAACTACTTTAAAACTCGTCTGCAACCGCCAGCCAGCGGTCGCTGGCCTAGAGTCCCTAGTGCTCGAAGTCTGCAGGGCCAGCGGCCGCTGGGTTCCTAGCGATCGCTGGGCCCTGCCCTCTGAAATCTTCTGGCGCTGCACCCCAGCGGGAGCTGGGGTGCCAGGGAGCGCTGGCGTCTTGGTTTCCTTCTCTGCCTTGGTCTTTCTTCTCGTGCATTCCTCAATTCTTCCCGCTCCGCTCAACTTTGCATAGGTGGCACATAAGACACCACTTCTAGTTCCATATTTCCCTCATGTCTTCATCCTACATCCAAAGCATAAAAACATACGATCGGCGTAAAATGAACAAGAAAAGACACGAAAGTAACAATTTAAACACTAGACACAACAAAATGAGAACCAAAAACACGTAACAAAAACATACTAAACAACTCCCCCACACTTAATTATTTGCTTGGACTCAAGAAAAATTCAATACCTAAGCATCGATACATACCAATGATCAACATGCTAGCCCAACCACCATTCGTACTTACATTCCAAGACTTATACTAAATTCAATTCTCAACTGTATTAGGTCACTCAATCAAGATGCAATGTTGCATGTTACTAAGTTCATCAATACGTACATAATCACGATATACACACAGCTCACATCTCCCACCATCCACACATTTGGTTCCTCTAAATTTTTAAATTAAACAAGCAAGTCCGCATAAGGGTGTGATCATCGGGTCTAAACATCAATGGATCACATTGAGTGCCCCGATGTGGTTTCTCATACTCATTATCTAAGATAAGCGGAGTAGAACCACGGACTCGACTTGTCTCACTCATTTACGCCCTTCTAGCGTTTATTATTCGTTTTTTTTAAGAGTTATAACTCTTTATTCATTCATCATTTTTTTTATAATTCAAGGGAACCAAACACATAAACATAGGGAGTAATCACTCATAATCCGAATCATGATCACTATACATACTAACTAGCAAAGTAACATGCCCCGCATATCATCTCAATCACACAACCTAGCCCAATCAAGAATCGAACCTAGCAAAGTCTACCACCAATCATAACACTTACATGGCTCACATATCAACAATCAATATTTATCAACACAAAGATATCGAATAAGCAAGTAGAAAACCAATGATCAAGTTTGGGGAAACACAAAGACTGAAAAAAAGACATAATAAAAGACAAATAACACATGTAAGAAAGCTACTGAAACCCCCCCACACTTAAATCTTACTACGCCCTTGTAGTAAGGAATTAAAGAGAAAGGGTAAAGAGAACTTCCCTGATAACATAGAGCCGACAACAAGTCCAAGAATCAGGTGGTTCCTAGAAGTTGTACATGCATACAAAGACACAACAAACAAACATAAAACCGAACAAATAAAATAAATTAAAAAGAAAACATAAAAGAAAAAGAAAAAGAAAAGAAAGTTAATACACCGGAGGATCCTGTGGATCCTGATAATCAGATATAGGAGGAGGTTGGGGATGAAGGCCCATCCATCGAGCCCATTGTTCCTCAAGAGAGGTGACACGGGTGTCGATGGACTAAAGTCTGGTATCCATGGACTGGAGTTGGGTATCCATCGAGTAGAGGACTTGGTTATGAGAATCAAACCTCGAGAAGAGATCGGATTGGAACCATTGGAAGTCGTCCCTCATGAAATACCCGGACCCATACCCACTGTCGGATCCACTAGTGAAGCCGCCGTGTTCATATGCCCCTTGGTACCCACCCACCTAGGAACCCTCCAGACGTATCTCCCTCATAGGCTTTCTCCTCCATCTCGGCATCATACCGGTGGGAGCCTCATCAGTGGGGGGGCAGTCTCGGTGGAAGGTCCAGCTCCTCCAGCTCGCTCTAGTGCCGCCTCACGCTCACGGAAGGGGCACACACACTCTCTTTGTTCATAGGGAACAAAAGAGGTCTCGGAGGCGTTTAAAAGACCGCTGTGCTTCAGAATGGAAGCACCCAAGTCTATGCTCTTCCTCCAGTTGTACGAGTTGGGTACCTGAAAACCAAAGTGACCAGCCAAGCGAACATGAATATATGCAAGAGCGGGATGAGTCTTCTTCCTCCATTTAATCCCATCAATGTGTCGAGATGAAGGATAAAATACAAACCTTCTGCCCTTTCAAAGCGGCAGAGAGAAGGAAGCACTCATTGGTACTCACTTTATTGGCTTCTGCCTTTCCCGAAACATTAAAAGCAATAAATTTGTGTAAAAGAGAAATGGAATCATCCCTAATGAATCCACTAGGGGTGCCACTCGGGTTCTAATTATAGAGTCCGTTACGTTCGTACCAAGCAGCTACAGGGTTAAACCCCTTTGCGTAGCTGCTCCCCTCGAAGAAGAAAAACCAAACACATAATGCATCACAGAATGAGTAACATGCACAACATTACCTAAAAGCCTACAGTGGAAAGAATTATGACCATCTCCAAATGCAAATGTAGAAATCATTTCATAGGTCAAATCTACATAACCATCTAAACTACCACTATAGCTTTAAAAGTCCAAATGGTTTCAAATATGCATGCAATTGAGATCGAACATTCAATCTAGCTAACAAGTCTCAATCATAATTATAACCATAATTGAAAGGCAAAACTCTTAAACGTAAATAGATTTGACCTTCAATTGGTTCATAGATCGGGAACTTGCAATTGTGGAAGTTCCGTTGAATGTTCTTTCTCGGAGCTTCGGGTTGCTCGTTCTCCACTTCGGGTTCTTCAACTCTTTGCCGAATATTCCTTGACATTATGGAAGTCAGAGTTGCTTGGTGAGAAGGTAGTGGAAAAAGGTTGAAGTGGGGTGAAATTGGGAAGAATTTTTGAAGAATCTATAGAATTTGGGTGTAGGGATTTGGTGGATGGAATGAGAAAATATTTGGATGAAAAGGTTTGAATTAGGATGGGTGGAAGGAAATTGGAGAATTTGGGGTGAGAGTTGTAGAGTGGGAGGAGGAATTTGGTGAATTTGGGGGTTAGGGTTCGGTTGGGGAAAAGAAAAGAAGAAGAAGGAAAGTGAAAGTGAAAGAAAAGGGGAAGAAAATGGGTTAAAATCACGTGAAAAAAGTAAAGGCCAGCAGTCGCTGACGTGATATTTCGGAAAAATTTTGCAGTCACGCCAGCAGTCGCTGGCTATAGTTTTCTATACTTCCTTCTCTTCTTTTTCTCATTCCCTTTTCGACTTTCTTCTTCTCGGACACACAAAAACAAGCAAAAAAACCTAAGAAAAACAAAAACAAGAAATAAAATGTGGGTTGCCTCCCACGAAGCGCTTATTTAATGTCGTGAGCTCGACTCCTTCCAAACATCTTCACTTAGCCTAGCTAAGAAGCTTGTCCTTCCTACTACTCTGCACGAAATCTCCAATGGTCTCAGCTAGCTGGCCAACTTGCATTTTGATTCTCCTCATCGACGCCTCAATCGTTTCAAACCTCTTGTTATGCGCCTCTACCACCTTATTCAAGGTCTCTTCCACCGAAACCTTTTGAAAAGTGTGGGGTTGTTGCTGTGGTGGTGATGCAAACTGTTGAAAGCCTTGTTGAGGTTACATTTTTTGCCCTTGTGGAACCGGTTGCCTCCATGAGAGATTGGAATGAAAACGGTATCCGGGATTGTAAGAGTTCGAATAAGGATCGAACTTTGGCCTTGGTTGAAATCCTTGAAGAGCATTAACTTGCTCCTCATATTCCACCCTGGAATCAACTCCACGTGCACATGTATTTGCACCATGCCCAAACTCTCCACATATCTCACACGTCTCATTAGAAAGAGTCTTCCTTGGTTGCTCATTCGCAGTCCGGATGGCCTGAACTTGTCTAGTGAGCTCCGCCAGCTGTCTCACCATATCATTGCTCGAAGTTGCTTCATTCACCTTCTTCTTCAGACCTCGTGAGCTCTTTTGTTGAGAGTTTCCATCCATACTCTCGAAGATTTCTGTTAGCTCCTTTGCAGTTCTTGCCCCAATATCTCCTCCAGCTGCATTGTCCACCATATATTGGAAATTCTAGTGGAGACTCTCATAGAAGAACTGGTTGAGTAGCTCCGGAGATAAGTTGTAGTGGGGGCACTGCATCTGTAAGCCCTTAAACCTTTCCTAAGCCTCGTGAAGAGGTTCATCATCCATCTATGTAAAGGTCACCAGCTGCGACATCACCTCCTGCGTCTTTTGGTTAGGATACCACTTAGACATGAATTTCTCGGAAACTTGATTCCAATTCTGAAGTGAATTGGGAGCCAATGACATGAACCAAGTCTTGGCTCTGTCTTTTAGTGTGTAGGGAAAATAGCGCATCTTGAGCTGATCTTCGGTCAAACCTCCAAGTGGGAAGGTTTGAACTGTTGCATAGAACTCTCTGATGAAGTTCAATGCATCTTCAGCCGGCATTCCATAGAAAGAGGGAAGCTGGTTGAAGTGGATGCTCTTTAGCTCATAATTCCTTGCTGCTTGCCCCAGTACAATGGGCGATGCAGCAGCTCCAATGACTGGCCTAGCCAAATCACGCATATGTCTTGCAGCCATTACGGTTCTCGAACTTGCTTCACTCCAATCAGCGTCGGAATCTTGTAGAGGAGTGCTTCCCGAGTTATCAGACTGGTATCCCAAATCCAATGTGTTCCCGTTTCCATCCTCCTCTTCCAGTATGACTGATTTTAACTCTCTCCTACGATGTACGTTGACAAGCAAGGGTGCCAATCTCTTGTTCAAACTTCGGCGTCCGTGCATACACTACCTAACACCACAAAAGAGAGGTCAAATGCAACTTGCGGTTGGAACCTCCTAATAAAAAGAAAAGTAAACACAATCACGAAACAAAACAAACACTAACATAAACACGAACACGAAACGAACACAATACAAGCAAACAAAATAAAGATAAACAAACACAAAAATACTAGCAACCAAAATGCCTATAGCCTTCTCCGGCAACGATGCCAAATTTTGTTCGACCAAAAACGTATCTCAAGTTAATTAAACCCAAAGTTGTAATACGCGTTAATCGACCCGAATGTCGTATCTCAAAGGAAGACTATGCAGGGCTATTAAGTGCTAGTACTATAATACAAAAGATGAAATCATAAACATACTATGACCATAAGATGTAACAACAATAAATAAAGATCAAAAGCAACTAAAACAAATACCAACGGATTGAAGCTTTAGGATCAGCTGCTCAACTCCTATTCAATGTCTAATTGATCATGCATTCATTCTTGATTAGGAACACGAGAGGTTGCTTAGTAAATTACTTTCGTATTAATACACTAAGTCGTGATTTTCACTTTCGTATACAGTTCACACCTCTAATAATTATTTAACCTCGTATAAACTATTATTCCTACGTTTTTGATTAAAAATAATGTCGATTAACCATATACCTTATATTTAAGCAAATTATCAATCTACTTAAACATGTACGGATGAATTCAATGGTGATCAAGCACTAAAATTCTATACAAAACGAGTTAATCAACGAGCATACATCAGTCAAACATCAAACAAGCACATAAACATCCAATCCTAGTTGGATCTAGCCAAGCATGATACACATGGTAGAATCACAAAAGGAAACCATAGAAAGGAAGCTTACTAATTGAAACCTAAGAATTCAAAGTTGGAATCCACTTCAATCCATTGGAATTCACTAATCATAAACTAGAAAAGCAGTAAAATAGGGTTTTGAGAATTGTGTTCAAGTTACATGGGGATTGGCCATTGAAAATGACGCCCAAAACTACTTTAAAACTCGTCTACAACCGCCAGTCAGCGGCCTCTGGGAAGCCAGTGGTCATTGGCTTATAGTCTCTAGCGCTCGAAGTCTGCAGGGCCAGCGGTCGCTGGTTCCTGCCCTCTGAAATCTTCTGGCGCTGCACCCCAGCGGGCGCTGGCTCCTTGGTTTCCTTCTTCGCCTTGGTCTTTCTTCTCGTGCATTCCTCAGTTCTTCCCGCTTCGCTCGGCTTTGCATAGGTGGCACACAAGACACCACTTCTAGCTTCATATTTCTCTCGTTTCTTCATCCTACATCCAAAGCATAAAAACATACGACCGGCGTAAAAACGAACAAAAAAAGACACGAAAGTAACAATCTAAACACTATACACGACAAAACGACAACAAAAAACACGTAACAAAAACATACTAAACAGTTCCTGAACTATATTACTAATTAATTTTGTTCAACACTTGTCGAGTAATGATCTTTAATTATTATGAACACTTATGCTAATAATTAAAGATTGATCTTGGCGCATAATGAGATTATTTAATTAGGATATTCTTGGCTTAAATAATAGGGATCGTGTTGACTTTTATGCAAATAGTGATGGTCAACTTTATGCTTGATACCAAATAAAAACGGAGATACTAAAACTATATTAACTCATACAGTGAAGCCAGGAATTTAGTTCATACCAGTCCATTTTTATAACTTTTGCATTCTTATTTGTGAAAATACATGAGTATTTATTCATCAATAATATGTTAAAATAAAACATGTTAACAATTAATATAAGGGTAAAAAACCTAATAAAAATGATCGGATTATGTTCGATGCGGAAGTTGTTAATACGTATGGAAATGATATGTCATATAGATAAATAATAATTTTTTGATAAAATTTTATTCATTGTCGCTTTCTGAATAATGTTTATTGATTAGAAAATATTATAATATTTATTCAATAAAAAATATGAAAAGCAAAAAATTTAATAACTCGTGTATATATTTATATAGTACTCCCTCCATCTTGCTAAAAGACTTCATCCTACTAAAAGTGGGTTGTCCCATTAAAAGTGATCATTTTTTCTAAAAATTAAAAAGTTTTACATTTAAAATACATCGCTCCAACTTTTTTAAAACATAACATTTTAATTTATTAGTATCCGTGTTGAATCCCTTATGACCATATTTAACAGGACGAAGGGAGTACACGACATTATTATATCAGTTGCGAACATGTTAAATTACGTCCATTGTAAGTGGTGAAGCGATTCTAAAAGAACTAAGTCTTTAAATGAATGAAAGAACACAAGTGCATACCTAAAAAATTAACAAATGTAAACAAAAAAAAAAACACAATAAATTCATACATAAAAAAAAGAAAAATAATTAGGAAAACTTTGGAAAAAAATGAACAAGAAACGTGAATTGAAAAGGGATAGGGGTGTGCATCCAAACCGCATGCAAAAAAAATGAACTGAACCAACCGAACTAAAATAAGAAATCGAATCAAAAATCGATCGGTTTTAGTTTGGTTCGATTTGAACCGAACTCATGAATCATCATTCGTTTCTTTTTTTTTTCGACATTGTTATTGTATTATTTGTTCTTATTTTTTATTTCATGTATTTAATTTTGTATATATATTAGTATTATAAAATAATTATTTAATATTTATATTTTTCTAATTTTAAATATCTTATTTAATTATATATTTAATATTTTATTAATATTTTCGGTGGGTTTGGTTACCGACTGAACCAAAAATCCAAAACCGCAAACCGAACTGAAACTAATCGGTTCTAAAATTTTAAAAACGAACCGCAAATCGATCAAAATAAAAATCGAACCAAAACCGACCAAAACATATCGGTTTGGTTCGATTTTTGCACACCCCTAAAAAGGGATAACTACATATAAATACACAAACTAGTCATCATTTTTAGTATTACATGTTTACTTTATTATATAATCCACAATACACGAACTATAATTTTTTTACAATTGAATACATGAAGTTATATATTTTAGTCAAAATCATGCATACGTGCACATGGGGTGGGGTTGATATATCCCTATTAGTCAAAATCAATAATACCTTCATCATGTGTGTAATCGGATCTACATATGCATGATTTTGACTAAAATATAGTCGATATATTCATTTGTGGAAAAATGATAGTTTGTATATTGTGGGTTAATTTTAAAGTTTGCAATACCTAAGATGATGATTAGTTTGTGTATTCGCTCACAATTATCCAATTGAAAATGTAACTATGAGATTAAAACTTCAAAGCTTCAATTTGTTGTTAATTAGTCATGATTATAGTCATATTTAATTATTTATTCAGTTAAAATTGCAATATATATAGTTGCTTTATACATTATATAGATTAAAAATAATTTTGCTAATTATAATATATAATATAAATATGATAGTAGGTCCCTACAATAAGTTTTGTTCATTTATGATATGAAAATATATAGCATTCATCAATTATCATCGTTTACTCTTGAAAATTGGATAATATATATAATTAATTATGAAGATTGATGGACTAGCTAATTAATTTACTATTCATTTGTTTCTTTTTTATTCAAATTAAATTGTCTTTTCCCTTTAAAATTTTTTAATTAATTTTAATCTTTATTAAAATTTACTAAAAATTTATATCGCACATCTATATATGTATCTTAAATCTCAAATTTTTTTTATTATTAATTCTAATATTTACTATAAATATATATTCCACATTGATTTAATATAAAATCCAACAATTATTAAAACTATATAAATACTAACAATCTATATATTCTACATCATAATTTAATTTTCTAATTATTTATTTAATCAAATAATAATTATATTTTAATTAAGATTTTATTTTTTATTAATTTTTTAATAATTTAAATTTTAAATACATAACTTGATTTTTATTTAATTTAGTAAATTATTAAAATTATTTTTTATGTATTAATTTGAGATGAAATATTTTTATTATTAATTTAAAATTTCAACAAATATTAATTTATAATATATATATATATATATCTATATAATAATAATTAATACAAATACATTTGAAAATCATCTTCTTAATTTATAAAGGTCCTATGTGACATCACCATAATCAATCATTTTTATTTATCTTAAATCTCAATTTTATTTTATGAATTTTAATATTTATTAAAATCTTGACTAATAATCCCTCCGTCCACGAAGTAGCTTCTCATATTTCCTTATTGATCCATCCACGAAGTAGCTTCCCACTTTAACTTTCTATTTTTGGCAACCCTTACTCCACTCACTACTCAACACATCATCAATAATGTGGGACCCATTTTCCACTAACCACACACTATTCAATATATATAATCATTAATGTGGGCCCCTTACTCCACTCACTACTTAAGTCATCTCCAATGTAACCCCAAATCCTATATTGGAGTGAAGAAGTATCTCCAATATAACTCCATTCTCAAACCCAAAATGAGTATTACACTATTTCTTCTATCATTCACACCATTTTTGGGTTTATACTATTCACAAATACTCAAATAACTTTAATGTTTTGTTAATTGCATACACACCCTTTTCAAGTTTTGAAAATTATTATTTAGCTTTAATTATTCAATTAGCTTTATTTTTTTTAGTCATCAATTTGAACAAATACTAATGAAATTATTTATATTGAAATTAAAATTAAATTTTATTTATGTGATTTAATTATTTATAAATAAATAAGTGTTAAAAATGTTGGTCAAATTAAAATTAGTTCTCTTAATTTATTTATTTAAGAATAATTAATATTAGAATTTGAACTATTAATCTACATAAACGCAAAAATAAAAAATTAAAATAATTAACTATTAGAATTTAGAAAATTTGGAATTTTTTTTATATGCATATAATTCATAATACATAATTAAAATAACAACAATAATATGAAAATTACATAACAACATGCTACAAAATTTAAATAAAAATATAAAATACATTAATATTAAAGACACACAACAATTCCGAAGATTAAGAATGATAATATCTTTTTATTATTTAAATTTATGTTAGAGTTTATATTTTAATGTAATTTATTTTATCAATTATGTAATTTTATTTGTTTGAAAAATGTGTATTTTAGTTGTCTTTATTTACATAATAATTAAATTATAAATTAATTTTTTAATTGAAAATTTTAATGGATGTAATATGCAATATTGAAAAGTATAAAAGTTTTTTTTTGCAAAATTACATAAAATGATATGAGGAAAAATATATGAAGAATATTCTTTTTGGGTTTGAGTTTGGGTTGATGGTTGAAGATGAATTATTGTTTGATTTAACTATTACTGCAAAATGGTGTAAAATTTGGTATTGGGTATTGGAGATGGTCTTACTACACACTACAAATCATCAATAATGTGAGTTTCATTCTCTACTAACTACACACTACTCACTACACTTTACACATTATCTACTAAAATAAAACCATTTATTAAAACACGTGTCCGGTCAAAGCGGGAAGCTACTTCGTGGACGGATGGAATATTAAATTGATTAAGAATTTAAAAAAATAACATAATTTTTTATTTTATTGAAAAAATTATTATACTAGATTATTATATTATCAAATAAATAGTTGAGTAATTGAAACTTTCCTATAAATATTATATTATAATTTATTTACAACAGTCAAACTATAAGTAGAATTTTTCATGTATAAAGTAAATAAAATCTATAATAATTTTTTCCATATCTTTTTATTTCATAGCATATTAGTTTAAAATATATTCTGTAAATATTAAATCAATAGTGTAATTTAAATATCACTAAACTAACAAATTAGTCTATCACACATTGAAAACTTGGTAAACTTTATTAATATGAAAATTTTATAAAAAGAAAAAATGTGTTTATAATTGAGCTTAAATAGAGCTTGAGATATTGAGTCAATTAAATTACGTTAATATTTCTAAATAATTTATATTTTATAATATATAATCGTTGGGTTTTTCTTATCGATTTTAGTCAATTTTATCTTATTTTATGATTATTTAATTTGTATATGATAATTTACGGTAAGATTGATCGAATTGATCAATATTTTATAAATTATAATTTGATTTAAACGATTGGTTGTCAAAACATATATATTGCACTTTTACGTATTAAATTTAAATGTAAGAGACATTATATCTAATTTTAGATATAATTTATACACAAATATAATTCATATAAAGTGGGTGGACAAATATTTAACGAGAATTTATATAAAAATATAGCTAATATAAATGTGTTTCTAAATCACATCTATTAATGTCGGCTACTGTAGGGTAAAATGTCATCACTACCCTCACGGGTATGGATATAGATAGTCAATTTTTATGTATGTCGTGGTCGATTGTCATCCCTACTTTTGACCCACCAACAATATAATTTTTAATACATATAACATTAATTATTTGAATTGATCAAATAAATATTCATGATTTTATTTGGTCAAATAATTAATTTTTATCAAACAAAAAAATAGTCAATTTTTTAAATTACAACATAAAATGATTATATATCAATAACTTTTTCACGAGATAATTCTTCATTTAACACTTATATTTTTCAATGATATAATTTTTAAGTGACACAAATTTGTAATTATGTTAATAAATTATAACATAACATGATTTTTCTTCAACACAATCTAAATTAGATAAATTACTGAGAATAACATTTATTTCTAATAATTTGTCAATTTATATCACCTCTAAACATGAGAAATATGTCAAAATAGTCATTTTAATAAAAAAAAATATCAATTTTAAGCACCTAAAATATAATAGTAAAATAATAGTCATTCTGTATTATATAATAATTATATAAAAAGAACAAATATGTGTACCCTCAAACCCACCACTCATAACTTTTTGTGTATCCATCATCCCGCCACTTGTGGATATTAATCACGTGTGAAACATATAATATTAATATTTAAGAGATATTATATATAATTTTAGAAAATATTTTACTTATATTTTTTTAAAAAATATAAAAACATAGTTAATATTAACTGGGTAGGTGAGTATTTAACAGATACTTTGTATATATTTCATAGGTATATTGCGACTAATTTTTTTGAATATAAATAATAACTATCCATCGATAATAACTAGTATATACTAATTAATATAATACTTCCCCATTCACATATCGCATTATTTTGGATAGGATTCTGAATTTCAAAGTTTGAAATATCCTTAAGCAATTAAGTTAAATAAATGAGCATAATATTCTTGAGAAAGAAGAAAAGAATATATATGTTTCCATGTTGTAATTAATAAAAAAAGATAATTAACTTACTTTCAAAAAGTACAAAGTACATGAAAATACGTCATCATCAAATAATTAAAAATATAACTGAATTTTAAGAAATAAATCAGTCCAAATTTAAATAAATTCAGATGGAAATAAAGCCCTAAAGTGCATGTTTAAGTATGTAATTGGTAGATTTTTCATTTTAAAATCTACATCAAATATACAAATTGTACTTATTGCTTTGTTAATTAAAAACTTTCCTTCTAAATAACTTTTTATTCCTTAAATTTCTTGGTGAGTAACGCCATACATTGAAGGTAAATTGAGATCTTTTTCCATTATTATGGGATTCCTTTTCCAAGCAAATACTATATAATCACCTATCCTTTTATTAATTCTCTCCTAAATCAAACCCTTTTCAAACTAAACGCCAATACAAAAGAAGGTCCGATCTGAAAAGGATCAAAATTATTCAACTATGGATCAATCGCTAGAGCAGTGCGGCTCCGATGACTCCAACATTTCGGTCACTTCGCAAGAATACCCAACGAAGATGAAGGAGAAGGAAGAAGAAGACGAGTACGGCACAAAAGACAATACCACATCTCGCGTTTTGCTAGATCTCAAGCTCGCCAACTCCAGTAACGAGTTGACGAGCAAGGAAAACCCTAATCCCGATTCGAAGCTCGAACTCAACCTTCTTCAATCAAATGAAGAGGGAAACCTCCTCCGCTCCACATCGGAGTCTAAAACTTTCACTTGTAACTTTTGTAGGAGAGAGTTTTCGACTTCCCAAGCATTGGGAGGCCACCAAAACGCCCATAAGCAAGAGAGAGCACTCGCCAAGCATCGGCACAACATGGTAGACATAACGGTGGCTGGTGAAGGGTCCGTCCCACGGCACGGCCACTCGGGATACTCATATTACCCCTACTCACCCTACCCTCACCAACCACCTTTCCATGGAAGCTTCAATAGGTCATCACTTGGGGTTAGGGCAGAATCAATTATTCAAAAACCCTACCTTTACTATCAACCTTGGTCGTCGTCGTCACCCTTTTCGTCCCATTACGGCCGTGAAAAGATGCATCGGGCTTACTTAATAAGTCCGTCACAGCCTTTGACGCCGTCGTATGATGGGTTAAGTGTTGAAAATTTTCAGACACGGGGATTAGGTATTGAGAGTTTGGGCCCATCTCTTAGTTTAGGGGGTAACCCTAATCCTGTCATCAATAATAATAATATTGCAACAACAACAAGGGTTATAGAAAGTGATGGTGACCATCATCAACAACTGAGATTTGGAATAATGGTTGATGATGTCGATGATCCTTCAGGACTTGATTTGGATCTTAAGCTATAATTTATTTCTATATTTACATATTTTCTGTTTAAGGATTTTGATTCAATTATTTTACTTTGTTACTTCTTGATTAGTTTCAAGGGTTTGGGTATAGTATGTATGCCTCTGCATTCTTTTTATGTTCAGATATCAATTAAAGAATAAAAAAAAATTATGTTCCATAAATTATAGGATGTTACCTTATTAATGTACATAATTTTGAAATTCAAAGTTTTGATTATTATTAGCGTGCTTTTATGGGATTCGGATTCTCTGATTAATTACTTGTATGATTAGTTTTATATACTATTGCAAAAAAATAAAAATATGCAGCTGAAAATCTTGATTAATTATTTCTTGATTTCAATCTATTAAGTCATATATTTATGGTTTTTAAACTAATCAATCATGGTTTTTAAAAGGGATGAGAATCATTTAAAAGTAAATTTCATATAAATATTTAAAATAGATTAAAATGCACTAAGAGAGATCGAACCCCTTTAACTAAAATAAGATAAGGAAAATCAATTACCAATTAAATTACTATTTCAAATTACGAGAATATGTATTTTTCTCGAATTTTGTCACGCCCCAATGTTCAACTAAAAATGTATCTTAAATTAATCCAAAAGAAGTGCAATACGTGTAAAGTCGACCTGAATGTCGTATCTCAAAGGAAGACTATGCATGTCTATCAATCATTAGTACTAAAATGCAAAGAATGAAATCCTAAACATACTATGACCAGGATTAGATTGCATAAAGATTAAGAACTCAAAACTAATACGAAAAGCAATAAACGGGGATACACAAGTGATTGAAGTCTAGGGTAAGATTATCTCCAATCTAGGCCAATGCTAGTTTAATCAAACCAAGTCTTAAATAGGATTTCTCTAAGTTGATTAGCCAATAATTTACGTATTCTTAAAGCTAATCCATGATTATTACTAACGTATACAAATCACACTTAGAAATATACTAATTCAAAACATGGTTACCTATTTTACGGATCCGATTGATAGGTTAGGTTGTTTGATCATAAAAGAGAAGTAAAATCATTCATTGATCAAAGTAATCCTACTTCTAGAGTTGCACATGGTGATCAAGCATGGAAAACTCTTAAGCACGGATCAAACAACCATTAAGAAGATCAAATTAAAGCATTAAACCATAGATAAGAAACAATCAAACCCTAGATAAGAATTTAGCCAACCATAGTGAAGAGTAAATCCATAGAAAGGTTCATCATCATAAACTTACTAAGAATCCACAATTCGGTTGATAAATTCCTTCAATCCTTGGATACCCCAAGGCTAAAACTAAGAAAAACAGTAAGAACAAGTGTTTGAGAAATATTCTTCAAGTTACAAAGGTTGGGGGTCAAGAAAATACGCCCAAGAACTACTTAAAAGTCGTCCATAACTGATTGCCAGTGGCCGCTGGAAAGCCAGCGGTCGCTGGCCTTCACTCTCTAAAATTCTAAATTTCTGCTACCCAGCGACCGCTGGCCTGTGTAAAATGCGAAAGTTTGAAAAATACAGAATTGAAGCTCGTCTCGATAGGAATTCGTGCTTGCAGACGGATCCAAATTTGGAGTTGTAACGAAGGAGAACGAGCTAAAACAAAATTGTTGCGCATTACGCAACAATTTCGCATATGGCCATGCACCCGCGTTCTTTCTCCTCTCGTTTTTTGCCCATATCTCCTAGTAAGCTCTCATCCGCTTTCCTCGGCTTCGTTCGTCTTAGCATCTTCAACATTTACGGCATCATTTAAGCTTCTATTCCACCTCTTTTCCACCTCCTACATCCAAAACACGAAACAAAGAACCCGGCGTAAAAACGAACAATAACACAACACTAAACAAAGAACCAACACACAAAACATGACAAAACAATATACTAAAATACGACCAAAACATGACAAAAACATACTAAACACCCAATTTCCGAGGGAAGGCCCGTAAGTCGGGGTGCGATTAGGGGTGAGATTTAAGAAGCGGGGAAGAAGGGGGGACATGTTTGACTTGGAAAGAATCCTGAATAACACTTCAAACATAGTCATTCATAGATAAACGAGAAGACTCGCAATGTAAATCGATGCAAAAAAAAAAACTATTCGATGTCAGAAGTTGAGGTTCGCAATCCTAATTCTATTGAATAGAAGTACATAACCAGAGTCATTAGAAAGTTATAGATTGACATACGAACTATACTTGACAAAAGAGAATATCATAGCGGAAGCATTTTATAATAACATTTTGACAACAACAACCACGCCTCAGCTCAACCTGTCACCACCGACACTTAACTTGAAAACATTTAGAAACAATTTATGGGCAGAGTACTAGTGTAATCAATGGGCTATGCATTTTATAAAAAGTTCTATAAAATCTAAACATTTTTATGCATTCATGAACAACATACCTTAGAAGGTTTCAAAACGAAAAGTAATTCTATGCATGTTAAAACATTTATCATTTTTATTTGTTGTGCACAGTTATGTACGTTCTAAAGTTACTCTTACTTGGCCCCGGACCTCTTGCCACTGTCGAGCTTATTTATATCCAGACTTCGGGTCGAAATCCAGAGAGTCTATTTGAGCATTTAGATTTTGGGTCGAAACTCAGATAATCTCTTTCTGCATTTGGATTTCGGGTTGAAACCCAAATAATCTCATTAACATTACAACATCACACAATGGAGATCAACTCATTGCACTACTACCCATTCGTGTACACAGTTTTCGACTAACGTGTTAGGTAAAGCCGAAAACTTCGATCAATAAGTTTAGAGCATTAAACTTAATTGAACGTACATTAAAACATGACATGGATAGAATTTCATTTTGCAATATCAGAGCTTATATAACTCAAACATAATTTTGAGAAAAATAAATCCACCTCTTGGAATAAATCTGTCAATTAAACCTCCTTTGAGTTTAGAAAAGCGGTGTTAATCCTCACATTCAATTTCGCTTACACATTGTACTTGACCTTAATAATATACATGTTATTTAGAGATATTGGAAGCTAAATATCTATCTCTAATTAAAAAGCTATAAAGTAGCCCGTAGAGTTTCATATCCTATCTAATATTCTAGAAACATAATTTTGATTTTCCTTAAAAATCTTAACGTGTTTTATAGCATTTAATAAATTAAAGTTATCATTACTCGTTTAGAATGAGATAATTAAATAATATATAATGATTTGAGAAATAAATATTAAGTTCTTACTTTTAATCATTTTTTGCATTGAGATTCAATTCTTAAATCTTTTTATCAATTAATTATTTGTAATTAATTAATAATTCATAACTAAATAATTATTCTTAATTAATAATTATTAATCAAGTATTTCCAATTTAATTAACCAAGATTAATTAAATTAAATAATTCCATTAAATAATTATGGATTTAAGTATTAATTAAAAATCCATTAACTTTACTCATTTAAGCTCATAATTAATTAATCTCAACCCATAATAAAAGACAATTGTAATTTAATTTGGCCCAACAAATATTTTCAGGCCAGGCTCGTAGCATAAAATATCACGGCCCAATACCCTTTAGTTATTTTTGCTTTATTTCCTTATTAATATTAAAGATAATGACATGTAAATATATAGACTATCCAGGAATTCTCGTATTGCACGTGAACTAAAAAATCTTCCCCACCATACATAAACTACCTATTTTTCGCTTTTTTTAACATCGGGCTTATTTTGGTCAAAATAGTGATAACATGGACCCGAATTAATGACGTAGCAGTCCACTTAGTCGTTTTGTTTTAATGAAAAATGACGTCGTTTAGGTTTAGGTGGACTTCACGTCATTAATTCGGGTCCATATCATCACTATTTTGATCAAAATAAGTCTGATTTAAAAAAAAAAGCGAAAAATATATAGTGTATATATTATGGGGAAGATTTTTTTGTATGGGAAAGATTTTTTTGTTTGTGTGCAATACTGGGGTAGTTTATATATTTACATATCATTATCGCTTAATATTATTACTATTAATTTATTCATTTTCCTTTTCTTTATTTATTTCAATTGCTAGCAAACTCTCTCTCTCTTCTCTCATACATCTCGCCTCTTTCTTCTTCTTTCTATTTCTTGCCTCCTTTTTTTCTCTTCTTCTACAGACATCAACGGCTCCTCCTTCCTTCTTCCTTGTTTGTCGGCTAGCCCTCGTCTGCATCACCATCTTCTCTAAATCCAAACATCTTTCTTTTCTTAGTTTCTTACCCTCATCACAACAGTAGGTTCATGTTTCTTCGTTCTTTATATTTCTGATGGAAGTCTTAATTTCCGGCAAATATTTCCAGAAATCATCTCCTATTCAATCAAATCGAAATGGAACTCGATTTGGGAAAAACCCCAAATTATAAAATATAAAAATTTCAGATTATGGTTCTCTCTCTCTCACGCAAAAATGGGAACAGAAACAAGGAGGCAAGGCTCTCGTCTTTTTCTCCATCTACAACTAACAGTAGCGCTGCTTTGCCCGCCTGAGCCGTCGTCCGTGTTGCTAAAACCGAGCAGCAAGTAATCCATTTTTCTTAATCTTGTTTAGTAATTTAGTGATGCTTAATACTAGGCTTAGTTTCTGTATGCCTCGATGACTTTAGTTATTCTTGATTCCAATTATTTATCATGCTTATAGATCAGTTTCAATTAAGAGGTCCTAGGAGGAAAACTCTGTTTTTATTGAAGTTCTTTGCATACAACTAGTGGCATAGGAGCCTTGAAGGCATAAATAGTTGATGTAGAATACTTGAATAAATAGAATTTATGATGTCAAACATAATGATTCAATGGAGGAGTTCTGAACTAGAACTTGAGCTTATAACTTTTAGTACTATTAATCTTAATCTGGAAAGCATGAAAATGGGTAATACTTGAAAAAGACTTAGATATTGTGGATAAAACTTACTTGATGGTTTGAAGGTGGAGTTGAAGTTGAGATAGATTGTGAATGGTATGGATTTTTGTTCTTTCTCTCCAGCTCCCTCTCTCTCGGTTTCTCCTATTTCTCTTACTAGATACTTTCGTTTCTTTCTTTTCTTGTGTGCAGGAAGCATGCCCCAATCTAAGAATGATGGGAGTGGTGTTGTGGTGACTTGGGTATCACTTTTTCAACCATAGAATATGGTATGTAAAATATGTGAGGTGGTGTCGATAAAAGTGTATCAAAGAGTTGGTATGGAGTAGGAACAACAAAATAACATATATGCACTAGTTTTAGCTGAAATCTTGGCCTAGACTAGCTTGAGTAGGATTTAAAGAAAATATAATTGATTACGTCAATTCCTTTTTCGTTGTTCAAAGAGTGATACTTGTATTGTAGTTTCATTTAATACTTTGGGCTTTCATTTGGCATGTAAATTTCATATCTTATTTATTAAAATTAGATAAATTAGTCTAATAGATGACTAGTAATGTCACGCCCCGTCCTCCGCCCTTGTGGCGAAGTCCGGACACGCGACTATAAAACAACTAATTAACTAAAGGATAAAAGGAAAATTGTGGACTTAATCCGAACGAAAGGATATTTTATAACTGAGTCTTAGTTCATAACAAGAGTTTAACTCTGAATTGACACATTCGTCAAACAAAACAAATGGAACCTCTTGCAGCGGAATATGTAGGATCGCATAATAAAATCCTACGTGTATGAAGACACGTAGAACCCCCAAGAGTTTATGCTAATCGAGTTCGACAAAGCCATCGCTGAGCACTCCTCCTTGACATCACAACCCAACCTGCACATTTATAAATACATGCAGGGCTGAGTACAAATTGTACTCAGTAGACACATGCCAAAATTTCACACATACATATATAATTGTCAATGCCGTAAGAGTGACACGTAGGGATTTTCTTTAAAAGTACCTACGTTCACTAAATCCTTTTGTGAAACCTGTATTTTGACTGATCAGTCTTTTCTTTAGTATTCAAGCCATATCTGCCCTTTCACTTATGGTACCGAGAAGGTGGCCACCTTCTACGGACACCGAACCGGTCGACCACTTCGACGACTCACGGTCCCTTAACCGGCCAACAACTTCGAGGGCTCACGGTTAATTACTTGTGTACACTAGTTCGAGTGGGGATGCTTACCCACTGGAACCCGAATTCGATTTCATTTATTTAGATCCTTTAACTTCTTCCAGATAGGCATTGATACAAAACATAAATCATTTTCGGCAAGACAATACTTTGAAACATTCTCAATTTGAAATCATTTCGAAATCAACATAAATAACATATGGCACACATAATTTTATAGAGTTTAGAAAAGCCTACTTGGATAACTTTGGATTGCACTTGCTTTGGTCTCGAAACGCGAAACCGGTCTCTCGTACGAACCTTTTAGAAAAACTCGTATAAATTAAAATGCCCTTCGTGCATTTGGAACCTTTAATCGTAAGAATATATATATTCTTGGTTCTCGTTTCGACTCGTTAATCGAGGTATTGATACTTAAGATCAATATTACTTATAGGGTGTTGATTCCTCGATTCAATTACTCCGGTAATTGTCTTTAATGCAATAAGTGTTTTAACACTTAATGAAATAATCATTCCTTGATAATTAATCATTCTAATAATATTGCAAATTTCTAGTCATTTAACTCTTTAAATAATCTTAGAATATTATTCCTCAAATAGTATCCTTAATTAATAAGTGATATCCATTCTCTTAATTTTAGATCCTAATTAATAAATAAATTGGATCTCCTTGATTTAATACTTAGGCTTTAATTGTCTAAATTAATAGCTCTAAATATTAACACTTAATATATATACTATCCCTTCTTCCATTATTAATATTTCTAATTTATTGAACTTCATCTTAATTAAAAGAACAAACTTAATTTAATTAAGCCTCATCTTATTAAAATCCTTAAACTACTCCATATAAATAATTAAATGAGCCTACTAATTAATTTAATTAGTGTAAGTACTAATTATCTTAAGATTAATAAACTGGGCCCAATCCTAAATTTTCGGCCCAATAATAAATTCTCCAGCCCACTTTTTGGTCTAACCCGGCCCAGTAAATCTTAACAATTTGCCCATTTACTTAAACAACTTTTGGCCCACAACAAACTAAATCCTAGCCCAAGTATCTGTTTATTTTCGGTCCATAACTTGGCCCACTAATTGTTTTATTTCAACCCATTTCTAAACAACCCTAATCTCTAACCCTAACTCACTTCATTTCTTTCTTCTTCACTAGACACAATTTCATCCTCTCCCTCGCCCTGCTTCTCTCGCTGTTCTTTACTTCTCACTTCTCACTTCATCTTTCCTTCTTCTTTCTCACTTCTCTTTTCCTTCTTCGACATATTACCGGTGCCTCCCCTTCTCTCCGATCGAGTTCCAGCCGGCGCCATTTTCTTCGAATCATCCTCCTCGTGTCGGCTGGGTCCTTAGCTGGGGTTGATCAGAGCTTCGGAGTTCCCTCGCCGTCGTAGCGTCGTTTCCTTCGCCAGAGGTGAATCTCCCTCCCATCTCTCTCTCACTTTCCTTTTCTACATTTTGATTTACTTAAAATTTTTAAATGTGGTTTTACTTCAGATTTTCGTGCTAGTTTCTACCGATTGAGATTTTGTTTCTTTCTTGCTATGGAGATCTCGACTGGATGGCTAGGGTGTGATCGGTTGGTTCGGGGAGCTCACCGGAGCTTCTTCTCCCAAAAGTAAGGTCAAGTCTATACATATATTATTTCCTAATTACTCGATTTAAAATCTGCAGATTCAATTCCAATTGTTTTCTAAGATTATGGTTTGAAACTTATTTCTAACTCTTTCAATTTCTTTTCTGAAACAGGGACGCCACTTTCTCCGCCCTCTCTCTCTCTCTCTCGACTGCCTCCCGGTGGGAGTAACGGAACTCCATTGCCAGAGCTTCAAGGTAATTTCCTATTTCCCTTTGATTTATTACAGATTTTTAGTGATAGTTTCAGATTTAAATCAATTTCATAATCTCTTATTCTGATCTGTATTTTAAATTTTATGGTTTCTGGAATTTGTATGTGTATATGTTCTGTACCATTATGCATATATAGTGGAGTAGGAAATGTTCTTATTTCTATGTTATATGTTCTGAAACGTATGCTATATATTCTGAAGATATGCTAATTGTTCTGAAGTTCTGAATACTAGTCTATGTACTAAGGTCTGAAATATATCAACATAGACCTATGTTATATAATCTGAAATATATATATATATATATATATGTACTGGACTTGATAACTATCTGGTTTTATTCTTATATTCTGAAATCTGGAGATGTTTGAGTATAAGCCTATGTTTTAAAAGCTTGAAAACTGTCTGGTTGATACTTCTGTTTTCATGGATTGGGAATGGTTCTAAGTTTTCTGTTTTCATGTGATACTTAGGAGAGCAGAACATAGTTTATAGACATATGATTGTAAGTTTGAACTCTACGAGGTATAAATGGAAGGTATAACTAGAGTTTAGTTTCATTACCTTATGAACTGCTATTTCTTCTCTTCTCCTGGTTCTTCCTTTAAGTCTCAAATTCGGCAGCATTTTAGTATGGTTTGAGTGGGTTATAATTATTTGCTAAGGTTTTACTTCTTTATATAGAGAGGCAATGAATCTTTATTGGTTGCTCTCTCCCTACTTGCTATCTGCACTAGACTCACTTCTCTGGATGCTGCAGGGTGTGGATAGATTGAGTGAAGTGAAGTGAGGCGTGTGGCAGCAGCTCTGCTCCTATTTCTCTCTTCAGCCGCCTACTACTGCAGCCTATGCTATCAATTTCTCTTATTTAATTCTCTAACTTGCTCTATTTCCTTACTCTTTTTATTCTTATTGGTTTGGATTTGGCAGCTTATGCAGGGTCTTGGTTTGTGTGAGGGAGGGTAGTAGTGCAGTTCCTGCCTTTCCTTCCCTAGGCAGCCGTCCAAATCCCACTTTTATAATCATCACATTTCTTACACTTATGGGCAGCTTTCTTTCCTATTTCACATACTGCTGCACAGCTTTATGTAACTAGCTTTAGACTTATTTACTTTGCTTATGCAATGCACTGTACTCATCAGTATATATATATACATAGTTCTATTAAATAAGGTGTTTTAAAATTCTATCTTACCTTACTTCTAATTATATATATACCTGCTTTTCTCCATACTTGAGTGTGATATTCTCTTCCTTATTCTTTCCACCATAACAAGTTGGCAGGACTGTATATGTATTTGTAAATCATGCGTGTGGTTCATTTCTTGCAGACATCAAGTTTCCAAGCATCATACCTATATTTATACGTATAACATGATATATATATATATATATCTATATATTTTAATCACACAACTATATTGTTGTATGCACCCTATACATCTTTTAGTTCTCCAAATACCACCATATACTTATACTTATGTAATTAATTAAAAAGGTTACACATATCCTTAATATTATTATTTCTTAATATATAAATTAAGAAATCCTTAAATATTTATCATCTTAAACCAACACTCCTCTTTACTATATTAAACTCTCATTTATTTCTAAAATGTTCAATATATATATATAGGTGGATTTTAAATCATACCTTTATATAGTTCTCAAATAACTATACTTTAATATTTCCAACCTTATATTCATTATAATTAAACCATCTCTTTAAGAATTTTGAATCAATTAAATTCTTCACTTCTTACTAATTTAAAACAACGTTTAATATATATATATATTTTTTTTTATCTCCGATTATATTACAAACGCGTTCGGATATAGTTTACTTCGGAACTAAAAAAAAGACGGGGTATTACAAGTAATAATTGACTAGATTATTTCATTTAAACTACTTAATTGATTTTTTTCAACTCCGTATTTAAATCCTAATTCGAATCGAATATTAATAGTTTAAAATAAAATTCAACATTAGAGTTTTATAAATCTTAACAAATATAAGAACTCTAATATGATAAAACTTGATTAATACGATGATTAAAAGAGTGAGTATTACAAATTTATCATTGAAAGGTAAAGAATTAAATCCTTTTAAGAAATAAAGTCTTTGATTGTAATCTAAAAAGAAGCGAATGACCCTTTAACTATTAAGCAATCGGCGGACACATGAAAAGTCGGTAGTAGGGACTAAATTTCGATAGATGTACAAATAAAAAAATAAATTTTACTACAAACCCAAGTTGATAGTAAGACCTTTTGCATAACGATTTGTTAAAATGTAGATAATTTTACAATTTCATAACTATAAAAAATGTTAAATTTTTTGTTTATGAGTGGCTTAAGTCATCCATTAACTTTTATTGGGTACGACCATGCTATTAAGGGTTAATAGAACAAATCACACTTTTACCACTAAACTATACCCACTGCAATCTTATTATTGTATACAAATGGACCTTTTGTCAAGCAAGTTAATTGAACATGATCAAAATAGAATTATCAAAGAATCATTAAGACGAGCGTGCTGAACTTTTTCTCGAGTAGATCAAAAAAAAAATCATTTAAATTATTAAATAACTAAAGTTTTCGCGAAAGAAGTTTAGATACAAATCAAAAAAATATTAAAATCATAACACAAAAAATCTATTGTGGAAGAGTCAATAGTTCTTTTAGCTCGGTTAAAGGTAAAATAGAACAAGAAAATAATATAACATTTCTTCTTTTTGTGGTTGTTTGCATATAAAATATTCAACTGAATATAATTATAAGATACAATAAAAAGTATTTTTTGTTTTCAAAACAGAATAAATCATTATTTATCTATAATTTGTTGGGAATAAAAAGAGTCCGGCTAGGAACTGACCTAGGTGGGTTGTGAGAATAAAAAGTATATTTTAAAAAAAAATGGTCGTGAGTATATTTTAAATGGTAAGGTATACTTCATAATAGTATACCCATGTGCCATGTGCCTCGCATATAGGTTCATCCTTGATGATTATAATCGTAATAAATCTAATATATTTATTTATATTCATTTTTCGCATACATAATATCTTTACAACTGATGATACTAATGATCTCTAGACCCATTTCCATATTTGAAAGTAAAATTTCACGAAAGTATTTTAATTAAATAAAAATGATCACCCGTCGAACATTGTTAATATTTTGATGTGACGTGTAATGTACATAATTAAATAATAAATATTTGATAAAAGATTATTAATTCTCATTTTCCACATAGAATTTATTAATTAATTATAATATCTGTTAATACTTATTTATCATGTAATTGTCTAAAATCAATATATAATAACACTAATCAATTATAATACCATCATGTGACAATGTGTGGTTGATAAATAAGGATCAATTTTTTAGAAAGGTACGAGATATATCAAATATTTAATATGATTCTACAAGATCCAGTTTCGTTAACGGATTTTAACCAACTGAAAGGATCTTCTAATCAATCCAGAGATAATTTAGATTCAATTAGTAATGAGGATTCAGAATATCACACATTGATCAATCAAAGAGAGATTCAACCACTAAAAGAAAGATCGATTCTTTGCGATCCTTCCTTTCTTCAAACGGAAGTAACAGATATAGAATCAGACCGATTTCCCAAATGCCTTTCTGGATATTCCTCAATGTCCCGGCTATTACGGAAAGTGAGAAGCACATGATTGATTTACTATGAGTGATATATTAAATTGATAAAATATAAGATTGAACTTTTGAAAGATAAAATTTAAATTGTTCAAAATTGAACAATACATTATTTATACGTCAAAGTAAACACTAAATTAGCTTGAATTATTTCTATTAATCAATCATATCATTCAAAGTAAACATCACCTTATATACTTTTTTTTTTTTTATCGATAATCATATAAAATACTTTCTTGATTGATATACAATTAGCTTTTAATTTAATATATGTTTTTCCATGCTTATCATTTTACTTTAAAACTAGTATGTGCGCACAGAAAAGAAAGTATAATTATATCTTTATTATTTAATATGCATGAGATGACCATATTTTATGTCTTTATTATATTTCATGAAATTATAATTATTTATTTTGTTTTTATTTCATTCTTATATTTTTATGCACTCACAACTTTGAGCTTCTTTAATCTAATTTATGTCGTTTTAGCATTTGGATTGAGGAGTTCTTCATTAGAGTGTGTTACCGCAATTAGAATTGTCAAAATTGTCAATCCGAACTTTTTAAAGTTTTAAAAATCGTCCAAACTTGTCCAAAATTTTTTGGACCTATAAATATAAGACCTAATCTGAACTTTTATGGGCTATCGGGCGGGTGGATTTTATACACACATAATATAATATTATTTTAATTTACTAAAATTAATTGATTCAATAACTCTTTATACAATACATATTTTTATTTATAGAAAATATTTAAAATAAAATATTTTGATTTTAATGATTTATGGGTATATTTTTCATATTTTAAATAAAATAATAATAAATAAATAATATATTATTTATAATGGACAAAATCTTTTAAGCCCGAAATTTGATTGGCCTGGATTTTTTTGGGCCCGATATTTCGAACCTCAATTTTTTAAGTCCAGACCCCGATTACCCTAGGTGGATAGATCGAATCGGGCCTATTATGAAAGTTTTATCCACGATGCATATATTGATTGTTTAATCTCATTTTGTTCGTCTAAACATAAGTTTTCCGTAGCTTTATTCGTATTATTTTCCCTCGTTCCGTGATGTTTTGGCCCGATTTATGTTTCATTTTATGTTTCAGGATCATTGGCCTAACCGAGCGTCGAAAGTGGAAAAGACTGAGCCAGCATCGAGAGGACACGCGCCAGACCGTGTCTGCGGCCACTGACCATGATCAGCGGTCGCTAAATAGCCAGACTGAGCCAGCATCGAGCCAGCCGCGCACCAGCGGCCGTGCCAGGCCACGGCACACGGGTCAGCGGCCGCTGACCTATCTAAGCGGTCGCTGACTCCCCGTTTTTCGCGCGGGCCGTTGCAACGAACCCTAGCGCCGCTCGGAACAACCCTAGTCAGCGCCCGATGACTTCCAGAGACCGCTGAGTTTCCTCTCGCTATAAAAAGACACGTCGTGTCATTCATTCAATATATCGCAATTCTCCACACTTCATCCCGACTCCTTTTGGCACGACTTCCTAGACTAGTTTTCCAGCATATTTCAATTATTTTTAGTTCGTCTCGATCCTGCAGTCAAGGGTCGAGACTTAGCATTCTAGATAGGATTTTTCGTTCCGTTCTTTATTTTAGAGTTAGCCGTTTACAACATTCGAGCACCGTTATTTCTAGATTTTTATTGTCGTTTCCAGACGTACTTCAAGTATTAATTCAAGTTCGTTTCTTTCCCTTTAATTATTGCTTTGTTTATTTACTTTTATCGTTTGTTTCGTTTTGTGCTTTCAATTCCTTTCATCATTTTGAATTTCCAGATTTCTTTCCGTTCTTCTTTCGTTTTCAAACTTCAAGTTCTTTACTTTCCTAGATTAGATTTAATTTTCGTTCTTAGTTTAGACTTTAATTGCTTTCTTATTTACTTTCTTCGCCTAGCTATAAAAATCCAAGTCAAATTCTTTAATTGCTTTCCGTTTTTACGAACAAAGAATATAATTGCCCTGCTAAGCCTTCCTTGAGAATACGACTAGGGTCAACTTATTAATCTATAATAAACTCGTTCTCTTGCGAGCAATTTAATAAAATAACTTGGAAGTATATCGGCTGGAAATATTCCTCGTACCCGTTACTGAGTCCCTTTATCGGACAGTGGGTCTGGTCTAAACAACGCCACGTACTGAAAGTTTAAAATAAGTTGAAACATTGATGAATAAACTATTACTAAAATCGATCATTGATTAAAAATATTATTTTGACATATTTATTAATAATCCTAATATATTAAGGATCTTACAATAAGATTTATAATATTTTTCATAATGTCTAGCATCATCCAACTCGCTGAACACTAGGAGGTAGAAAAGATGCAGGTTGATGGTCATGTCGATGATATTGACCTGATGGGAGTGACTTGGACTGAACATGTAGGCGACTTGGTCCAGACAGGCTAATCTAGAAATGGTAGTGACCTCGTCTTGGACAAGTCATCTCATCGACCAAGTTCAAGCAGGTCAATATGGAGCAGTGAGTTGCCTATGAAGTGCAGGCCAAGTGAGCAGGTCACCTCAAGCTGTGGGGGACAAATTAGTGACTGCAAAACCCATGAATCAGATCAATGCAGTGACCTGATGCTAAAAAGATCACGCTACTGATTTGCTCTGTTGAAGCTACTTACTATTCCAACACTTAGGCTTTGGGCCATACTTGTTTGGGCCTAAATTTGTAGTCTTTGTACTAGGGTTAACATTTAACCATTCACACGACATGATATCATTGTAAAACAGTGGCCGTGAGATATAGTGAGAGAAACTTTAGTTGTTTTTTCAATAATTCTATAATTCTCTGGGAATAAGATATCTTCTACTTGAGAGTGGATGTAGTCAATTCATTGTAGCCGAACCATTATAAATCTCGTGTGTAGTTGTGTGTTTTTCTGTTCTTTGGTTTATGTTCTTCACATTTGATTTACACAGTTCTAACAATATTGTTATATAGATTTTAATTTGTATACGAAAGAATTTTTACGTGAAAAAAATGAGAAAATATCTCAACACTTCATTTTAATAAATTAAAAGAAGTTGTGTTATATTCTTTACAAATTAATCAATATATATATATATATATATACATATATATTATGTCCTCGTTATAATAAAATATATTTCTATTTAATTAATTAATTTAAATAATTAATTTTAGATAGATAGAGACACATTATTTTTCATTCTCATACTTGATTCTTCCTCATATGAACTTAATACACATATATACACACATTTTCTTTAATTATTTATATTTTTTTTTATAAAATATGTAAATTAATAAAATAATAAATATATTTTCATATATAAAATTAATTATTAATAATATGAAGAAAAGAAAAAAAATAAAGAAATATAAATATGATTATGTTTATATATAGTTTTTATTCATTTAAAGTATCATAACTTGTTAATATTAAATTTATTTTTACAGGTCATATATCAAATTAAGACTCTTATTGTAATTTTTAATTCAAGATACATGTTGCATATATTTTTACTAATGAAAGATAATATTATTAAAAAAAATAGAATTAATAGAAAGAAAAAAGTAGTTATTCTATTTTAGCAAGAATTTAAATGTAATCAAAATAATAATGAATATATTTAATCATTTGTTGTGAACCTTTTTATGTTGTTGAAACTATCATTTGTTTTGATGATGTTGTTCGAATTAGATAAGATGGATATGAGTACCCCGTGTAAGAGAGCTATCTCTCAAATATATTTCGATTCATATATTGCAATGTCATTAGTTACTTCTTCTTGTCAGTGTGATTTTTCAACCAGAACTTCTTAAAACAGTTCCTTGAACATGTGATGCAGGGATATGTCTCAGTTCTTGAAATATTTCTTAGTTCCTCCAAAGTTGGATTCAGATCCATTTTTCCTTGAATATAGGTTTTAAAGGATTCCATCTTGACGTTGGACATAAAATATCATTTTCTTACTTATGTGTGTTTGAGGGTATCATGTTGAAGAACTCTATAACTTAGTTTCAGGTAGAATAGACAGGGCTTGAAAATATTTGACGAGATGATATGTGTTTTACTAATTAGATAGCTTGTTTGAATGAACAAATATTTTGTCAAAAGGTTTAGCACAATTTAAAGTGAACCAGAAGAGAGATTCAATGTCCTTGAAATTTGGCGGAGTGTTGTTGTCACCTTAAAGTATTAAAGGTTTGAAGTTGAGCGAGTCAATGAAGTATAAAGCTTATGGAAAGTACTTACACTACAAAAAACTTATATATTTTTAGGGTTAAGAAGACTCAATTTGGACCAAATAGATACAAAGAAGTATTATGTGGTAATTTTATTTTTGGGTTCAATATTGATATCCAATGGAGTCAAATGAATGACCTTAGAGACAAGATTACAATCAAATGATTTTTTTTTTATCAATTTCTTGAAATAAATGTATAAATCGGATTGAAACAATAAGATAATAGGTTGGAAACATGTAAATTTTCCCATTATAAAGTCAAAGGCTGTGAGGTTTAGATTCACTTGTCAATGGCAGGATTCAAAGTAAGGTGTTTCAAGAAATGATTCCATAGTACAATTAAATGTTTCAAGATAATATAATACTTCAATAAGGTATTTCCATGACAATTAGGGTGAAAACAAGTACTGGTCTCGTTTAAAAAAAGACTTTCACGAAATTTAAATTGGTGGTTCATTGTGGAATTTGGATCATGTGAAGCATTTCTATGATTTAAAGGACATCTCCTTATCAATACAAGGGGGTATTCAAAAAGAAATACCACTACAAAAAAAAAGCTAAACTGGCGACGGAATTGACGACGGAATGGTGTTCCGTCGTTCTCTGGCGATGGACTGACGACGGAAATTAACAAATAATGCTAACGACGGACTGACGACGGACTGGCGACCGTTTTTTTGGCACGTAAGCTGGCGCCAATATTAACGACGGACTGGTCCGTCGTCCGACCAGTCCGTCGCCAGTCCGTCGTGAAATGTTTAATTTTTTTTATTTAATTTTTATACCGGACGACGGACTGGTCCGTCGCCCAGTCCGTCGTCCCGCCCTATTTAGCGGGCAAAATAGCCTTTCGCGAAATAGAACAACGGCACCCAAGTTCTACTCTTTCTCCGGCGATTCCAAGGTCCCCGTCGAAACATGTCACGCCTGCTTTCTACTAATTCTAGTAAAGCCGGGAACATGACCAACGAAATGAATAATTGACAAGAGAAGAAGGTAATCATTCATTTCATAACATAAAATAAGGACCAAACCCGTAAAAACGGGAAGTCAGAGTCATAAGCTCGTTACATTTCATAACAGAATACGGAGTTTAGTCTCGGTCTACTACATAAGGTCTAGCAGCGGAACTTTCAGGATCGCATAACGAAATCCTACGTGTATGAAGACACGCAGAACCCCCAAGAGTCAGCTACTATGGAGTCCGACAAAAGCACGACAAGCACCCACGCCTTCTTCATTCTTATCCTGCACGTTTAGAAATACATGCAGGGCTGAGTACAAATTGTACTCAGTAGACACGTGCCGAAATCGCACACATACATATATAACTGTCAAGCCATTCAAGTGAAACATAGGGATTTTGTCTCTAAAGCACCTATGTTCACAAAATCGTTTCTTGAGAAAGTTCTAATTGACTGCAGTCCTAGTTCTTTGTATTCAACCATATCTGCAGTTCTATGTGCCGGGGAAGTGGCCACTTCCCACAGACACTCGACCGGTCAACATCTAGATGACTCACGGTCCTTTGTGTACACTAGTTCGAGTGGGGACGCTAACCCACTGGAACCCGAATTCGATCATCATATAACAGATAGGCATCATACATAAATCGAAAACATTTATGGCAAGACAGTGCTTTTGAAAACATCTCATTTCATATGAAAGCATACACACATATATTTTCATAGGGTAAGAAAAGCCTACTTGAATGGTCTTGATTGGTGTTTGCCTCGTTCTCGTGATGCGGATCCGACCTCTCGTCGAAACCTTTAACATGAATCTTGAGTGAGATATATTGCTCGGGTATGTCAAATAAATTCTCAGTGCAAGGAACTACTATCCTTGGTTATCTTGAGAGTTTTAGTCACGGTCTTTAAAGCTCGACTAATATTCGAGTCTAGGAGTTGAAATTCTAGAGGCAGCGTATGAAGATTTCTAAGTCATTTCTTATGATTAAATTCTAATTAATCATTTAAGTTCTAATAATTTATTGAATAAGTCCCTAATTGACTATTTTGACTCTTAAGTCAGAATATTTATTTCCTTCATAGGTTAGTAATAACCTAGCTAATACATATTTCTTTCGTATGATTCATAATTAAACCACTTATCAAGATAATTAATTATCTCAATTCATCTAAGTTAATTTATATTCTACTTCTCGGGCTCTCTCTCCGCTCGTCAACTCCTCTGCCCTCCTTCTCTCTCATCGCCCCATCATTACTGCGTCACACCTCCACCACAGCGCCGCAGCTCCCTTACCGAGCTCCATTGCCGAGCTCCAGTCCGGCACAGCTGTTGCCTCATCCTTATCTCCTTTCTCCAATTTACTATCTGCTTGCTAGCAGCGGCCTGCTCATCACTATCTCCTTGCAGCAGTCGATCTGCTCCCTTGCGTTCCATAGCAACGGCCTGCTCCACGCTGGGTAAACGATCTGGTTGAGAATGGTTCCATAATGATCTGCCCACCTAAACGATCTGTTCCATCACTAGACGATCTGTTCCATCATTAGACGATCTGTTCCATCGCTAGACGATCTGTTCCATCATCGAGGCACAGCAGCGAGCTAGTCCCTCTTGGACTTCACAGCAGCGAGCTGCTCCTTCTTGGTGAACCGATCTGTTTTACCTCCGCTATATTCCACTATCTGTTTTCTACCAACAGATAGTGAGATTTCATAATTTACTATCTGTTTATCAGCAGATAGTCGATCTGCTTATCAGAAATCGATCTGCAATCGATCTGCTTATCGCTATCTGCTTAACAGCAGATAGTCGATCTGCTCTATCTCCTTGCGGCAGCGGGCTGTCTCCTCTCGCGGCCCTTTTCTTCGCTGTCTTTCCTCAGCGAGCTGTCCCTCCTCGCCATTCTTTCCTCACTGCCTCTCCCGCAGCAGCTAGCTCTTTCCTTCTCGCTTCTATTTTATTTGTTTCATTATTTTCTACGTTACTTAGTTAGAGAACATTTTAGGATTATAATAATTCCCTCCCTTCTCAAATTTTATGAGTTAATGGAGTCTTATTAATGGCCATGGTTTCAGTTGGTTTTGGTGGGTTCGAGGTATTTTGGGATTTGTTCGAGGTCGTTTCTAGCTCGTTCTGCCCCTTCGGGTATCCATACTTCTCCAAACAAGTTTCTTTTTGTTTGAGTTGCGTTCGTTCTATTGACTAGGGTGTTGTTTGAGATCTGTAAGTAGTCTTAGCTTCATATTATGCATTGAACTAAATCTTAGCAGTATGTTTTCTTAAGTCCAAGCCATGCTTATCACAGTTCGAGCTCGTAGCACTTAAGTTTAAAGCTGAATGTCTAAGTTTGAGATCAGTTCTTAAGTTCAAGGATCTATGCATACTAAGTTCAATCTAGAGTCTGTTTTCACGTGCAAAACAGATTCCTAAATCACATTCCAATAGACATGATCGAAGATGCTGGAGCTTTAAGTTCTTACCTCGAAGTTGTCTCGGTTTCTCCTTCACGAAACACTACTGCTGCTACTTCCCTTCTCCTGGTTCTCTTCGAGCTCCAATTTCGACAGCGTTTTGGTATGGTGATATTTGGGTGTGGGTGGAGTTAAAATTCTTCCCCTTTATATAGAAGACTGAATTCCTAACTTCACTAATCCTATGCAATTGCTTCATCCCTTGGATTTTGCAGGTATGGTGATTGGGTGAAGCTGGAGTGTCGCTGGTGTGGCTAGGAGTAGTAGGGGTGGCAGGCTATTTAGTAGGTTTATTCCCCTATAATCACACGCTAATACCTTGCTTATAGGATTTTCCTTCACAATACCCGAGTCAGTTGCACGCTTGTTTCTATTCCCTAACATTCTGATCATCATTGCATCGGTACTTGTTATATGTATATATATATTTTACATGCCTGCATATATATACATATGTTTTCCCTACCTTGGCTAGGCGCAGGTTCGAAACCCAGCAGCCCATTTATAGAGTACATTCTTCCTTTATATATATATATAACTGTATATTACACCTTCTTACTAATTACACTTCTTATTTTTAGCAATTAAGCATTTGTACAAATTATAAAATTATACCATGGGTCTTAATGTATAATGATATCGATTAACGAATAGTACGTATCGTAACAATGATGATTAATAATAGTAACTAATAACATATCTTAGGTTAAATAATAACGGAGTTGCTACTCGTCATCAAATTTAAATACATACTTGAGACCAAGGGTTTCGTAATAATGACAATTTCGAGGAATTCACTACTTATGTCGGAATTCAAAATGCGGGGTATTACAAAACAGAACACCCCCGCACCAAGGTAAGTACATTATACCCTTTTCCCTTCCCCTATCTTTATCAACTTCGGTTTCTCAATTTCTCCCCGTTTATATTCGACTCCGGAGTAGAAATCTTCCCCTCGACGTCGCCTCCGCTGCCCAGCTGCTCCTCCGCCGCCGCCTGCCTCGCGCTGCCACTGCCTGCGCCGTGCCGCCGCCGCTGCCAGCTTCCTCCACAGGTTGTTTAATTTTATTTTATTTTTGAATTATTTGATAATTTGAATGAATTATTTAGTTAATTGTTATCTAAATTAGTTAATTGTAAAATTAGTTTGAATTGTGCGATTAATTGTTATTAATTGTTTGATAATTGTGGTTAATTGAGATATGTGATTAATTGTTAGTGTGAATTGATGATATATGTGATTAATTGTATTTTTTTTGTCTTTTGTTGTTAATTGTGTGATAATTGTGGTTAATTGATATATTTTATTAATTGTTAGTGTGAATTGTTAATTTTGTGTTAATTAATGTTGTTTTAAATTTTATGAATTATTTGATAATTTGGATTAATAATTTAGTTAATTGTTATTTGAAGTAGTTAATTGTTAAATTTGTTTAAATTGATATATGTAATTAATTGTTAATTTGTGGTTAATTGAGATATGTAATTAGGTTATGTGATAATTATATATATTTATCTAATTTAGTTGAATTAATTAGGGTATTTTATTAATTATAGTAGGTTGAGTTATATATGTTAATTAGGATATTGTTAGGGTATTTTATTTATGCTATTTACTTAAGGTTTAATTATTTTATTTGTTAATATATATATCTAATTTGTTAATTTGATATAAATTGATTTAATTAGTTGAATTATATTTAACTATTGAATTTGTTGATTTATTAGTAGAGTTTATTAGGATAATTGATTAATTTTAATTTGTTTAAATGAATAAATTAGTTTATAGTCTAGTTAATTGAATAATTGAATAAAATATTTTCTAAATTACTTAGGGTTTATAAGGATAATTAATTAAATAATCTTTAACAAATTAGTGTTAATTACATTAGTTAATTCACTAATTTGAATTTTTTTATTCTAATTATTGTAATTAATCCATAATAAATAAATTAGTTAAGTTAGTGTTAGTGTTGAAGATAATTGACGGATTCGTCTACTTGATGTAAATTAATTATTTCACTACAAAAAAAATTAAACTGGCGACGGAATGGACGACGGAATGACATTCCGTCGTCCTCTGGCGAATGGACGACGGAATTAATTATGGTTTAGTGTTTAATTAGATTAATTAATTAGGTTATGGTTTAATTAGGTATTTTAATTGTTAATTATGTAATTAGTTTATATTGTTAATTAATATTATATATATAGCTATCTAGGTTTAATTACTTTATTTACTTTAATTTAATTGTTAATTAGTTAATGTCATTTATAGTTAATTTGATAATTATGTGTAATTAAGAATATGGTTGAATTAACTAGGGTTATAAGTTTGAATAGTTGATTATGTTTAATTGGCTTTCTTCAATTAATTAACATTAGTTTGAATAATTGGTTAGTTATAATTGATTAAATAAGTTAATTTTATAGTTAATTATTTAATTAGTTTAGAATGTTAATTAATATAGGTTTAATTAATTAATTTAATTGTTTAATTAGTCATCTTTTATCTGGTTATCATCCAATGACCAAAGGTGATACCTTCTAACATTATATATCACATTGAGCAGTCAATTTTAAGCATTACTTAACATATGTAAGGATATAATGCCCGCTAACTTTGAAACCCTTATTACCTTAAACTATTTTCAAGTAAGACATCATGTTGCATCTTGGAATATATCATTTATACTATTCATTTTCATCTTGTCGATTGCAGGGCCACCTCAAAAACTTCTTTCCAATTTTTTGCACTCATTTCTTCATAGTGGCCATGGTAGCATGCCGTTTCGTTCAGCTTCACTGCCTGCTTTAGGATTGTCTGAAGGTGATAAGCGATGCATACGTGATCGTAGCAGTTATGGCTCGTCATCTTTTTGTGGACAAGAGTGAGGAATTTTCCCGATTTTGATAGCTAGTTACGAGATTTCACATACGTTTATTGTAGTACTAATACTTATATACTACTATTTGTATTTACACTTTTAACATTGATGTTTTTATTATATTAAATACGCGCGTTTCATTTTGAATTTCGTTCGATTTGTGGATTTTAAATTATCGTTGAATGTTTGTTTGTATTTGGGTTGTTTGTTTGTTGTGACAGATTTAGGATAATACAAAAAATAAAATAAATTTAAAAAAAAAAAATTAAAACCTAACGACGGACATGGAATCCGTCGTTAAGTTCACTGTTGGAAGCTAACGACGGATTCCAAGTCCGTCGTTAGCTTCCGGCGCCGTCGACGGTGGATCTAACGACGGAATAGGGTCCGTCGCTAGCTATGACGGATAAAGTCCGTCGTTAGCTAACGACGGACCATATATTCCGTCGTTAGATGAGCTAACGACGATCAAAATCCAGACGGATTAGTCCGTCATTAAGTCCGTCGTTAGCCCTACGGGACGACGGAATTTTTGATTTAACGACGAAAAAATCCGTCGCCAGTGGGCCTTTTTTTTGTAGTGTACATTCAGAAGTACTTGAGAGAAATATAGTAGAGAAGAATCAACCATCAATCATGACGTCTAATCGAGGATATTAGATTTTCAAGTGTTGAGGACTTTCTTGATTTTTCAACTCGGGAAAGCTGAATTAGGTTTCAATAAAGATATAAGATTACTCATTTCTATTTTTCAAGAGTAAAATGAGTTGTGAAACTTTACTTCTCGGATTTAGTACATATATCTCATCTATCTTGTTGGTCCCGAAAGAGCATGGTTTGGTGTATGGGGGGGGAATACACCAAACACAAACTTTTCAGTTTACTTGACTAATTAAATCTGAGAGATGTAGCTTTCTGAAACACAGATAGCTCAAGGTGATAAAACAGATTGATTTTCTAATCGATCTTGTTCTATCCAGGTAAAGTCTCTCAAGTGAGTTATACAAGGCAGAGAGTAAGTTTATACTTAAACTCTAACAGTGTATCGTGTGCGGAATAATGGTGGACTTAGTTGGTGCTCTTGTTAAGAAAATCTTTTGAAAACTTAATCGAGTATTTTGAAGATAGATTAAGAATGCAGGTTTGAATGAGTATGATAGATGCAGAATAAAAACAACTGAACATAAAATGCAGAATTTAAATGGCACAGTTATTTTTACGTGGTTCGGGAAACCCCCTACGTCCACGGTCTAATCCAAACTGGATTAGATATCCACTACTAGGATACTCTTCTTATTTAACCTCGCTGAGAACGAGCCACAAGTTCCAAGTACCAACAAACTGAAACTTATGCACGAATAAGGGTCGTGTCCCTTTACAACTTACAGAAAACTACTGTAAACAGGATCTTCACGTTAATCCACTAGAAGACTACTAGCTAGCAAAGATCTCCTTCTTCTTCTCGATAAGATAGACTTGAATCGAGGTTTGGTTGGTGTGATTACGATCACGATCAGTTTGAAGCTTTGGTCCGACGAGAGATAGATTGCTCGAGAATGATTTTTCAATGTAGCACGTCTCTTCTATTCATTACTATTCTTCAGACCATGGTTCCAAATATATATAGGCATTGAATTAAAAATTCTAGCCGTTTGTTGATTGGCGTGATTTGATTTGTGGATTACCAATCAATCATATCTCTTCTTTCCTTTTAGATTTGTTGATTGAATCTTCTATGATTGGTAAGCAGATCATCTGTGATTGCTTTCCTTCTCCATGTCAATCAGTGATTCAATTTCCAAATCTTTAATGGAAAGTCTTTAATGCTTCATCGACAGGTTTGATTCAGCTCTTTCTGTTTTGCTTCAGACCTTCTGATTATGTTCTTTCTGGTCTTAGTGCTGTTCTGGTTTGAACACTGGTTAGATACTGTCTGGTTGAAGAGCTTTACTGGTTGAACATTTGTTAGCCACTTTCTGTTCGAGGCATCTTCCATCTTTCTGGCTGAAGCTTTTCTGGTTCAACTTTCTGTTAAAGTTGACTAGCTTCATTTTCTGTTTGAGACTCTCTGGTTTAGCATTCTGTCTTGAGACTTGCTGGTTTTGAGTCTTTCTG
>JAPKLX010000191.1:413147-431099 GCA_026898415.1 Leonotis leonurus
AAGCCTTCTTATATTCTAAGATTGCTTAAACCTTATTGATTAAAAAACAAAAACAAGAAAACCTAAAAAGTTAGAATTGGTGTATTCGCCCCCCCCCCCCCATACACCAAACTAGCTCTTTCGGGACCAACAACTGTTTAATTCTATATGGCCCATACAGTTAAATTTAATTAAGACAATTCTGAAAAATTTATTTACGGCCCATGCTGATATATTAACTTGGCCCACTCAATAATTCTAAGCCCGATTTGATTTTTATTACTTCGGCCCACTCCTTATATCTTATACCCGGCCCCTACTGAAGGATTTAATTTAATCAGTGTAACCCTAGTTTAATCAATTACCTGCTACACTCTTCTTTCTCTCATCGTTCTCTCTAACTCTCCTCCCTCTATTTACACAACAATCACACAATCAACTCTCTTCTTTGCTCTCTACCTTTCTCCCACCGTCTCTTGTTGCGTGATAATTAAACCTTCAGTACGTGACGTTGTTTAGACCAGACCCACTGATCGATAAAGGGACTCAATAACGGGTACGAGAAATATTTCCAGCCAATATAATTCTAACTTATTTTATTAAATTGCTCGCAAGAGAACGAGTTCGTTATAGATTAATAAGTTGACCCTAAGTCGTATTCTCAAGGAAGGCTAAGCAGGGCTTTATCTATGTTGCAGAACATAAAACAATTAAAAAGAAGGGGTTTTGATTGTTAACTAATCTAATTAATCTATCTAGGCGAATTAAATTAAAGAATTTAAAATACGAATTACCTAGGCGAAAATTAATAAAGCAATTAAATCCTAAATCTAAGAACGAAGAATTAAAGAAACTGAATTTAAACATGCCTTGAATTGATTAATTAACATGATCAAAAGGTTTGGATTAACGAATTGTGAATTAATCAAGAAAAGAACAAGAAGAAAAGGGATCATAAAGCAATAAAGAAGGTAGGAACTCACGAATTGAAAAGAGAAATAATGCATTAAAGAATACCGGGTTTGAATCACGAACGAATCCACAACGAAATTGAAAAGAAAAATAACGGAATGAAAAATCTAACTATGGTGTTTTCTCTCGTGGTCTAAACACTAGAAGAAGGAATTGCGAAGGAGAGTGTACTTCTGAAATCGCGCGTGGAGGTTTAAATAGGGTAGAAAAAATCCTGCCTGGGTAGCGCCCGCTGGGGGATAGCGAGCGCTACCTTGGCTCGCTGCAAGAATGGCCGAAACAGGGGGCTAGCGAGCGCTGGGGGCTAGCGCTCGCTAGGCCCCCTCTCTGTCTATGACTTGGCTGCAAAGGGGTAACGACTGCTAGGGGGTAGCGGTCGCTACCCCTGATCTTTGTCCTTTATGAGCTAGCGCTCGCTACGGGGGGTAGAGCTCTCTACTCCAACGCTCGGTCCAAGTGCGATTTTCTTCTTTTTTTTGTCTTTTGGTCTCATTTCTTTCTCGAGCCTCGTTAACTCTTTTATGGCGATCTTTACCTATAATGTAACATAAAGAAAACTAAAGTATCAACTCGATCGACAATAATAAGCGATATTATAGACTAAATTACGAGAGAAACTAGACTAAAAATAGATAAAACAACCTCCCCACATAGAATACCTTGCTTGTCCTCAAGCAAGTCAAATCCTAACATGATACATAGATTTCAAAACAAGAAACAAGTTTACTCACTCAACAACAATCATATTCATCATGAGTACTCAAAAAGGATCATAAGACTAGACATCAATCACCACTACGTGTTTCCTCAAAGGTGCAATTTCAATCCGATCAAACTTAATAACATATGCAAATTTGGCTTTTTAATCACTCATAGGCTAGACTTTGGATTAATAACTATTCAAACCAATTTTTAAAGAATCAAACCACATAGAATTTTTAGTGATATATAGAACATTGGTCACTAGGTGTGATTTTCGGTATAAACCGAGTATCCTAGTGTGGTTTCCCATACCCATTCCTCGAATTCAAGATTTCTTTCAATTTCTTAAAGGAAGCAGGGTAGAGTTCTTATCACCTATTCAAACAGTTCAAGCGATTCAATATCAATTTTAAAAGTCCATTCGAGCCAAATTTCGAAAGAGTGGGTTATATGGATAAAAGTCACGAGATATGAACATTTAGAGGTTATCTAAAGTGTTCTCGTGTGGTTTCCCATGCTCATGGTTTCCAGAGGAGCAGAAGCCTCCCAACTCAATCTCACACTTAACAAAATTAACACCATTAACAACCAAGTCTAGCCATTAAGCAATCTTATACCAAATTCACAAGTTACGAGCTATCACATCAATCCATCACAAAATCGAGTGCCCCACGACAACTATAATCAAAATGTAATTCTCATTACCCAATCATCAACTCACAATGTCAATTCATGCCGTCAAGCATAATCAACATGTTTCTCATCAAAATCAATCACTAATCCTATTAAGCTCCAAATTGCAAGTGGAAAAACAAGAGTACACAACTACACACTTCTAATTTACGCCGCATACTACAATATAAAGGATACTTACCCCCCTCATGAAAGAAATAAGAAATGTCCTTATTGCTACAATAAAAACAAGAGAGAGAGGGAAAGAAACTACCCAATACGGTATGATGCGGCCATGGTGAAAACTCGAGTAGTTGTAAAGGGTTAAACCTGCAAAAGAAACACCAAACAAAACCAAAGAAGCAACAAAACGAAATAACTAAAAGAAAAAACCCAGACACACACGAAAAATAAAAAGAAAGGAAAACATACTAAACAGCAGTGAGAAGTCATTGCTGATCTGGTGGTGGAGGAAGATCAGAGAGAGCCCAGCTCAACCATTGAGCATTTAGCTCAGCAATCCGGCGGTTGTTCTCTACAACCTGTTGCTCTATCCTCCGCTGAATCGCTGTCATCGAGGTGTTGTACCCTCCAAAGTCATGGTAGAGAGTATGAGCTGTGGAGGGTGAATAACGCCGAATGAAGTGCGCTGAAAATTTTGCCGGAATGTAGTGGTGGCAGCAGCGAGCAGGTGGTGTCCGACGGTGGTGGAAGGAGTCTCTGGTGGGTGGAAATGAGTGGTTGTGGAATTGGGTGAGAGAGATGGTGGATGGCAAAATCAAGGAAGGAAAGGTGGAATGATTGTGAAATTTTGATGGAGGGTTTGGGAGAGGTGTGCGTCGGGTGAGAGGGAAGAAAAGGGAAAGATGATTTTTGGGATACAATTTGAGTGGAGAATAAATATGGTTTCGCAGGGGGTAACGGTTGCTAAGGGGGGTAGCGATCACTACTCTTGTGTGCTTGAGGGCTGGGATCAGCCGATGGCTAGTGACTGCTCCGACCTCGGCTTCTGATCTGAAGCTCTCTCCCAAGCTAGAATCCTGCACAATAGAGACCTCGGCAAAAGTATCAACAGAATTAATAAATGCATAATCTTCAATGGAACTAACAGAGGTCATAGCCTTTTGCTTATGCACAGAAAACGAAACTGACTCTCCTAACACTGGCATCTTAATATTACCATTCTTAACATAAATCAAAGTGTTAGTAGTCGCCATAAAAGGTCTACCTAGCAACAAAGTATGATCACGCCCATTTTCATGCACATCTCCTATCTCTAAAACAACAAAATCCATAGGCACAATCAAACCACCTACGCTAACAAGAATATTCTCAATAATACCTCTAGAATATCTAACAAAACGATCAGCTAACTGTAAACTCATGCGTGTAAGTTTCAATTCTCCTAACTCTAATTCTTTAAAAATTGAGTAAGGCTTGAGATTGATACGAGCACCTAAATCGAGCATACCTGTCACAGTCTTACCATTTCCTATAGCGATGGGGATGACGAAACTACCTGGATCTCGCAACTTTTGTGGAAGAGGCTGCTGCATGATAGAGCTGGCTACCTCGGACACCATCACAGACTCGTCATCGGCAAATCTTCTCTTCTTGGAGGCAAGCTCCTTGAAGAACTTGAGGTAGGATGGAACATTTCGAATGACCTTCAATAGGGGTAGATTCACACGCACTTGAGAAAGCATTTTGTAGAAGTCCTTGAATTGTTGTTCCAGCTTCTCATTCCTCAGTCTGCTCGGGAAGGGAATTGGTGTCTTGCACGGGTTGGCCGCCTTGTGCAACTGAATAGCTGGCTGCTCCGATTCCATCTCCTTTTCCTTCTCCTTCTCCACTTTGTCTTCCTCAGCTTCCGGGAGCTCCACTTTGTTATCCACATGCTTGCCACTACGTAGAATAGTAATAGCTTGCACTTGATGTGGTGAATGTCCCTGTCCTGGTATACTTCCTGTCTGTAGCTGTTGCTGCACCTGATTCATAGCTCCATATATTTGCCCCACTTGATTCTCGAGGCGCTTGATAGTAGCCTCTTGAGCCTCTCGAGCCAGTTTGCTCTCCTGCATGAAAGCTGCAAGATTGTCCTCTAGAGACAATTTAGGCTGAGCCGGTCGCGGTGCAGATGGAAACTATGGCTAGAACTGAGGTCCCGGCTGCTGAAACTGAGGCAGCGGTGGCTGGGGTAGCTGCTGATAATGAGGTGGGGGCTGCTGATAAGGTGGAGGAGGTGGATAATACCCTGACTGAGGTGGGTAATATGGCTGCTGTGGTGGATAATATTCATGCTGAGGTGGGTAGTACTGCTGTGGAGGTGCTCGTTGGGGAGGAAAGTTTGACCCTTGGCCCTGATTCGGCCCCTTCCATGTAGAGCTCGCTTTCCATCCTGAAGTCTGCTGGACTGGATGTTGCTCGAATGGCGGGCGTGGTGGAAATCCCTGAGCAGCATAGATTTCCGCCTCTCCTTCATAAGTCATCTCCGCCATAAGATGCAGTGATTCTCGTCATGAGTGAGATCACCACAAATCGGGCACGACTCAGATACCGGCTCGTGCTTGGTCACTGCAGGGGCCTTGCCCATCTTCAACTCTTGAAGCTCTCGCATCATATCAGCCATTTGCTTCTTCTGATCTGGACTCACTCCAATCTCTTTTACTTCCACTCTCTTGGATCGAGAGGTTTTCTGCTGCGAGTTAGTGGCTAGCGTCTCGAAAATCTCTATAGCCTCTTCAGCTGTATTCTCAGATATGTTTCCTCCAGCTACTGTATCCACCATAAACTGGTAAGTGTGTTGCAACCCATTGTAGAAGATCTGCCAAAGGAGTTCGGGCACAATCTGATGGTGCGAACACTGCTGCTGGAGCTCTCTGAATCTGTCTAGGGCCTCATGAAAAGGCTCGTTAGGCTCCTGAGCAAACTGCATGATCTGAAGTCGGATCTGTTGCGTCTTGTGGTTCGGATAGTACTTGAGCAGGAAGGTGGTACTTACCGCTTTCCATGTAGGTAGAGATCCTGCTGGAAGGGAGAGGTATCACGCCTTTGCTTTGTCCTTTAGTGAGTAAGGAAAGCATTTCTTCAGGAGTTCCTCTTCGCTCAGTGCCTGAAGTGGGATAGAGTGGACGGCTGTGCAGAATTCCCTAATGAAGAGGAGTGCATCCTCATTAGCTAGCCCGTAGAATGAGGGAAGCATATTGATGTGGTTGTGCTTCAGCTCATAATTCCTCCCCTCGGTGGATAGTACAATAGCAGATGTCGTGTTGCCATAAGATGGACTGACAAAGTCTCTGAGTTTCCTAGGGGCTTCGTCTTTCTCAGCCATTATTACTAGTTTTTCTTCGAATACTGATGCGAGGTTGACAACGTCCCTAAATCGCTCCTCAAGCACGACTTCTCTTCTATTTATGTTGTCAACGTAGGGCACCAACTCTTATCTCAAATTTCGGCGACCTAGCATACACAAACAAAAAGAAGATCAAACGCATCTTGCGGGAGCAAAGGAATATACAAAAAAAAAAGTAAAAGACAAAATTAAAAATAAAATAAAAAGCAACGCAAATAAATGCCTAAAGCCTTCCCCGACAATGGCGCCAAAATTTGTTACGTGATAATTAAACCTTCAGTACGTTGCATTGTTTAGACCAGACCCACTGTCCGATAAAGGGACTCAGTAACGGGTACGAGAAATATTTCCAACGGATATACTTCCAACTTATTTTATTAAATTGCTCGCAAGAGAACGAGTTCGTTATAGATTAATAAGTTGACCATAAGTCGTATTCTCAAGAAAGGCTAAGCAAGGCTTTATCTATGTTGCAGAACATAAAGCAATTAAAAAGAAGGGTTTTGATTGTTAACTAATCTAATTAATCTATCTAGGCGAATTAAATTAAAGAATTTAAAATACGAATTACCTAGGCGAAAATTAATAAAGCAATTAAATCCTAAATCTAAGATCGAAGAATTAAAGAAACTGAATTTAAACATGCCTTGAATTGATTAATTAACATGATCGAAAGGTTTGGATTAACGAATTGTGAATTAATCAAGAAAAGAACAAGAAGAAAAGGGATCATAAAGCAATAAAGAAGGCAGTAAAAGAACTCACGAATTGAAAAGGGAAATAATGCATTAAAGAATACCGGGTTTGAATCACGAACGAATCCACAACGAAATTGAAAAGACAAATAACGGAATGAAAAATCTAACTATGGTGTTTTCTCTCGTGGTCTAAACACTAGAAGAAGGAATCGCGAAGGAGAGTGTACTTCTGAAATCGCGCGTGGAGGTTTAAATAGGGTAGAAAATCCTGCTTGGGTAGCGCCCGCTGGGGGATAGTGAGCGCTACCTTGGCTCGCTGCAAGAATGGCCGAAACAGGGGGCTAGCGCTCGCTAGGCCCCCTCTCTGTCTGTGACTTGGCTGCAAAGGGGTAACGACCGCTAGGGGGTAGCGGTCGCTACCCCTGATCTCTGTCCGTTATGAGCTAGCGCTCGCTACGGGGGGTAGAGTTCTCTACCCCAACGCTCGGTCCAAGTGCGATTTTCTTCTTTTTTTTGTCTTTTGGTCTCATTTCTTTCTCGAGCCTCGTTAACTCTTTTATGGCGATCTTTACCTACAATGTAACATAAAGAAAACTAAAGTATCAACTCGATCGACAATAATAAGCAATATTATAGACTAAATTACGAGAGAAACTAGACCAAAAATAGATAAAACATCTCTCTCCGTCTATTTCTCCCAATGTCGCCGCCGCCTCGTGATTTGTAAGGATTGAATAACCGTTTGTGACATTTGATAACAGAGAAAACAAATCAAAAGAAGAACTTTTTACTTCATAGAATTGAATTACTCAAAGTATGCGTATACATCAGTGTATTTATAGTACATGTATAGAATATGTATCTACTTATTAATCAAAAAAAGTAACAAGAAATATAACGCGTTAAACACGCTTCTTCTAACTAATAAACTGAGCTAAGATATAATCTCGCCCGTTGATCTATAAACCAATCCAATGGTTATTATTTAAAGGAAAATAACGCGCTAAACATTTTTCTTCATAGCAACATCTTCATTGCTCTCCTTCTTTTATTCTTCGAGTTGAGAGCTCCAATACCCCCCTTCAAGATGGGCTTGACAAAAATCAAGTAAGCATATCTTGGATTTAAGACAATGCAACCTAGGACCAGATATAGATTTAGTAAAGAAATCAGCCAATTGAACCGTGGTTGAAACATGAGTAGGATTGATGAATCCATCCTTATACAAATTCCTAACCAAGTGACATTCAATATCAATATGCTTGGTGCGTTCATGAAATACTTGGTTGCGAGTGATGTGAATGGCAACTTGATTGTCACAGAATAGAGAAAAAGGTAGAGAAAGCTTGATGTGAAAGCCTGTAAACAAATACCCTATCCAAGTGAGTTCACGAGCAGTGGCACTAAGCGCTCTATATTCAGCTTCAGCAGAAGATACAGACACAATAGCTTGTTTCTTGCATCTCCAAGAAACCAAAGCAGCCCCAATAAAGACACAATAACCCGTTAAAGACTTGCATGTATCCACGCATGAGGCCCAATCAGCATCACAATAACTTTGCAATATCAAAAGAAGAGTTGGCAGGATAAAATAGCCCAAGGAAGGACATCCTTTTAGATAACGTAGAACATGCATAGCAGCTGACCAGTGAGATGATCTGGGGGACGATACAAACTGACTTAATTGCTGCACACTATAAGAGATGTTTGGCCCAGTCAAATTAAGGTACAACAAACACCCAATAAGTCTTCTATAAAGTTGTGGTCGATCAAGAACATCTCCATCTGCATTTGTCAATTTGAGACCAGGAGGAAAAGGTGTTGCTACAGATGTACAACCTATTAAACCCACACTATCAAGAAGGTCAAGAACATATTTGCGTTGGTTCAAGTATGTACCATTCTGACCTCGAGCTATCTCCACACCCAAAAAATATTTAACTATGCCAAGATCCTTAATTGTGAAAGATGTGTGCAAGTACGACCTTAGTTCTTCAATGGCAGTGGTGCTAAGACTTGTTATCAGAACATCATCTACATAAACAAGCAAGCAAATGAAATTACCTCCATGATCTTTAGTGAACAAGCATTGATCAGTTGTGGATTTAAGGTCTTGCAAAACTCAGCATTCCACTCCCTTGATGCCTGTTTCAGACCATATAAACTCTTCTGAAGTTTACAGACTTGACCTGCTTTTGCCTTGGTATAGCCCTGTAGAGGTTTCATGTAAATATCATCATGCAAAAAACATGGAGAAAAACATTCTTAACATCAATTTGATGAATAGGCCAACCATATGATGTAACAACAACAATAAGAAATCTAACAGTCACAAGTTTAGCAACTGGAGTGAACACCTCTGTATAATCAATTCCATATTCTTGGTTATACCCCTTAGCCACCAACCGGGCTTTAAATTTATCCACCGTGCCATCTTGCTTATGTTTCACCTTGTAGACCCATTTAGACCCTATGGTTTTCTTGCCTTGAGGTAAATCAATAATAGGCCAAGTCTGATTCTCTTCTAAAGCATTCAATTCACACTACATAGCCTGAGTTCACTCTATATATCTACTGGCTTCTTTGTAAGAAGTAGGCTCATGTAAATTAGTAACATTGACTAAAAAGGCTTTATAACTGGATGACATATGAGTTGCATCAAAATAGGGAAATGTAGGTGGTGAGTGTACCTCATGTGAGACTTGAATTGAGGCAGTTGCTGAACCCACATAGTCTTGCATCCATGCTGGAGGTTTAGTGATGCGCTTACTTCTAGTTTGATGGACTGTGGTGGGGGAGCTTCAACCTCCGCAGTGGTATGATCTGGAATCTGAGCAACAACTGAATCCTCTATCAAACTGTCATTTACCCTAGTAGTCAATCCAGCAGTAGCATCATCAAAGGAAGGCTCAACATCATCATCATCTGTATCCATTGTGTCTGGCTCCTGTGATGTAGAAAGGTCTGGAAAATCTCCAATATTCTGAGATGGAAGAACATCTTGGTATGGATTATCATTGTTAAAAAACTTCACATCTCTAGATATGAGTAATTTAGAATTATGAAGCTGGTATAATAAGAAGCCTTTATGTGCAGGAGAAAACCCTAAAAATATACATTTCTCCCCTCTACTATCAAACTTTGATCTGCCATGTTTGAAGGTAGATGCAAAAGCTAAACACCCAAATCTAGGTACCTTATTGAGATCAGGTTGTGAACCAAACAAGACTGAGTGAGAACTGACCCAACCAAGGACCTTATTGAGGATCCTATTAAGTATCCAAGTAGCCATCAAAGGATAATAAGGCCAAAAAATATGTGGAACATTATTCTGAAACATCAAAGATCTAGCCATTTCCAGTAAAGTCATATGCCTTCTTTCCACAATACCATTTTGTTGTGGAGTATAGATACAAGATTTTTGATGCAAAATACCAAGATTATATAACAAGTTCTGCATATTAGAGTTGAGAAACTCACTACCATTGTCAGTCCTTAGTATTTTAACTTTTCTGTCAAATTGAGTTTCAACCATGCTAAAAAAACTTTTAAGCATGTTGTAAACTTGGCACTTGGAAGCTAACATATAAGTCCATATTAAGCGGCTATGATCATCTACTAAGGTCAGCATAAACTTAGCATTACAGATGTTATCAGATGAATATGGACCCCAAATATCAGCATGTAATATCTCAAAGAATGCATTAGATCTCCTATTCAACGTTGGAAAAGAACATCTAGTCTGTTTGGACTTGTAGCATACCTCACACTTAGATAGAACATCTGCATCATGTTGTGTGAGTGAACTCTTAAGGGCTGTAATATGTTGAAGAGTCTGCAAAGAAGCATTCCCAAGATTTTTGTGCCAATCAAGAACCGAGAGATTGGCCTGCAAGAAAACCTGGGGAGCTGCAATTTCAGTAGCCATTAGCTTGAAATAATAAATATTTCCATTCCTTTTTCCAATATCAATGATCCTCTCATTCCTTTCCTTCTATATAATGCAATGTGCTTTCAGAAATAAGCAACGTACATCAAGGTCTTGTGCAAGTTGAGCTACTGAGATCAAATTGTTAGTAAACTCAGGAGCAAACAAAATATTTTTCAAAATCAACTCCTCAGTAATCTTTACTTCTCCACCATACTGGACAGTCTTTATGGAACCATCTGGTAAGTGTAAATCATGCAAGTGATTGAGCTTATATATGAAATGCATGAGAGTAATATTACAACAGGTGTGTATAGATGCAAATGAATCCATGATCCAAGTGGTAGGGCTGGGAGTAGTGCTAACTATGAATGCATAATGCCCAGAGAGAAATGGATCATCTATGTGTGGTGTATTAAACATGTTAATATCATGACCAGAAGATCCAATAGGGTCAGACTTCTGAAAACTTCCCAAGCACTTGCAATTTCCAATTGAAGCTTCTTAGAAAACTGAGGACTAAAATCATTTGCTGACTGATCTAAATGGCCATGATCAACTGAATATGAATCCTCCACAAAATTGGTTATGGATTTGCCTCTTTAAGCCTTAAACTTCTTATACCACTCCGGGTAACCATGTAGCTTGAAACATTATTTATCTTCATGGCCATGGATTTTGCAATGAATGCAAAATAACTTGGCCTTCTCCTCTTTGGTTTTGCGGGGTCTGTGGAATGTTTGTTTGGAACCATCATCAGTAGATGCACTCGTGAACATCACCCTTCCTGGATGCATCATGAGCTGATTATTGTAATCTAGAGTGCCATCAGCAACTAATCTTTGATCCTCCACTTGAAGTAACAACGAATATGCTTTGTGTACTGTAGGAAGTGGATCCATGAACAAAATCTGGTTGCGAGCTGAAGCATAGCAGTCATTCAATTCCATTAATAACTGCATAAGCCTGCTTTGCTCCTGATGCTCTGTATAAACATTATGTGCTCCACAACAACACTCTGGTGGTACAATCAACATTTCCAGTTCATCCCAGATTTCACACAATTTGTTGTAGTAATCTAACAAATTCATATTACCCTGCTGAGTATTATTTGCTTCCCTTTGCAACGAAAACATTTTGGACCATTTCTACGGCCAAAGCGTTGATGAATGGCATCCCACAACTTTCTAGTGGTACCTATCTTATTGAAAGAATTCACAACATCCTTGGAAATAGAGTTTAAAATCCAACATGACACCATATAGTCTGCAGTAACCCAATCCTTATAGTACGGAGATGATACAACAGGTTCTTTCATTGCACCATCTACAAATTCATATTTATTTTTCGCAACTAACGCTCTAGTAATCCAGCGACTCCAATTGAGATAATTATCAGCAGTCAATAGAGCAGAAACTAGTTGCATGTCGAGGTGATCATGGGGTTGAATATGAAGTACCTTCTTCACTAATGTAGGATCCATATCAAGCTCCCAATTTGCCTCCCGATTTTGGTGACGATCATCTGCCACATATGAATTAGAGCGATTTGAAGTCTCAGCGTTAGGATTAGATTCCTCATCAGCATCTCGGCGAGCATCGTCCTCTGCGTCAACACCATCGCGAGCTAGTGTCCGCCATGGCTGCTTCTTGCTCTTCGCCATGATTATTGAATCGATCATACCTTGCTTAAACTGATACCATCTTGATTTGTAAGGATTGAATAATCGTTTTGTGACATTTGAGAACAGATAAAACAAATCGAAAGAAGAACTTTTTACTTCATAGAATTGAATTACTCAAAGTATACGTATACATCAGTGTAGTTATAGTACATGTATAGAACATGTATCTAATTATTAAACAAAAAACGTAACAAGAAATATAACGCGCTTAACACGCTTCTTCTAACTAATAAACTGAGCTAAGATATAATCTCGCCCATTGATCTATAAACCAATCCAATGGTTATTATTTAAAGGAAAATAACGCGCTAAACATTGTTCTTCATAGCAACAACATCTTCATTGCTCTCCTTCTTCCATTCTAGCTCCAATACCGCCCCCGCTCTATCCCTCTCAGCCCGCTCTCGGATGAAATGCAGCAGCGGCTATCGCCATCTCCCCTCAACTCAACTCACGGATTTCTTCCTGCTCTCGATCTCACGGTTGCTCTCGGTTGGAAAGCTCACCGGAGCACATCATCATCTCAGGTAAAAATCTGATTTTTACTCTAGTCTCTTTCAATTTCAAATTTTATAGTTTCTAAAATTTTCAGTTTCAAATTATAATACCTATCAAAAAAAAAAACTCTCAATTCTTCCTCAGATTGATGGCGAAGAGTTCGTCAGCTAACCCTCGAGTCTGAACAGAAGCAACGACTCTCGTCACCTGCCTCTGTTCTCTTTTACTGCAGGAAGTTTGAACCTCTCTAGTTCAAGGCTTATCTTGCCTGAACGGCGAATCTCGCCGGAGTTGTTCTTCCAAAGGTAAAAGTCTTTATCTTTCATTTATCTTTCTCTAGTTTTGAAATTCCTAAATTCCTAAATTACAGTTTTCAAATCTCAAATCTCTTCGAATTCACAGCCTCTCTGCTCTCGGCCTTTCTTCTACTGGACGGGCGTTGGAGCTCTTCTCCAATGGTAATCCTCTACCCTTTATCTCTCTTTTCAGTTTTGTTAATTTTAAAGTTCTATTTTTTTTTTACCTGCATGTTCCAATTTGTGGTTGGATTTGGATAGGAGTCATAGTTCTAATCTGAAATCTGAATTCTTCCTTATTTTTGTTCAGTTCTAAATCCATGCATATGTTCTGATTGGGTTAAAATTATGGTTTGGAATTAGAGTGTTTGGGGTCTGATTTCTGATTTGGTGCTGGGAGAGAGGTCGGTTGTAATATAAGGTAAGATAGTCTATGTATTTTAATTACTGAGATTTTATAACCTGTGAGTTGATTCCTAAATCTGAAACTTTATTTGCTAATTTATGTCTCTGTTCTGGAATCTGAGTATTGTATTATATATCTATGTTCTAAAATCTTTATTCCTTGTATCTAAAAAGGCAAAATCTGAATGAAATCTTCAAAATTTGAAGTTTGCTAACTCTTGAAATTAGAACATTTAAAAGCTTTAAAAGAGCTTCATACTGAATCTAATATGTTCTTTGTTTATAAACGAACTTGAGCTCTAGAATGATGGTGAAGTAAGCAAAGTCTGTTATTATTCTAAATTTAATCTTAGAGTTTATGAAATATATATTAAAAGTAGAAGAAGTTTTTGAACTATGTTCTGAAAGTAAAACTTAAAGTATGAATTGTATACCTTAACAATTAACACATCTAGAGTTGAAAAGGTATGGATACTCCTGGTTGTGTTTTGATTTAAGCAGAGCTTCTTCCTGAAGTTCTCTTAGCTTCTAAGTGTTTTAAGTGTGGGTAGTAAATGAATTTGCTTGCTAAGTTTTTGAGAGTTGTGTTTTGCTATTTGGTCTAAGGTATAAATAACGATATTTGTTAAGAGTTCAAGTATACGTAATGTAATGTGTTCTATATGTATAGGCACTTGAGTGTTCTCCCGTAATCTTTTTGAAAGATATCTTGTGACTAATGTCTACCTCTATTCCCAGCTATAGCTTCAAGTCTATGTATCCATTTGTTGTTAGATTTCTACGTGTACCTTTGTATTCTTTGACTTTTTGGGAATGTTACTATACAGTTGACAGAAAAATGGGAAAGCACAATGCTCTTACTTCTTCTTCCCATCGAGAATGGCATTCCAGCAATCTCTCTTTTCTTTCTTTACTCTAGTCTAGCCTAGTACTAAATTCAGATTTCTCCTTTGTTTAATATTTTCTGATTTGCTTATTCCTATAATATCATTATGATAGGTTGAAGTACATGATGTGTAATTTATTTCCAAAATCTGATTTATGAATTTTGAATGTATATTTAAGAATCTTCATAGCAGATTTGGTATCCACTGCCACTTCTATAGTCTAATTTATAGCCTGCATGACTTACACTATGTCTTATAGGTTTTCTTTTCTATTTTAATATATTATTATTATTATGCAGATAACTCATTTGTTTAAATTTGTGTCTGCATCACCTCAATTACATAGATGTACTTCTTCATCTCCTACACATATAAATTTGTATCTCCATCACTCCAATTACATGAACGTGTAGTAATAAACTTTTCTATATATATATATACATATATATATATATATATATATATTACTAAGGAATAATAATAACTATACCATTTAATATTTTATTTTGCATAAGTTTTGGTTAAACTTGTCAACTTATTATCTCATTGTCGTGGAAACTAAATAGTAACTCAAATCTAACTCATTATTGATTATATGTGATAAAAGACTAAATACTATCAAGTTCTTAATATAATTCTATTATTTCAAGAATGAATTCTCAATTATACTTATCATGTCTGATATAATTTATGGATTGGACGAACAAGGACAACTATTATCGATAAGCTAATTGATCTTTCAAAATTTATAAAGAAATTTCTTTATGTGTTTTATTTTAGATAATAATTAATAATAAAATAGAGGGGCATTACATGATTGTTTCTTATTTAAACATTGGTTGTCACCTGACGCATCAGGACTTGATATCACCACAACGCTTTCGTCTCCTCATCTCATCATTTTGCACATAATATTATACAATCTATTGATGCACCATCTTCTTGCTAAGGGCATGTCCTTGAATTCTCTCATTCTTGTATGATTGTATCTTATTTAAAAGTTGGTTGTCACCTGGCGCATCAGAACTTGATATCATCACAACGCTTTCGGCGCATCAGAGCTTGATATATATATATATGTAATCCTTCTCATTGATTAATACACGAAAATTATTCTCCAATTCTATGATACAACATGACATTAGAGCCTAGGTTCTAGGATTTGTTTCGAAAGTTAGGATACCTAATTTCGAAAATTAGGGTTTATGAACAGTTAGAGTGTGCAACCACCCATTCCATCGGAGGCGAATTGGACGACACCTCCGACCCCACCTCCCAGTGCACCCGCGGCCACCGGTCCGACAATAGGACTCCGCGTGTGTGAGCCACACGCGCCATCAATGCAACACCCTAATTTATAAGATGTTAAATGACTGAAACTTGAAAAAATATTTGATGCGGAATTGTGACATAATTTTATTTTAAATGATGAAGAAATAAACTTTTAATAAGAATAATATTGGTTATATAAAATATTAAAAGGCTTCAAGGAAAGTAAAAACTTTATTAAATTGATTCAAGGGAAAATAAACTTCAAAGACAACTTCAACGTTTCGCAAACATAATGTAAACTAAAATTTAAAGTCTTTTGAATAAGTCTTTCAAAATAAATGCAGAAATATAAATTCTAAGAGAACTTGACCGGTCATTTGATCCCCTATGCGCCTCTGAGCTCATTACCTAAAATGTTAATATGTGGGATGAGCATACACGAATATACTCAGTGTGAGAATCATGCAAGCTTGTTCAATTTAATAAAATAGAATGCACACATGAATATCAAATAAACTTGATTATGCGTCAGGGAGATGAGCAAAGTCATGTGGACAACTTGAATTAACGGTCCTGCTCATCACCTTATGTCAATTGAATAATAATATGTATATTAATGAATGCGAGTAAAGTCAATGGACAAAGTCCTGCTCAACATTAATGTCACATGATCCGTATATGTATATAAATAAATGCGAGCAAAGTCAATGGACAACTGAATAATGGTCCAGCTCAACATCAATATATATACAAATGAATGCGAACACAGTCAATGGCCAACTGAATAACGGTCGTGCTCAACATCAATATATATACAAATGAATGCGAACACAGTCAATGGCCAACTGAATAACGGTCGTGCTCAACATCAATATCAAATGACCCGAGATATGTATACACATATATGTGAGCAAAATCAATGGAAAACTTAACACAATCCTGCTCAACGTCAATTTCAAATGATATAATTGACTGCTAATAAATGATAGCAAAGTCAAATGGACAACTTATGTCATGCTCGTTATATAATGTCAAATAATCACATAACATATAGTATCAAATAATCACATAACATATAATATCATATCAGATAATGACATATCATATCACATAATATTAACGAGAACAAACTCATATAATGTTAAATAATCACATGGCATGTGACATAATATTATAGAGAACAAACACAAGTCAACACATAAAGTTAAGTAAAAATCCACACACCTTAAATCCGTACTTGTAAGTGAATCAACCAAGCAAATATGAAATAAATTTAGTCATAATCCCGCCGCACCTAAAAATTTTCATTTAAATAAAACTTATAAATAATAATTTAATAAACATAATAATGAAATTAATTTAATATAAGAGTTATGCAAGTATTTAATAAATAAATAGATAAATAAGTAAATTTTGTATATGTTATATATAATGTTACTAATTGGAATTATGTAGATGTATTAACTATTCATAAATAAACTATAATAAAGTATTATATATATAGAGGATGTAGATCATATAGAAAGTAACTTTTGAATAGAAAATAGGAAATGATCTCAACCATTAATTTTAGTAGATCAACGGTTATGATCTACCTGGATTTATTGATATTTAAATATATTAAAATATTTCATAAATATGATGATAAGGATATTTATGTAATTGTAACATAATAGAGAAAATAACTAATTCCACCAATTAAGGTAATTGAGGAGAGAGAAGAACATATTATTGATTTACTCCAAATTTGATTTGCATTCCATCGTAAAACACTAGTTTTTTAATTTCTTCCGAACATTCTCCGACCGCCACCATTCCATGCGGCACCAATGACATTGTCATCATCGCTATGATCACCAACGTAGCATTATTCTCGCCACAATGATTTTGCTCTGGCGAGGAGGAGGAAGAGGAAAGATTTGAATTAAAAGAATATATAAATTCGAAGATGTGTAAAAATTCAAGAGCTTACAGTTTTTGAGAATTGAATTTCTGGTAATCTTGCTGTTGATGGTGGCGGCGCTTGAGGGTGGAGTTCCATTGGTTCTTGACGGCGTTGTTGGTTCGGTCAGGGAGGACGCGGGCGATGGTGCTCGACAGTGGAGCTAAGATGGCTGCACCAGCGGAGGCGGCAGGACTTTCTGGAGCGACCCTTAATGTATTGGCTGATGAGGGACCATGATGTCGTGATTTTCTTGTTACTCAAGGTTAAAACTGATATTGCATTGTCATATACGTGGAAATTGCAATGTTATTTTGTTTAATAATATTTTGTTGAACCACACATACATGTGTATTACATTGATATATACATGTAAATTGCATTGACATTTAGATTAGAATGAAATATTTCAGTACCGTCAAATTTATATTTATTTACGAAATACACTGCAACAATAAATATAACGTAATGTATCTGTAATGCCCCGTCTTTTAAATTATCAAAGTAAGCAATATCCGAACTCGCGTGTTATAAAATATATATGTATCGAACATTGTATTTTAATTGTTGAAAGTGGAATCTAGTTGAAAAAGAAATTTTGGATTAAAGATAACAAGTTGTAATACCCCGTCTTTTTAAGTTCCGAAATAAATGATATTCGAACG
>JAPKLX010000191.1:456099-532812 GCA_026898415.1 Leonotis leonurus
CCTTATTCCGCTGCGTAAGGTTTCATTTGAATGTTATGGCGAAGGTGCCAAATATGTAAATTAACTCAGTGTTCAAACTGAATTCAGTTATCAAAATGTCTTTTGTTCAGTCAAAGCTTTCAGGGTTCCACTTTATCCGAATGATTTTTCGTTCAGTCAAAGCTTTCAGTCCGTTCAGTCAAAGTTTTCAGTATCCCACTTGACCCTTCATTCATTCATTCACATTCATTCATTCATATTCATCCATTCATTCATATTCATTCATATGCATTCATTCATTCATCCATTCATCCATCCATCCATTCATATTCATTTTATCCTTTTAGTCGCGCGCCCGGACTCTGCCGGGGAGGGCGGAGGGTCGGGGCGTGACACAAGTATTTAGAAACTACTTGATTAAAACTTCTTTGAGATATTAATATTAAGAATATGCCATATACATTGGATATATAAAGGAAGGTATATGTTATATATTGTGAGAACTATATATATGGTATGTATAGGGTGCTTACGACATAAATGTGTGGTTACATTTACATCTATGTAGATATAAACAAGCTTCACGCCTAATTATATAGATGGTGTTGAAATTCTCACATGCTAGATGAAGTCTCACGCGCATAAGACATTTATGCATATATACTATGACATGCAATTTGATTTTATTGGAAAGAAAAGGGATTGCACTCAAGTAGGTATATGTACATACATGAAAATATACCAAAGAAGGTAAAGAAGGATAAAGATATAAAACACTTACATTAGAAACAAAACAAATTATGTATATATGTACTGTTACATCACCCTGTAGTAAACAAAAAGAAAGGGAAAGAATCCTAAGCTAATAACATAGCTGCACTCGGTGATGTATAAAAATAAAGGAAAGAAGGAAAAGCTTCTATATGTGTAAGAAGTGTGATGATTATGCTGCAAATATGTGGAAAAGAGGGCTAAAGAGAAGGACTAAGGCAGCATGGTTGCTGCAGGGGAAGGATAACAGAGCAGAGGTGTTGTAACCTCGGTTGAGTGAGGGAAGAGGAGACCTCCATCCATGCTTCTTCCATCACCTACAAATATAGAGTGGAGGCTATTAAACTAGCTATACTAAATCTTAAGTATTAAGTAAGAAACAACACTACATCAATATATATATATAAGGGGTAATGACTTGCACCTAGAACCATTTATCACACAACAACCATTCCCATATCAGTACATTAAGAGGAGTAGCAAATAGCAAGAATTGAAGCAGCCCCGATCTCATTTCAAGAAGAAGGAGTTAAAGGCAAAGGTAGTTACCCTCAAACCTTAAACCTTTGTATATGTTAACAAGGAAATCATAAGACTTCCACCCCTAAACTAAACCATAGACAAAACACACTCAGTTAACCATAACATTCAAAAAAAAAGGACAGAAAATTAAAAGAACTTAGAGCATGCTTTGTGTACTGCCTAAATCAGAGCAACCCCACAGTTAATCACCATCTAAGTAAAAGCATAAATTGATAAGGTTACAAACACCTACAGTATATGCTAGAAACTGTAATCAGCTTGATTCAAGTCTTAAGAACCCCAATAAGAACATATACTTGAAGGCATTGAATACAGAATTATGCTAAAGAGCACTAGTCGTGGTAGACAAGTAGAAATGAAAACTGGATATCAAGAACACATGCTACTGAATACAAACTCTCAGGCTGAAACGCTAGGAAAGAACTCAAACAAACACATAGGATTAAAACACACACAAGAAGAATAACTGGATGAAGAAGAAAGAAAACTTAGCTTTAACAAGCTGTTCCATTCGGTGGCCCTAAGAACACCACCTCCATCCAATCTGCCCAATATAGAAATTCAATTAGGAATCCAAACATTAAGTAGGAAATTAAAAGAAAGAGCTTACCATATATATATAAAAAAAAAAAAAACTTACCGAACAGAAGCTGAACTGAGCACTTCCATCCACCGAACCCCAAACCACCAAACCAAAATCTCACCAAAACAAAAGAAATAAGTCAGTAGAGGAAATAGAAGAAATCAAAGCTCGAATTTAAGACATGCACAAGAGGTTGAGGATTTAAAATTTAAAACAGAGACTAATGGAATCAAAACAGCCATCTTACCTTCTTGAGAATCAGAAGTCGAGCACCACTGGCGAGAGAGGGAGAATAGCGAGAGAGAGAGAGAGATTTGGCAGAGAAGTTAGGCAGAAGTGAAGAAGAAGAAGAAGAAGAGAAGAGAGAATATCGAGAGAGAGATATATTGGTAGAGAGATTAGGCAAAAGTGAAGAAGAAGAAGAAGAGAAGGGAGGGAGAGAGTGAGAGAGAGACTGGCGAGAGAGGGAGAGAAGGAGGAGGAGAAAAAAAAAGAAGAAATGGGGAGAGGGAGAGAAGTGTCGGCCGAAGAGGTAAGGTTAAGTTAGGTTTAGGGTTTTTAGATTAGTATTAATTAAGAAGGATTAGGTTAGGATTAAAGCAAAATTTGATGTATTATGGAACTGGGCCGATTAAATTATGGAGTTGGGCCGAAAATTTAATAAGAGTTGGGCCGAGTGAATAATATGACTGGGCCGAATTAATTAGGGAATTGGGCCGAAGAGTGGGCCGAAAATTTAATAAAGAGTTGGGCTATACTTTATTAATGGGCTGAAATTTTTAAATAAAACAATGGCTACCCACACATGATAAATTGGGATAGATAAATTAGTGTTGTGCTAAAATTAATTAATGGGCTAGTAGATACTTACATTATATTCAAACATTAGAATTTATAATTTAGACAATTAATGTCTAATTATTGAATCAAGAAACCTAATTAAATCCAAATTATTGGGTTTTAAATTAAGAGATTAAGTACCTCTAGTTAAACTAAGAAATGAATTGGGGTGCAACCCACTATAAACTCTTAAGGAATTATTAAAGAAATTAATAATTTGTAAGGTTATCTAAATGATTAAATTATTATAGCTTGGTTATATTATTTGAAATATTAATTATAATTTAAACTAAGAATTTAATTATTCAAGTAAGTGTTAATTCACTTATATTACTCAAATGCCAATTACTTGAGTAATTTGAATGAGATTTGAACCTTAGAAAATATATTGATTCGAAGGATCAATATTTCTAAATTATAAAGTCGAGACAAGGACCCGAGAATAATAGATTCTTACGTTTAAATGTATCGAATGCACTAGAGCATTTTGACTTACTCGCAATTGATCTAAAGGTTTTGACGAGAGGTCGTATCTACAATTCAAAGACAAAGCAAGTACCAAACGAGGCTATCCAGGTAGGCTTTCTTATACAAATGAAATGTGTGTGCTTATCCGTATTTATGATTAATTCGTTTCAAAAGCTTTGAATTGAAATTGATATTTCAAGTATTGTCTGCCATAAAATGCTTTTTTTTTATGTTTTGTATGATACCTATCTGATATGATTTATCGAATTCGGATTCCAGTGGGTAAGCAACCCCGCTCGGACTAGTGTACACAATATGACTGTGAGTCGACGAAGGTGTTGACCGGTCAAGTGACCGCGGAAGGTGGCCACCTTCCCGGTACACATAAGATACGGATATGGTAGATTACTAAAGAAACTTAGACAGCTGTCGAACTTAGGGTTTCACAAAAGGGATTTAGTGAACGTAGGTGCTTTTAAAGTCAAAATCCCTATGTTTCACTCTTTATGGCCTGACAATTATATCTGTACGCACTACAAAAAAAAGGACTTCTGGCGACGGAAAAATCCGTTGTTAGGAGAAGAAGTCCGTCGTCCCGGGGGGCTAGCGACGGACTGGCGACGGATTTTTTCCGTCTGCATATCGATCGTCGTTAGCTCCTTGGACGACGGAAAACACAGTCCGTCGTTAGCCACGACGGACAAAAATCCGTCGCTAGGTTCTGCCGGAGGCCGTTGACGGTGCCGGAAAGCTGACGACGGATTTAATCCGTCGTTAGTAGCGACGGACAGCAGTCCGTCGCCCGCCAACGTTGACCGTTGACCTAGCGACGGACCCGCAGTCCGTCGCCAGGTATATTTTTTTTTTTTTTTTAATAAATAATTTTGCTTTTTTATTATTCATTACCTAAAACGTGTCATAACAAACAATACAAACATAATTCAACATTGAACAATAATTTAAAATTGAACCAGTCAAATGAAATTCAAAATGAACGCGGATTTCATATATATATATAATGAACAAAATAAATAATTGTATCAGTAACATCCCACGAAAAATCATAAAATAAAAAAAATAGAGAAGTGTATCAGTAGCATCTACGAATCGTAGTCATCATCAGGAGGAAACTGGGGAGGGGCATCAGACGGGGGAGGGGGAGGCTGATAAGAGGGAAAGAAGGGTGCACTACCTCCCTGCTGAGACTGCATCCAGCGCAGCATCTCGGCATGCTGAGCCTGCATGACCGCCATCTGCTCAGCCAATCTCTGCTGCTGAGCAAGGTACTCACGTCGCTCGCGATCCTGCTCCTCGACTCGGCGCCGCAGCTCCTCGACCTCGTCTCTGGATGCGCGTGATGTGGACGAGAATCCCCCGAATCTGGATGCTCTGAGGGCCTTCGCCGCGCCTCCCGTGCCGAACAGCCTCTTCTTCTTGTCCGGGCCGCCAAGAACCTCCAGATACAGCTCGTTGATGTCGACTGCATCGTGGTCCCCCCTCGGGTAGCTGGGCCCGCTCCTCGTCAGCACGGCGAAACACCTCAGTCTGCATGCATGTAAACGAGAAATGAACATTTGTTAGTATATATACATATTATAAATATTGAAAATCTAATACATATATATATATATATTAGATTTAAATTAAAACTTACCGCTATCGCCTCAGATTTCGGATCGGTGTATGTCCCGTCCGCGTATCGATGCTCGTCCAGGAAGGAGTCGAACATGCACGAAATCGGAGCTACTCCCCGCTCACGACCCTATGCATCAGATCACAATGGAATTGTGTCATTGAAACATGTGTATATGAATTAAAATTGTACCACATACTTACCATTATTATTTAAAATATATTATTACGTACCTTCTCCTCAGCTCGTTGCATGACCGACTTGGCCCCTCCCCTATGCTTGATAGGACCAGTACCCGGTCCCTGAGGCTCAGACAACCGGTTGCGCCTCGCTGACTGGGATTTGGCCACAACATCATCCCGGGACCAGTACGCGAGCCAACCCATCCACACATCATCAGTCCACCATCCAGGCTTCCCACCTCTGGGTGGCGGATCATTCCTCCTCCTCTTGATCCCGCAGATATAATCCTTATATCTCTCCCGGATCTTATTATACCATAACTCCCGAATCTTGGCATCGAGTGCCGGTTCCCAAGTAAATTTTTTCTAGCATTGAAAATGTATGTTAGAAATTGTAGTTATAAGTTATAATTAAGAATGAGTTTGAAAGTTTTAGTAAATTTTCGAACCTTAAACTCCTCCCAATATCGCTGTCTCACGTCCTCAGGCGTGAGCTTCCAACTGTAGCCAGTCGGGTTGGGAACTATCTTAAATAGTTCCCAAATGTAATCTGCCGGGTCGACATGCGGGTAAAATCCCCTGCATAAGTAATTTTAGATTGATTTATGTTAGATTTTTGAATAACTAATTAAATAATTGTAAAAATTGAAGATGTGATTGTATTTACGTACCCCAGCTCACTCACAGATAGAACAACGTCTCCTGTGGGTCTACGCTCTCTCTGACCATCGGTGTCAGAGCCAGAAGACGGACCGCTTATCTGTATGCCACCAATATGGTGGCTCAAACCGCCGGTCCCGGACTCATATCCAGAAGATGAGCCCGGGGAACTACCCCGTCCAAGGGATAGCTGTGATCGGCGTGAACCCCTACCACGAGGAGTCCCCACATCCTCTCGCCGACTGTAAGACATCTATTATGTTGAAAATAAATAGATAAATAAGATTCATAATAGACTTATTAATTAATACGTAGAAGGTTTATATTGAACATAAAATTAACAAGTTGCATTTATAATTAATAATTTGAAATTCGAATGTGTTAAGTTTTGTACACAAAGTGTTAAGGAGAATCCTCTTCATCGTTATAATTTTCATCTTCCTCATTTTCATCTTCATAGTCATCCTCCTCATCTTCATCTTCTTCTTCGTCATCTGAAGCTTCATCCTCTTGATATTCATCATCCTCGTCATCTTCTTCTTCTGTTTCGAGGACATTATCAGAGTCCACGTGGTCATCATCATCTTCAATTTCTACATGTTCACCGTCTCGGGCAACTGATGTAATATCATCTACATCAACAGTAGTTACCACATGAGCGTCATCATCCTCCTGAAACGGTGACTCCAACGTAGACACATCCGCTTGAGACTCGTCGATAGTGGCCCGTGCCTTTATAGAACAAGCTTCCCACCATTCTCTACACTGTTGGTTCATACTCGGATATGAACAGTAATACACCTGTGTAGCTTGAATGGCTAATACAAATGGTTCATATTTTCTAAGTCTGCGCGTATGATTTACAGACACTAAATTGAACTGTGTATGATTTACAGACACTAAAGAAAGTACCTCTCAAATGGATACATCCATCGATATTGGACTGGTCCTCCATCTCTTGCCTCGTCAGCTAGATGGATAGGCAAATGTTCCATTGAGTCAAAGAAGCTTGGTGGAAAGATTCGTTCAAGCTTACACAAAATCAGTGGGATGTTATTGTTAAGTGTCTCCATGTCGTCACTCTTTATGTTTCGTGATGTCAAATCACGAAAGAACAGACACAACTCAGTTATGGACTTCCAAACAGCTTGTGGGAGTAATTCTCGAAATGCAACGGGTAGTATGCGCTGCATGAAAACGTGACAGTCGTGGCTCTTCATCCCAAACATCTTAAGTTTACTCATGTCTACACATCTACCCATATTTGAGACGTAACCGTCAGGAAACTTAAGGGTTTTCACCCACTCACACAAGACTTTTCTCTCCTTTTTATCAAGTGTATAGCATGCCTTAGGATATTTATTAGTGTACTGGTCACGCATCAACTGGGGTCTGTGACAATAGAGGTTGAGTTCCTCCCTCGACTTTGCCGTGTCTTTTGTCTTGCCTTGGACATTCATAACAGTATTGAAAATGTTGTCAAACACGTTCTTTTCAATATGCATAACATCTAAATTGTGTCGAATGAGCAGAGAACTCCAATACGGAAGGTCCCAAAAGATGCTCTTTTTCCGCCATCCAGTGGTAACTTGTCTTAAAATGCTATTATCATCATAATCTTCGGTGACCTTTACTAGTCCCAAATCTTCAATCTGATAAAGTATCTCTTCCCCTGATCTCCTCTCCGGAGGATCATCTGCAACAATCTTATTCTTTCTAAAGGCCCTCCTATTCCTCCTGAACTGGTGATCGTAAGGTAGGAACTTGCGATGTGTATCAAACCATGACTGCTTCCGGCTATGTGTTAAGGAGAATGCTTCTGTTTGTTCCATGCATCGAGGACAAGCTAATCTTCCGGCTGTACTCAAACCAGACAACATCGAGTACGCCGGAAAATCACTAATGGTCCACATCAATGCTGCGTGCATCTGGAAGTTTTGTCTTCGTGAAACGTCATAAGTATGGGCACCGACTGTCCACAATTGATTGAGTTCAGATATAAGTGGTTGTAGGTAAACATCTATCTTATCTTTTGGATTTCGGGGACCAGGAACAAGCACTGTGAGAAACATGTGCTGTTCTTTCATGCACAACCACGGAGGTAAGTTGTAAGGAGTAAGGATAACAGGCCAGGATGAGTACTGTTGTCCCGATTGACCGAATGGTTGAAAACCATCTGTTGAGAGTCCTAATCGTATATTCCGTGGCTCCGCTGTAAAATCCGGGTAAGTCACATTAAAGTGCTTCCACGCCGGCGAATCTGCAGGATGGCGCATAACACCATCATCAGCTGAGGTTGAATGCCAGATCATGTCGCCGGCCGTAGCTTTAGATGCATACAACCTTTGTAAACGAGGTGTTAAAGGGAAGTAGTACATCTTCTTAAAGGACACTTGTTTACATCCCCGACTCCTATTTTTGTATCGGCTTTCATTGCAAAATTTGCAATTCACAAGATGAGAATCCCCCTCCCAATAGATCATGCAATGATTCCTACACGAATCTATCTTTTCTACAGGTAAACCCATTGCCCGTAGCAATTTCTGTGTGCTGTAGTAATTCATGGGCACTTTATGGTGGTCTGGGAATGCCTCATTCAATAACACACACAACTCGTTGAAATATTTTTGTGGCATCCCAGAACGGGCCTTCAAAGTCATCAGACGAGCCACAAAAGACAACTGAGTGTGGTTCTTACACCCAGGGTATAACTCTTGATCGGCAGCGTCCAACAACTCGTACAACAACTTTGCTGTAGCGTTTGGATCTTCCTCTGTGTCATCTGGGTTGTTGAAAGAGGGACCCCCGAGATCATGAACCATCGCGTGATATGTCCCGTACTCTTCCTCGGGTTCTACATCTACGTCAACACGTGTTTCTTGAGCATATGAAGGTATTTCATTTTCACCATGAAACCTCCAGACCTCGTAACCCCGTGTGAAACCCTTTTTAGCCAGATGAAGCTGTACAACATCTGTACTTCTAAAGTATATATTCTTACACTTCACACACGGACACTTGATTTTTTCTCCATCCATTAACTGAGGCTGACTACTTACAAATCTTAAGAACTCGTCAAGCCCAGCAAGGAAGTGCGGATTAAATCCCCCGTTCGGAAGTAAACGCAGATACATCCAATCTCGACTCATTTTTATAACCCTGATTAATATTAATAATTATTTACATAGTAAAATAAAAATTCATTAGTTACGGATGGGACAAGAATATATTAGTGGTCGATTAAATGAGACATTAATTAATTTGAATGAAGATTGCACATGTGTAAACACGGACTCACTTAGGAAAGTGTTATGATTCAGTTGAATTATTTGAAGTTAAATAGAGGAAGAGCATTATAAGTTGATTTGGAGTAGAATAGTGGACGACAATAAAGGACTCGAATTTTGAAAATTATTGTCCCAGATTGAGCATTATGGTTTGTCGGCGAATATTATAAGTTCATTTGCACTTGATTGCATTTGGTTATTTTCGGTCATTTAATTTGGTCATTTTTGGAGATTTGCAGTTGATTGCGTCCAAATTAATATATATCCCATATCACTAAATCTAATCAAAACAGCCAGCTGACACAATCATGAAAATATCCCAACATACATTTCATAATCAAAACATTCGTACATAATAATTAAAAGATCACAACACATGCATCTCATCAAATCACCACAACATAATATTACACATATTGGGAGAAGATCCTTAAGACATAATCAAAATCTATCCCAAAGGGAGAAGATCCTTAAGAAATTAATTATGTCTATCCCAATGTCATAATATATATATATATAAATACAACATTAATCTAAATTAAGATAATTAATAATCTTAAACAAACTTGACCTAAACAATTTATTACGTCTAACCAAATATATTTAATTACCTAATTATTTACATATAATTAACCTAAGTAATTAAATAAGTACATTATTATAATTTTATTACCTTTCACCGAAGTAGAGAGCGCCGGAGCAGCAAAAGGCGGCTCGGGAAGGCTGAGAGAGGAGTCGGGAGACGACAGGCGTAATTGAAGAAACCCTAATTAAACAATTTAAACATATAATTAAACTAACGCTCAATTAACAAATTAACTAATACTAATTAAATTAACATATTAAGTTAATCTAATTAACAAATTAAATTAAACAATTACCTTTCACGAAGGAGGCGACGCCGAAGGGAACCGTCTGGAAGGCAGCAAAAGGCGAAAGGCGGAGCCTAAACAAATTTAATTAAAGTAATTACATTTTAATTAACATATACTAATTAACAATTAAATTAAACTAATTAACAATCTAAACTAATTAGATAATTAAACTAACTATCTTATATATACTAATTAACAATCTAAACTAATTAAACTAATTAAACTATGTTTTATATACTAACTATCTTATATATACTAATTAGCAATCTAAACTATCTTATATATACTAATTAAATACTTAAACTAACTATCTTATATATACTAGTTGGGAACTATCTTATATATATACACTAATTAACAATCTAAACTAATTAAGTAATTAAACTAACTAAATTAATAACTTATTAAACAATTAAATTACTTAATTAAAGCTATATTAATTAACATTCTCAACTAATTAAATAATTAACTATAAAATTAACTTATTTAAACAATTATAACACTAAATAATTATTCAAACTTATAACGCTAATTAATTCAAGAAAGCCAATTAAACATAATCAATTATTCAAACTTATAACCTTACTTAATTCAACCATAATTAATTACACATAATTATCAAATTAACTATAAATGACATTAACTAATTAACAATTAAATTAAAGCAAATAAAGTAATTAAACCTAGATAGCTATATAATATATTAATTAACAATACAAACTATAATTACATAATTAACAATTAAAATACCTAATTAAACCATAACCTAATTAATTAATCTAATTAAACACTAAACCAAAGCTAATTAATTAATCTAATTAAACCTTAAACCATAACCTAAATAATTAATCTAATTAACTAATTAAACAATTAAACTAATTAAACAATTAACACAATATAAACAATAACCTATATAGTATTACTTAACAATATAAACAAATTAAACAATAAATTAACCTATATCAACAATTTAACTAATTAAGTAAATTCATATAATTAAAAATCAATTAATACTAATTTAAATAACTAAACTAATTAAATTAAAAAATACTTAAAATTTTAATTAAACTAATTAAATAATGAAACTATTTAATTACACCTATATATACTAATTAACACATAATTAACACTAATTTAATTAAACACTCATACTTATAAAATTATCAAACAATTAAAAATTAACACTAATTAAACAATTAACTAAATTTCACAATAATTTAACAATTAACCACAATTAACACTAATTTAAAAATTATCAAATAATTAATCAAAATTAGCAAATAATTAACAAAATTTAAAAAAAATAGGGCGTAACATACCTGGGGAGGAACTGCCCGGCGGCGACAGCGGCGGCGGCTGGGCGGCGGCGGCGGGGCGACGTCAACAGGAGGAAGAGAAGGGGCGGGGTGCTTCTCCGGGCAAAAAAACGGAGCCAATTAATTAAAAAAATGTCGAGATTAAGAGGAGGGGGGAGGGAAATCGAACTAATACACATACCTGGGGTTGCTTTGGCCGGTGGAAGGTTGGAATCGCCGGATTTCGCTTCAAATCGCCGGAGAAAGAAGAGGGGAGGTGCTGCTGTATTCTGTTTCGCGAAAATGGTTACTGCCCGATAAATAGGGTGGGACGACGGACTGGGCGACGGACCAGTCCGTCGTCCGATATACAAATTAAATAAAAAAAAAAATATAAACTTGGCGACGGACTAACGACGGACTGGGAGGACGACGGACCAGTCCGTCGTCCAGTCCGTCGTTAACATTGGCGCCACCTTACGCGCCAAAATAACGGTCGCCAGTCCGTCGCCAGTCCGTCGCCAGAGGACGACGGAATACAATTCCGTCGTCAATTCCGTCGCCAGTTGAAGGTTTTTTTGTAGTGACGTATGCGCTTTCGGCATGTGTCTACTGAGTACTTTCGTACTCACCCCTGCATATATTTCTAAATGTGCAGGTTGAGACGTGATGGAATGAGGTGTTTTGCGTGGCTTGTCGGTCTCTTTTGTTGTCGAACTCTCGGGGGTTTACATGTCTTCACACATGCAAACTTATGTAGATCCTACTTCTACTGCAAAATGTTACCTCTTTATCTTATGTAGTTATGAAGAATGTTATCGATTTAGTATTTAACTCCTTTGTTACGAACTTGTCCAGTTGTCGACTTATCATTTTGTTTCATTGAAAGCCTTCGGTTTCCTTTATATCCTTTATTTAATTATTTTATAGTCGCGTATCCCGACTTTTCCACCAAGGGCGAAGGACGGTCGTGACAGTATCAAACGTTTGATTGCAAATTAAAATGACCTAAATTGGTATTGCATGCGGTTTCGGTTGAGTTGTCCAATTAAAATTTAAGTAATTCGAAATTAGGGGATTTTTCAAAATTTTTTGGATGATTATTTTATCCTATAAATTTCTCAAACTACCAAAAATTAAATAGTAATACAATATATATATATATGTCTAATGCAATAATACATATGTATTTAATGCAAATTACATGAATATACAATGCAACAATAAACAAACAACAATTGATGGAAGTTTTTCTCTTTTCTAATGCGGTTCTATAATTAATGGAAATCAAATCAATTTGAATATTATCATAGAAACTGCCAAACAATAAATTGACATATTTATCCTCATTACATCGTGGATTAACAATGCAACGTGTCCAACATAACCAACTCCTAAATTTATGGAATCAAAATCAATCGTAGAATCTATTAAAATGATCATGGACAATATCACTTCATATTTCCTACTATTACCCTCTTTTTACCAGAACTCACCCCTATGTTTATATATGTACTAATCAAATTTATTACTATATAAAAGCAAAATCATGCCAATGCATTTTCCCTCCTAAATAATAACTTTTCCCTCCTAATTTTGCATGTCCCATGCAAAAAGGTTCATCATTCATAATTTATGTCATTATTTCTCAATGCATATACTATTTCCAAGAATGCTATTATTCCCTTCTTTAACTATGTCTTCCAATAATTTTACTATTTCCAAGAGTGTTTTGTTACATTTTTTTTTCTTCAAACATTTACTAATTTAGATGCAATAATATTTCTATTACTTCCAATTGAATGAAGTTATCATTCAAAATATTTAATTTCAAATAACATAATATTGAATATTTTATATACACACATATTATATAAAATGTTTATGCTAATTGTAATGGGATATCTACTTTTTCAATAATCATTTGACATATTTTATGAATAATATTTCTAGTAATTCTAATTGAATGAAGTTAATTACCATTTAAGAGTGTTATTATTACATTTTTTATATACACATATATCTCAATGATTTTACTATTTTCAAAAGTGTTATTATTACATTTTTTTTTCTTCTTTAAACGTTTGCTAATTTAGAGGCAATAATATTTGTATTAATTCCAATTGAATGAAGTTATTACAATTCAAAATGTTCAATTTAAACTAATATAATATTGGTTTGTTTATACACACATATCTATATAAATTGTTTATGATAATTGTAATGGAATATCTACTTTTTTTCAATAATCATTTGAAATATTTTAAATTAAAAATAATTATTGAATTTTAAGATACCACCAATCTAATTTAAATATTAAATTTAAACTACCCGAATCGAAAATCTCCAAATTTCTGGAATCGGTTCCAGAATCGATCTAGTAATCGGATATCAGAATAATCGATTTGGTTCCGGATAGTACCGATCAAAACCGATTTTATTAATACATATTATATTTGATAGCTTTATTTGTACATACTCAACTTAATTAATTATTTAATTTCATAAATTTTATATTACACATTATATTTGATAGCTTTATTTGTGCATTACAATTTATCTTAATTGTTTAATATTTTTGTTTAATTGTCTCTTATACAATAAGAATATAAACATAACAAATGATATTATCGTTTTTTTAATACTTCTTGATGCATAACACATAATTTTAAAAATTAAACAAATATGTAATTAGATTTTTGTGCTTAGTTAGGTAATTAAGTTTTAACTTTTCACCCTTTCGGCCTTTTAATTTTAGAAATTAGGATTTAGGAGAATTAAAAATAAAATTTTAATTTTAATTCTAATAAATTGGGTATTTCAATTCTATCCATAACCGATCGGGTAGAATCGATACCCGAAATATTAATAGAAGTAGGAATTAATCGGTTCTAGTACCGGAACCAAAAAATTCGATTCTTGGTTCCAAAAGAACTGATGGTTCCAATTGAAACCGAGAACCGAAACTCATCACCCCTAAAGAAAATAAATGTGTCAGGTTTAATTATAGTTAACACATATGAAACTAATTATAAATAATTTCTTCATTATATGATGTAAATAATTTTATTATTTTTCAAGCAGTTAAAATAAAATATTACTATTGCAATACGCAACACAACTCGCGCGGGTAAATCTAGTATTTAGCAAAGGGAAATGACTACAACCGACAACAAGTAGGTGACTAAAACTGAAGTTTTCATTAATTTATCTTAATTGAATGAAAATAAGAAACCATGAATATAAATTAAAAGCACATATTTATCACTATGAACTTAAAACCAACTCAAATTGATTCATTACTTCCCAACCTATTCATAGAAAATATATATATATATATATATATATATATATATATATATATATATATATGGGCCGGATCTAATAGGATCCAACCCTTAGGTATTAACTAGGATCCAATTAGGACCGTAGATCAATTGTATTTGAACGACTAGGATTCAATATAATTATTATACTAATTAAAATTAATATAATGATTATTTATTATAAGTAAGGTCAAATTAGTAATTTACATTGTGGAGATAAAATTTAAATTAACAAAATTGGTTGAAATAGACCTAAATTTTGGGCACTACGATCAAAAAAATAGAATTAACAAATCAAATAAAATTCAATAAACAAGATAAAGTGCATTAAGCGGGTACATTATTCATGTAAAAGATATGAATTATAATATATTGTAATCAATAATTACATTGCTTATTTTTGAACACCACATAGCTTATTTTGTGGTATAATAATGCTTAAATTATTATATATAATTCTAATTATAATATATTGTAATCAATAATTACATTGCTTATTCTAGAACACCGCGTAGCTTAATTTGTGGTATAATAATGCTTAATTATTATATAAAATTCTAATTAGAATATACCGTGAGCAATAATTACATTGCTTATTTTAAAATACCGAATAACTTATTTTGTGGTATAATAATGCTTAATTATTTTATATAATTCTAGTTAGAATATACCGTAATCAATAATTACATTGCTTATTTTATAGTACCACATGGCTTATTTTGTGGTATAATAATGCTTAAATTATTATATATAATTCTACTTATAATATATTGTAATCAATAATTACATTGCTTATTTTAGAACATCGCATAGCTTATTTTTTGGTATAATATTGATTAATTATTATATATATCCAGCGGTGAGTTATTATCTCCTTGATAGTTATAATTTATAGCTTAATTTTAGGTATTATTGCTAAAGACATGTATATATTAAATAAGTTAAGATTATAATAATAATAGTAAATTTACTTTTATAACCTTTAAAATAATAAAATAATAACATAATATTAAAATAATTGAATAAATTATAACCATAAATCAAAACAAATCAACGATCAGTAATGGATCCTAGTTAACACGTGGAGAAACGTTATCAAAGGATTTCCTGCGATTATTTCTAGTATGGAATGAGGCAATCATCCACTTTGGAGGAACGCCCTTTTTTTTTCAATAATACACATCCCTAACGACGGATCGTCCCATCGTTCATCCGTCATCGTGGCTCCAGTAACATCGACAGCCACCGGGGGAACTGACGACGGAATTTACAGTCCGTCGTCAGGCACGACGGACATATTTCGTCGTTAGTCCGTCATTAGCTGACGACGGACTGTAAATTCCATCATCCGAAGGGCTAACGACGAACGAAATACAGTCGGACAAGGTCCATCGTCCATCCGTCGTTAGCCCTCCGGGATGACGAAAATCCAGAGGCTAACGACGGAATATTTGGTCGCCAGTCTCCTTTTTTTTGTATTGTAAAGTAAAAATTCAGGTTGTTACAATCAACATCTATGGCGGCAGGTTCTGTCCAGATCTAGGGCAACACTACCCATTTCGTTTCCAAGCGACGACGGTCAACTCGGATCGCTCTCTCAGTAATTTCTCAGCCAGTTTCAATTTGCATCGTGTGACAGTGTGAGATTTGTGGAATATTATGGTACATTTGGGTCTCTTCTCTGATTTATATGGTTGATTACCACTGGATATATTATGACTGAAGATCAGCTAGGATATTCATTCACAAAGGCCCTCAATGGGGTTAGGATTAATTATTTGTGTAACAAACTTGACATAATCAATGTTTATGCTCCAGCTTGAGGAGTAGTGTTATAATGTATATATGACAATTAGCACTATGGTTCTTTATTACCTTATTTAGCATAACATTAGTCTTTGTGTGTGTATATATATATATGTATATACTCCCTCTCATTGATTAATACACGAAAATTATTCATCAATCCTATGATACAACAAGTATCATAAAAATTAAACATTCTAAGACATATAGAAGTCACTTATTGTTGTTGTAAGTTATTCTAAAACGAGACTATTAGTTCTGTTAGGGTTTGCATAACTCAAATCATGTTTTATGCTTAGACGTTGTATCAGACTTGTTTTTAGTTTCAATTTAATGAGAATAAATGTTTCTATCATTGGTTTGTTATTTATTATCTGTCTTTATTCAATTACAAACAAGTTAATTTCCTATAATTGTAGACTGTGTAGTGGATCCATGATTACGAAAGGTTACACATTTAGCTCCTTTGTAGGATAAAACTCACAGCCTAGACAGACTTGGACAGTGTAGTCGGTAAAGACTGCGGTATCATTTGATGCGAGAGCTGACCTTAACCCGCAAAATGATACTGGTATGCATAAGCTGACACACATGCTTTGCGTATACATATTGAGAGATTTGACAATGAGATAAGTTATACGTGTTGTTGCTTAGAACGAGGTCTCACACATTAGTTATTTCTTAATCTGTGACGATGACATTAGTATACGCGACTAATTAAACGTTGCTTTGATTCATTTGCACTTACGGATTTTTCGTAACCTTGTATAATAATGTCTTGGGCGGTAATGATTGGTCTAACGAGAAGTGCTCGATTGTCAATCGCATGGAATATTGTCTCGGTGACACGAGTTGATTAAATCCGCGTGAGGCGTTCAGAAAGGTTTGTTGCATAAGTAACCCGACCGGTTGGAATTTATTCCATATGCAATAATCAAAGTCTGAACCGGATCACTCACGAATAAATATATTAATTAATTATGAGTTGTCAGCAAAATCAATTAATTAATAGATTTAATAAATCTTAAAGGCGGGAAATAATTAATGATAAAAAGTGTTACATCCGTAATTTGAATGGTTAAAGATAATTCAATATTTATCATATAGTGGAGTTGATAAATGTTTATAATAGATTTATAGTTTATTACATTTCCTAAGAGTAATTAATTTGAGAGTTTAATTTAACTTAATGTAATAATTAATTTAAGTCTAAGTTTGACCAAGACAATTAATTAAATTTAATTTGGTCAAAATGACTTGAAAATTAATTAACTTAAGTTATGATTTTGACTTGGTCAAATTAATTTAAATTTATTCAAATTCCAATTAATTTGTTTAAAGATGGATTTGTTAGAAATAAAATGGGATTAAAGTCTATTATTAGTGGATCTTATAAAAGAAGAAGGGGTGGCATTTTTTAGTGTGTTACACCTCTAGAGAAATCACTAAAAAAGTCTGTTGGGAACCCCACGATTTATTTATGTTTTGATGATGTTTCTCGAAACTACACGAGTCAATTTTTAGGACCTCTAAAGAAAACCAAGTAGTCATTGTCATCTATTAAGGAATGTTTAAGTATAAAAGAAGCAGATCGTTTTAAATTTAATTGCGATCTGTATTATTCTAGTAAAAGACTTCCTGGACACAATGATTACTAAGATAACAAGTATATTCTACATTGTATAGACAACTAGTTACCAATACATCGAGCAAATCATTTTATTAATAACGATATGCTCCACTCACTTGCAGCTCGCTGTCTTTGTTACTTGTTTTGGTTTTGATTTCTAGAATCTATCTTTCACAGATCACAAATGTAAAAGTAGTTTGAAGTTTCAAACTTACTTATAACGATCTGATTTTCTAGAATAGAAACAGCTATAAAAAGGGAACAGATTGCTTCTATACTTGTAATTCATTACAAGAGGTTGAGCAACTCGTTCGGCAGACTACAGCCCGCTACGCATACAACAACAGATCGTTTCAACTCATTACAAGAGGATGAGCAGCTCGTTCAAAAGACATCACCAGCCCGCTGTCAACATAAAGCAACAGATCAATTTTATCAAAAACGATATGCTCATCATCATCTCTACGAATATGAAGTATCTAACATTATCATAACCAAAGAAATGGAGGAACAGCTCGATAGACAGCGAACTACTACTATATCAAGATCAAGCTGCACCTCACGATAACTACGGTGGACTGCCGACATACCTAAATTTGTCACAAGTCAACCTCTTAGTGTATTGTCACATCAACAACATGCTTTAAGGAATGAAGTACGTGGATATCAATTTACAATACGGTGAATCATTCCCAGTATGGCAATACATTAGAAAATTGCGTGAAAGGTGGAACAAGACTCTCATTTGGCAGCGCGTGTCTCAACAACACTGCCATGCATTTAATGCAGCCATTAATGTAAAGAAGAAGGACGTCTTCTTTTCCAACGGATAGTTCCTGCAAAGGTCCTATAAATACCACCTTCACCTCCAGAAAGAGGTACGAGATTCAAGATATTATCCTGCTATTACTCTGCTAAAATCTTCAAGCTCTCAACATTCAAAACACTTCCAATCATCCCAGAATTCTTTGTAGTGTTTACTTGTGTTGAATGTTTACTTTCTGGAAATCTGTTTTTACAAAACCTAAAGTTAGGATCTAGAGTTGATACAGTTGTAATCCTAGATTGTAGTTTTCAATCTTAGGAAGAAGATTTGTAATTACAAGAAATTATCTAGGTTTGATAATTCTTGTGGCTCGTACTCAACGAGTAAAAAGAAAGGAGAAAGCTAGTGGATTTTCGATCTAGATTTGATCGAGCCGTGGACGTAGGGAAAGTTTATCCCGAACCACGTTAACTGCTTGTGTTCTTTATTTCTTATTTATTTCTTTATCATCTTCTTCATACTCTTGCATTCAAAACTGTGTTGATAATATCTTGAAGTAAAGAAAACGTTTTTCACATTAAAAAGAGCATTAACCACCATATTCCACACACAACTTTAATCAAGTTTAAATTTGTATTTGTTATTCTTGATTATTGTTTTCACACATAAGGTGTTATTTGAGTAAGATTAAATCTTCCTGACAAGAAGATTTTTTTTTACTACTCTAAGCTATCTTATCTATTAAGTGTGCTTAAACCTTATACTTTACCTTAAAACAAGAAAACTAAAAAAGGTTGGATTGGTGTATTGGGGGGGGGGGGGCGCCCCCCCCCCCTCAATCTAGCTCTTTCGGGACCAACAAGTGGTATCAGAGCAGTGGTCCATTTTGACCATTGTTTCTATTTCACAAGAGCTTATCTCTGTGTGGTCATCTTGGATAGATCTTGAAAACGTTTTCAAAGCATAGTGCACTTGCATTTATCTAATCATCTTCTTTGAAGTTATGGAAGGACAGATGATACGTGCGTGTGAAGATATTTCCATCGCATGGTATGATGACTGGAGCTTCAAAATCGAGATGTGTTTACGTGCTCAACACATCAAAATGTGGATGGTCATTACTGATGAACCCATCAAAATAATGAATAAAGGAAGTGCTGAAATAAAAGATGGAACTGGTCCAACTCCTTCGTTAATCATAGTTGAGAAGGAGAAGACAATTGATGAATATATTGCAGAAGAAAGAAAAGAAGCTGGACTTGATGATTTTGCCAAATGACTAATTTCAAGCACTGTAAGAGGCATATAATTGGCCAAAATTAGACATCTCCAAACAGCCAAAGAGATATGGGACGTGTTCAAAGAAATCAGCTTTGGATCAGACATCATTCAAGAAAACAAGCAGTCTATCGCTTGTAATAAATTTGAATAGTTCAAAATGAAGTCTGGAGAGACAATAGCTCAAATGAAGAATAGATTCACAGAAGTTCTGATAGAGAAAGTCATGATTGACAAAAACAAGTATTCTCAACGAGAGAAAAACTTGAAAGTAATACGAGCTCTACCTGCTACTTGGGAAATTTACTCAGCCATGCATCCCATGATGCCAGAGTTCAACTCTCTTACCACTGACTCATTATTTGATTTACTTACTGGAAATGAGTACGAGATCAATCGTATTCATGGTGTATCTAATCCTTCTTATAGTAAACCATATTCTGCAGGAAACCATGATAAAGAAACAGCCTTCAAAGTAAAGATGAAAAATAAAGAAGCTACAAAACAAACTCCCACTGTTGTTGTCAAAGAATCATCAAGCTCTGAAGATGAGAACTACCCTACGAAGAATTATTTCGAGGAGTACTCTCTCATGGCACAAAGATTCCAAAGAATGGAAGTAAAAGCCAACAGATACAAGAGGCTTTACAAAGAAAACAACAACAGAAAATACAAAGGGAAAGATCGATCTGGTGATCAACCAGCTCGAAGGAATGAGGTAAAATCTACCTCATATGTTAAAGCTGATCTCTCCGAATATTCTTGCTTTAAGTGTGGCAGGAAGGGACATTTCAAGACAGACTGCCCTGACATATCAAAAGCAGAGAGAGATGAGCTTCGTGCCAAAAGAGATAAGAAACTCAACGAGCAAAGAAAAGCAATGCTAGCCGAAGAGAAATCATCTCCAAGCCACCTGTCAGACAGCTCATCTGAAAATGATGAAGCCTTCATAGCTGATGAATATGAAGAATGGGATGAGTGTCTAATGGGCCATGACAATGGACTTGACAATCAAGAGGTAAATTGTCAAAATTCTATTTCTTCTAATCAACCTATATGTAATTCTGGTGATGAAGAAGAAGGTGAAGACGATCTGTCCATCGAAGATTTTACCAAACTCATGGAAGATCATGCAAGATTGAACAAGATGTTCAAACATGCAATAAAATGGAAGAATGGCGAATACCATTTAAGAAATGAAGGAAATCAGCAGCGCGTTCAATGACAGGGAAAATGCTCTGCTAAAGCAACTCAAAAGCAAGAGCGAAGAAAATTACTCACTGAATGCCAAGATATCTGATCTTATTGACCGAGAAACTTCCGCTCAACATAAGATAGATGATTTGAGTGCCATAATCAATCACTCAATCCACAAAAAGGAAGATCGAATTCAACTCATCAACGACATGCAAAGAAGAGCTACAGATCGTACTGGACTTGGATTTGACGGAGTTAACAAAGGACCATCAACAGGCAAATTTGTCAAAGAAAAGGGAAAAGATAAAATAGTGAATCTCAACAATAGTGTGAGACAACCACAAGCTATTTTGATCAAGGAACAAGCCTACCATCAACAGCTAGGCCAGCGACAACAGAAATACACCACTCAAGGGATTGAATATCAACAAAGGAAACAACCTACTCAAGGGACTAATCAAAATGCTCAAAGAAAACAATAGCGAGCTCCTCTCTTGGTTAACCAAAGAAAACCACATGTCCCATCCAAACCATCTGCTCCTAAGAAATCAACTGCACCTACTCAACCACCTGCTAAGAAGAAGCAAATAGTGTACATCGATTTCAGTGGCAAACAAATTAAACCATCACAAAATGTTACGATTATTAGGCAGATTTGGGTTCCAAAAGGAACTTGGACTACTAACAAAACACCCTCATTCAGTAGGGTAGCTAAATAATCTTTCATTGCAGGATAAGAGATTGATGAGAAGAAAGCACACAGCTCGGGACGCGGTATGGATACTTGATAGCGGATATTCCAAACATATGACATGCAATAAAGACTTGTGTGAATCAACTACAAGGAGAGCATTGGACCAAATGTTACTTTTGGAGGAAATTCAAAAAGATACACAAAGGGTTATGTTGATCTTCAAGTTGGTAACACCACTATTCTCAATGTATCATATGTTGAAGGTTTAAATCATAATCTATTCTCAATTAGCCAATTTTGTACTAATAACAAGAGAGTAGAATTTACAGCTAACAAATGTCTCGTCAAGAACATAGAAGGAGAATAAATTCTTCTTACTGGGATTTTGCAGGACAGGTTGTACATCGTACAATGGAATGACCAAACTGAAACCTGTCTAATAACAAAATCAAGTACAGAGACCAGCTGGTTATGGCACAAACGATTGAGCCACTTAAATTTCAAATCAATCAACAAGCTGGTGAAAAATAATCTTGTTGAAGGTCTACCTACTCAAATCTATGACAAAGACCATGTATGTGAAGCTTGTCAAGCGGGAAAACAAACAAGAACATCATTTCCTACAAAGGCAGCTCACTCTACTTCAAGGATCTTGGAACTTCTACACCTAGACCTTTTTGGACATGTATCTCTATTAAGTGTAAACGGTAGAAAGTATACTCTTATTGTTATTGATGATTTCTCTAGATTTACTTGGGTTGTTTTCATGTTCAAGAAAAAGGAAACTCTAGAGAAACTACCTGATCTTCTCAACAGACTATCAAATCAAAAGGAGACATCCATCATCACCATTCGATCTGATCGTGGAACTGAATTCATCAATCATATGATTGAAGGATACTGCTCAAAAATGGGAATTCAACATCAAACTTCAGCAGCTCGAACACCCCAACAAAATGGGATTGTGGAAAGACGTAACAGATCACTCAAAGAGGCAGCCCGAACTATGTTAAATGAGATCAACCTTCCAAAGAAGTTCTGGGCAGAAGCAGTCAACACGGCATGCTACACACAAAATCGATCTGTCATCACACAACGACACGGGAAAACTCCATATGATCTATGGAATAATAGAAAGCCTCGAATTTCATACTTTCGATCATTTGGTTGTAAATGTTAAATTCATAACAATGGGAAAACTCAATTAAAAACATTTGATAGCAAAAGTGATCAAGGAATATTCTTAGGATATTTTGAAATCAGTAAAGCTTATAGAGTTTTTAATAAGAGAACTCTTGTTGTGGAAGTAACACCACATGTTGTTTTTGATGAAGCTAATTTTGAAGTTTCAGGAATAGATAGCTCTTCTTTAAAAGATGATCTCTCTCATTCAACATTGAGAAATTCCACAAATAAACTCATCGATGACATTCTCTTATGGAGTCCACGAAAAGATGAAGATGAAGAAGAAACTAATAACCAACCTGTTGTAGAGAAGCCACAGCAAGGGGGAACAGATGTACAAATAACACATCTAGGGGGAACAGATGAAGGGGGAACTTGACATGAAGAATGTTAACAACAATCTGTTGCTGAACAAAACATTCCTCAATCTGCTACACCCACAACTCAACAACCATCTGTTCAAAACTTGGTAAATGAAGTATCAAGTATTAACTTAAACACTGACAATCCCTTTGATGTTCCTATCACAGATCATCCCGAATTTGGGAATCCACCCGATGAGATAGAAATCGAAGTATCTGAGGAAGAAATGAAAAGGCGAAGAAAATGGGTAGATAGCCATCCATCAGACCTCATTGTTGGGAACCCAGCAGATAAAGTCAAAACTAGACGCATGCATGGAGAAAGTGCATTACTAAGCTGCTATCTTGCTCACACTGAATCAAAAGACATCGAAGAAGCCTTATAAAGTGCAGATTGGATCAATTCCATGTAAGAAGAATTAAATGAATTCAAAAGAAATGATGTATGGTATATGGTGGATCGACCTAAACATCAAGGTGTTATTGGAGTCAAATGTATATTCAAGAACAAGAGGGATGAAACAGGTGAAGTAGTAAGAAACAAAGCAAGACTAGTTGCCAAAGGATATTGTCAACAAGAAGGGATCGACTTTGACGAAACCTTCGCACATTTGACATGACTAGAAGCTATCAGATTGTTTCTTGTCTATGCAGCTTTCCAACGTTTCAAAGTATTCCAAATGGATGTAAAGAGTGTCTTTCTAAATGGAATTCTAGAAGAAGAAGTCTACTTGGAACAACCACCTAGGTTTGAAGAAGAAGATGAAAACAAGGTGTACAGATTAGCTAAAGCAATGTATGGACTAAAACAAGCTCCTCGAGCTTGGTATGAGACACTGTCCACCTTCTTACTTCAATCGGGATTCAAACGCGGATCAGTAGACAAGACATTATTCACCATCAAAGTCCAAGACTATATCCTTTTAGTTCAAATTTATGTTGATGATATTATTTTTGAATCCAAATCTGAATTTCTTTGTAACAAATTTAGCAAGCTAATGCAGGAAAAATACAAGATGTCGATGATGGGAGAAATGAATTTCTTCCTAGGCTTGCAAGTCGAACAATCTGCTGATGGAATCTTAATCAATCAATCTAAATACATCAACGATCTCATCATGAAATTTGGAGTTAAAGATTGCAAACCAGTAAAAATTCATATGCAAACAAATGGACAAATTGGTCCTGATATACTTGGGAAGGCAACAGATATAAAACAGTATTGTGGTATTATCGGATCACTTTTATATCTAACTGCAAGTCGACCTGATATTACATTTTTTGTTGGTGTTTGTGGTAGGTATCAAGCTAGCTCAAGGGAATCCCACTTGGAAGCAGCCAAAAGAATTTTGTGTTATCTCAAAGGAACCATGGAAATAGGTTTATGGTATCCTTGTGATGATAATTTTGAATTAACAGGTTACTCTAATTCTGATTATGCAGGTTGCAAGCTTGATAAAAAATCCACATCTGGGACTTATCAATTTCTTGGAAGCAAGCTCATTTCATGGTTTTCTAAAAAGCAAACTTCGGTTGCAACCTCAACAACAAAAGTAGAGTACATGGCAGCAGGGAGTTGCACAACACAAATTTTGTGGATCAAACAACAACTAAAAGATTATGAAGTCTACATGGATGGTGTGCCAATATTTTGTGATAGCTCAAGCGCAATTGCCATCATACAAAATCCTGTTCTACACACTCGCTGCAAATATGTGGATGTTCGTCACCACTTTATTCGTGATCATGTTGAAAAGAAGAACATCAAGATCGAGAAGATTCATATGGATGTGCAGCGAGCTGATATTCTCACAAAATCATTACCCGAAGACAGATTCAAAATGCTTTGTGGAAAACTGGGATTGATAAATTTTATCGAAATTAGTACAAGTGTCGATAACAGCTAGCTGGTGGTAAAAGGTCATCTGTTATCACATCTTTAACTTTAGCTACATATTTCCTAATATATATGTGTTGCAAAAAATTTTTTTTGTGTGAAAATTCCAAGTAAAAACAAGCTGCTTAATTTTGAAAATTAGCAGCTAGCTGATTAGTAGAATGCAAACAGCAGATCAATCAAAGAAGAAAGCAATCTGCTTATTTATCAAAAACAGCAACAAGATGCATAAAGTGGAAAATTAGCAGCTAGCTGACGAAGTCAATAATAGCAGATCGATCAAAGAAGAAAACGATCTGCTTATTTATCAAAAACAGCAACAAGATGCATAAAGTGAAAAATTAGCAGCTAGCTGTCAAAATCATATATAGCAGATCGTTCGAGCCATAAAACGATCTGCCAGTGCATTAATCAAGGGGGAATTTAAACTAGAATCATAAAGTTCATTTATTTCTCTAATTCCTTTAGTATTGATGTCTCATGATTAATAGAATATTATTTTAATACTAGGAAATACCTACAGCCAAAGTGTCAGAAAAAGCATTGGATAAAGTAAAAACCATTTAATGTTGCTGTCCTCGGTTCCTGTTTCGAGGCAATGATGTGATCTCTTTGAAGATGCAATTTGATGGCGTATGCACTTCAATCGATTTTGGGCGGCAAATGATTAGATCAGGAAGCAATCTCAATCGTTACTTGTTATTACTTTTATACGATTTAATTTGGATCGTTCATTATTTGCCTATATATATGTGATGGTTTGACTGTTCTTCTCACACTTTCAAATTCCCTCTCACATAAACCTAAAACCGCCATTGTTGTACTCAAGCTTTCAAACAAAACTCTATCTTTTACCAAAACCACTCAAAACCTTTTCAAAATGCCTACATCTGAAACTAGTTCTTCATCTTCTCAAGCACCTCCGATTCCCTTGTCGGAAATGCTGCACATAATAGAGGCGAAATTATCGCCTGAGCCTCGCGCCGTACTTACATATCACGGGTTTCGTACCTTAGATGTGTTGTTCAGTAAAATCGAGGCGTGCACAGGTTAAAACCCACAAAAACATGAACTAGGATTTAATGTATGTGCTCATGTTGCTCATACTGCATGTATTGAACACATCTTGACTATCTATGAAAGCATGATTACGTGTATTTCAGTATGATCTATGTATTTCATCTTCCTCGTGTGTTATGACAACTGTACTATAATTGTTAAAATCATATATTGTGCACTCACTGGATTAAATATGTTTAATTATGTGTCCATCACTGTTTTTGTGATTATAATGAGATGGTAAATCAATGGCCTGTCTACATATAAGTGTTTTAATAGAAAACATCAAACACTTAACTGAAATTTCTTTCTATTTAGGGTTCCACAAGATCATCATCATGGAACCAGATTATTTTCTTCCACGACATATTGCGTTATTATATTGCTTGTGGATGGTAGATGATCGAGAAGAATATACAGTAAAGATTCTTGTCGAAAAGACAAAGGAGGACAACATTCGCACTACCGTGATCGAGATGATTCTTCAGACCTATCACTTGGCTGATGCAGGTGATATTGTGGTTGAAGAAGTCACGGATGAGCAAATCCAGAAAGCTATTGATATAATGCTTGCTCATCCATTCGAGTGGACTGGAAAGGCATTCAATAGAGCGTTAATACTTCCTAGCTACAGACTTCTTCTCGACTATGTCCAAAAGGTATTCCTTGGACACCAAGGGACATACGACTCGGTTACAGCGGGAAAACTCAAGATAATGACAGCAGTTGTGTTGAATCTTAACGTGAGCTTATAGTGGATGAGGAACAACAGATTGATATTCGTCAAGACAATGATGGAAATTGCACACGGATGAACATCAAGCGACCTCTTCGCCTTTCCACCAAATTGAGTACCATCATTGTCGGCTTCTTCCAAAAAGACAAATGGCATAAATCCGTAGAGTTCAGCAAGGACTGGATATTGCCAAGGACAAGACACCAGATGGAGATGTCCTTGGGGATTGTCTCCCAAATTTTTCTTAAAGTCACAGATGAGAAGATAAAGTAGGCGCTGATCCGGGTTGGTCAATCAAATCCGGAATGGATAATTCCAACCAAGAAACCCGCAACAGTTGGTGAGGCCGCTGCAGCACAAACAAAAGAGGAGATCGCTGCAGATCGACCTGTTAAGAGGAAAGCAGCTGGTAAACCTAAACTAGCTGCTGCTACCAAAAGGACAAGAAAGACAAGGGTAGGAAGGAAAGAGTAAACCCACTGCTCGCAATCTGGTGGATGAGTTGGAAGCCACAGATGATCAAGTTAAGGAGCCATCTGCTCTTGATATAAATGAAGTCGAGGTGGAGGTCGATGTTCACGAGCAGCCCGCTGCTGATGTTGATGAACGATTGAAAGGGGCTCAATTGCTTTTCATGCAACTACAAGAAAAGGCCACTGATGTGGTAGTCAAATCGATGCTTGGAATCCATCTGACACCGAAAACTTTTGAAATGGCTAAACGCTTTCAAACCTAATTGGAAATTCTACATCTTGGAAGCCATACTACTCCTCTTCTCCATCAACGAGCTTAAGACTGAGGAGAGTAAGCTGCTGCAGTACTTTGGATTTCTTGATATTCCTGATGCCCGACAGTATTTTCGAACTTATGTTTTGACAAAAATGAAAGAAGAGGTTGTTAATCTTAAGATAGATCTGGCTCCCCACTAGGAAAAAGAATAAGACTTGTACACTTTTTCCGTGGATTTGCAGTCGGGCGACTTTGATGACATCTTCAATTTTGAAGAGAAGACTGTGGAGAAAGAAAAGTCCCTTGACTCACCTACATCACAGCCCGCTGCCACGCTCAAAATGGAAGAACAAACCACTGTTGCGGAAGAAGTTGACATGGGTATCTGTGAACCATCTGCCCCAGCAGAACCAGATGTTGAACCATTGGAAGTTGATGTGCAAATCGATGAAGTTTACACTAAAGGCACAGCACTAGATGGGTTCAAGCAGCACACTCTGGAGGAATTACTTGATGCTTCTCTTGGGCCACAGATGCCTCCAGAACAACTCAGTGAGCTCATACATCTATGAATCAATAATCGATCTGCTGCAATGGCTAACTTTATCTATTCTGCTGTTGAAAAAGCCTTGCATGCAGTTGAAAGCAACTTCCAGCTTGCTCATTCAAACTTATCCAGCGAGCTGCACAAGGACTTGGACAATGATCGCGAAGTGTTTGACAAATTTAAGGAGGAAACAAACAGCAAGATTGCTGCTGTTCAAGAAGAAGTCAATACTTTCGAACAAAAGATGAATGCTGCTGGAGGAAAAATGGTGGCTGAGGTCAAGAAGCATGTGGAGATACAGTATGAAGACATGGAGAAAACTATGATTCCTATCGTGGTCAAAAATGAACTGCCAACCTTACTCAAAGACCAATTGAAGACAGCACTACAAGAGGCTGATGTAGCCACTAGGGATGAAATTTTCAAAATCAACAAGTCAATAACAGATATGAAAGTTGCTCACAGCGAGTTGTCAATCGACTTCACATCACATCTCAAGGCTGCATGCAATCAGTTCAATGAAGTCACTGGCAACATATCCACATTTCTGCAATACAAAGAAGATGACGAGGCAAAATTCAAATCGCTCAATGATGAACTCGCCTCTCTTCGACTCATCATCTCCAAGAATTTTATTGATGATGTCGAAAAGGGGGAAGAAAGAGTTATCCAGCCCGCTGCTCCCACTATCCAAACCAAGAAGAAACCTGCTGCAAAACCAGCTGCTGCTAAGAAGAAAAAGTTGACTGCAAAGCAGGCGGCTGATGCCAGACAGTTGCAAAGAGAGAATGAAGAAAAACAAAAGAGAGAAGAGGATGCACGAAAGGCAGCTGATCGAAAAGGAAAGAAAATAATGACAGAGGCTGATGAAGAGGAAGAAATGTTTTTGGATGGTTACAAAGCATAGCAGATCGCTGATCCTGATTTTCGAAAGCTGTGGAGAGCGGAAAAGCAAAGGCAAGGGAAAACAGAGACAAAGGATGATGATAAAGATGAGGATGCAGATGAACATTCAAATCCCATATTCAAATTTTTTAAAAAATTCCAACTGACCGAGCCGCAAAGTTTGACATGGATTCACAGTAAAAAAGGCTTCCCAATGGAACAATCTGGTCAAGGAATTTATAATGCAGTATTAGTACTTGATGGATCAAGATGTGCAAGGAGGATTTGTGGACGATCTGTTTAGAGAATTCCTCTCCCAACACAAAAATTAATCTTTCATTGAATATCTATACAGACAGTCTGCTATAACAAATACTCCTCTCACGGCTCCTAAGAAAACTACATTGCTATATCCAAGGATACCTGGAACTACAGAGGTAGATCACACCGCAGTTCTAAATGCTATCAATCGATCTGCCCAGATGATGAATTATCCCATTAACTTTAACAACAAAGATTATCGAAGAATCTTCAATGGGATATATGCGAGTTTTGGAGTGCCTTCGGAGCTAAGGCAAAGAGAGATGGTAGAGAGAAGAAGGGCGCAACTAGCTGATCAGCAAATGCGTCAATCTCAATCTGCAGAAAAAGATCAAAGTCAACCACCTCCTCAACCATAAGAGAACTTGTTAACTTTTTTATTAGCAGCGAGCTGTTATATAAGCAATATGTATTTGTAAGCTGTTATATCAATAAAGTGAAGTTTATTTTGAAAAACAACCTGATGACAATATCTCTTTGTCCAGGCAATGTTTTTATGCTTATAATTTAAATTACTATTATGCATTCTAACTGCCTGCAATATTAAAATTCAATATTTTCAAAAGAAAATTTAAAGTGTGGTTTCGACATCATCAAAAAGGGAGAAATTGTTGAGAACCCCACGATTTATTTATGTTTTGATGATGTTTCTCGAAACTACACGTAGTCAATTTTTAGGACCTCTAAAGAAAACCAAGTAGTCATTGTCATCTATTAAGGAATTTTTAAGTATAAAAGAAGCAGATCGTTTTAAATTTAATTACGATCTGTATTATTCTAGTAAAAGACTTCCTGGACACAATGATTACTAAGATAACAAGTATATTCTACATTGTATAGACAGCTAGTTACCAATGCATCGAGCAGATCGTTTTATTAATAATGATCTGCTCCACTCACTTGCAGCTCGCTGTCTTTGTTACTTGTTTTGGTTTTGATTTCTAGAATCTATCTTTCACAGATCACAAATGTAAAAGTAGTTTGAAGTTTCAAACTTACTTATAACGATCTAATTTTCTAGAATAGAAACAGCTATAAAAAGGGAACAGATTACTTCTATACTTGTAATTCATTACAAGAGGTTGAGCAGCTCGTTCGGCAGACAACAGCCCGCTACTCATACAACAACAGATTGTTTCAACTCATTACAAGAGGATGAGCAGCTCGTTCAAAAGACATCACCAGCCCGCTGTCAACATAAAGCAACAGATCATTTTTATCAATAACGATCTGCTCATCATCATCTCTACGAATATGAAGTATCTAACATTATCATAACCAAAGAAATGGAGGAACAACTCGATAGACAGTGAACTGCTACTATATCAAGATCAAGCTGCACCTCACGATAACTACGGTGGACTGCCGACATACCTAAATTTGTCACAAGTCAACCTCTTAGTGTATTATCACATCAACAGGGAATGAAGTACGAGGATATCAATTTACAGTACGGTGAATCATTCCCAGTATGGCAATACACTGGAAAATCGCGTGAAAGGTGGAACAAAACTCTCATTTGGCAGCGTGTGTCTCAACAACACTGCCATGCATTTAATGCAGCCATTAATGCAAAGAAGAAGGACGTCTTCTTCTCCAACGGATAGTTCCTGCAAAGGTCCTATAAATACCACCTTCACCTCCAGAAAGAGGTACGAGAATTCAAGCTATTATCCTGCTATTACTCTGCTAAAATCTTCAAGTTCTCAACTTCAAAACACTTCCAATCATCCCAGAATTCTTTGTAGTGTTTACTTGTGTTGAAGGTTTACTTTCTAGAAATCTGTTTTTACAAAACCTAAAGTTAGGATCTAGAGTTGATCCAGTTATAATCCTAGATTGTAGTTTTCAATCTTAGGAAGAAGATTTGTAATTACAAGAAATTATCTAGGTTTGATAATTCTTGTGGCTCGTACTCAACGAGTAAAAAGAAAGGAGAAAACTAGTGGATTTTCGATCTAGATTTGATCAAGCCGTGGACGTAGGGAAAGTTTATCCCGAACCACGTTAACTGCTTGTGTTCTTTATTTCTTTATCATCTTCTTCATACTCTTGCATTCAAAACTGTGTTGATAATATCTTGAAGTAAAGAAAACGTTTTTCACATTAAAAAGAGCATTAACCACCATATTCTGCACACAACTTTAATTAAGTTTAAATTTGTATTTGTTATTCTTGATTATTGTTTTCACAAATAAGGTGTTATGTGAGTAAGATTAAATCTTCCAGACAAGAAGATTTGTTTTACTACTCTAAGCTATCTTATCTATTAAGTGTTCTTAAACCTTATACTTTACCTTAAAACAAGAAAACTGAAAAAGGTTGTATGTGAATTAAATTATTTGTATGATAATTTAAACATGTGGATCCTGCAGATTTACGAGCCCCTCATATGGGTTCTATCAACTTCATTGAGAGATCTAGCTTAATTCAAGTTCTCTAGATCTACAAATTTAAGTTTCAAAACTTCTACTAAAACATTATAAATCAATTGTCATTTCTTATAATATAATTCGATAAATATAATTCTCATGTCATTATCATGATGATCACATTACGTTAGATGAGGTACAATTCACCTATCTCCACCTATTTGGTAATTTACTATTTTAGACACACAAATAGCTTAGAATGTGGTAATCACATTGTTTAGCCTATTTTTGGTCTTGTATACTTGTGTTTTCATCGTGATATTCTCGTATTTCCTCCGCGTTTTGTATTAAATTGGGCTCGAGTTACGTGTTATTTCATCTTTCCAGATCATAGATCCAATCATGCGAATTATTGGATGTAGATGTGAAAAGTTCGGGGGAATAACGATAGGAAAAACCAAGAGACAAGAACACCAAGTCGGCGGTCGCATACAACTCTATGGCCGCTGACAGGAGCGCGCTACTTGAATGGCTGAGGGCAACGGTCAATGACCGCTGCCTAGTTAGCGGCCGCTGACCCCAGGGCACGCAGCATGGCTTGGCTCAACAGCCTGCGCGCAATTCACGACACCAACGTAGTCAGCGATCGCTGACCCTTACGCGACAAATGACCCTGACTTTTCTATATATACTTGATGTTTTCAATGCGAGATTTATCTCTCTTATCCTACTTTCCAGTTTCCACTCGTTTGTTATATATACTTGAGTAATTTTAGTCGATACAAATTTTGGCATTTTTACCGGAGAAATCTTTAGGCGATTAATTTGATTGTTTTATTTTCCGTGTTTTTGCATTTTTTTTATGTTTATTTCTCTCTTCTCTATTGTGGGATGTTTGACGTTTTCATTGTGTATGCAAGGTCGTCACAGTACTAAAAATTTTCTGACATTCTTCATTGACAACATACATCAGAGACGAGAAATTTTAGCCACACTAAGAGAGGACCTCGAGTTCATTGACAGTTTCTTCTTATCACAGTAATTCGAAGAGATGGCCTAGGAGAACGGAGAAGAGATGCCACGCTACATGGGCGTCTTCACTAGGCCCAAGTTCTGCACTGCTACTACCTCCGCTATTGTAATATCAACTACCATGAGGAATTACGAACTGAAATCGCACCATCAATCCCTACTGCCAAATAACCACGGACTATCGAATGAAGATGCCCTGACATTCATTCAAGAATACTGCAAGGTGGTGCAGACTTTTCCTCTGCTTTCACTGACAGAGGATCAACTAAAGCTGAAGTATATTCCATACACTTTGAAGGACCGGGCGACGTCCTGGTATCTGTCTCTTCCATCTGGTTCGCTTACCACTTGGGCATCAATGTATGACAAGTTCATGTTGAACTACTACCTGCATCATAAAACTCAAATAGTACGTACTAAAATAGTGAACTTCGCACAAGAAGTAGACGAACCATTTCATGAAGTTTGGGAGTGATCTCAGGAGTTGTTGCAGCAATTCCCACACCATCAAATGACACCAGAGAAATTGTATCAGTTCTTTTATGAAAGTCTACTCCATAATACTCAATTTATGGTGGACAGTTTAGCTGGAGGAAATATAGTAATCAAGACAGCTAAGGAGATGAATGAAATATTTGAAACTCTGTCGGCAAGCTCTCAACAAAAATCATCTCGACCCCGCCGAATGGAAGCAAGTGCAGTGACTGCTAGCCCAGAATTGAAGAAGCAGATGGCTGAGATGATGAGGGAACTACATGAGCTCAAAATGAAAAGGCCACCATTGCCACCTAGACAGCCGATTACAAAAAACCAGTGTAGATCTGTGGCAAGTATGGTCATGCTGTAGATGAGTACCAACAGATGACATAAATGACAATGGAAGGAGAAACAAAAATTTATGTTGAATAAGGATAGACACCCCAACCGCACCCTCCGAAAAATTCGGGTTTGAGGCATCAACAAAACTCGGCGTGGAAACCTCAATTTCAGGGGCAAGGAGCACAAAATTTTCAGAATTTAAATTATTATGTTTCCTTTAACAAGGAGTATCAATAAATCCGAACTCACAACTTCTCACTGGAAATTCCCTTGGGAATATGCCAACAATTTTATCTTGGTGCTTTCGATCAGCCCAAAGTTTTGCACATAGTCTAGATTGGTGAACTTGATTTGGTTCCCTTGCTAATGAGTAAGTGTTACTATTAGAGTTTGTATATCTCAAAGTATGTTTTATATTTGGATGTTGTAACACACTTGTTATCAATTCCATTTTATGAGAACAAATTTTCATCATTGTAGACTTTGTGGTGGATCAATGATTATAGAAGGTAACAAAATCGATTCCTTAGTAGAATAAAGTTTATAGTCTAGAAATGTAATGCCCCATCTTTTTACTCCTGATTAAATTAGCAAATCTCTCGAAGGTTGTGAATTTGTATTTGATTTCCGAGATCAAGATTTCGAAGATTAATGAGAATAGCCTATTATAATCGCGACACTTTATGAACGAGGACTAATGACCTCATATAGATATAAGACCATGATAGAATTAATCTTTAGCAAGACATTAACCAAGCTCATAGTATATAGAAATCAATTATTAAGAATAGTGAAGATTATCTAATAGTAAGAATTTAATAGTGAATTATGAGGAAAGAAATCATTGATGGTAATTAATGATTTTAAGGTGATTAGTAGTGATTAATAATTTTAGTACGAATCATTAATAGTGATTAATGATGATGTTAAATGGTAATGAATACAAGTGTGAGTGTTTAATTAAGTACCAATATGGTTGGTTGCATAGCATTAAAGTAAGTCTATATGTTTGTGTTGGACATGTGGGTCCCAGCAATCAACAACTGGAAAGAAGCCACAGAAATTGAAAATTTTCTTACACTATAGGACAAAAGACAGATTGTGCCACATAGCCACATCATACCCTGTACCTATAGAAACGGATGAAGAATACTGTAAACGCACACCTCTAAATAAGTACACCAGAAGCAGTTGCTTATTTACCAAAAAAAGGAAGGCTAGAGACTTGTGAGATAAGCTATAACCCTTGCTAAAAGCTGCATCCACATATTACAAGATTCCTCTAAGAAAATTTCATAGAGGACAAATCAGATAGAATCTTTCTAATTCCTAACTAAAACGAGTATAGCAGGCAGGGTACACAAAAACAGGCTTAACAAATTAGGAAAAAAAATTCGAAGAGCAGTTTGCCCTCCCTTCCCAGGACTTTGCTCTCCTTCCAAAGCTCCTTAATTCCTCTTCCCAAAGCCCTATCAGAAGATAGTCGAGGGAGCTGCAACATAAGACAAGGATAAGTATTAGGAGAGAAACTATGAAGCTATAAACAAAACTCTTATAGAAGGATCAAACAAAAGGGGACTTTACTAGTACAACTCTAATTCTATGAAAGAAAGATGGAAGAGGAGGAACAGAGGTTGCTGCCTCCATTCTCGAACAAAGAGAAAGGCAGGGGAGAGAGAGAACATTCCAAGGGTTGACATTGGCACCCTATCACCTCTGTAACCTGCCAGATAAGGAAGATTACGCATTAGCATCACACTACATCTCCAACAAATGAAACTTAACACAAAACTCTAGTCAGTTTTCCTATAAATACCCATCCTTTAAGCCTTCGATCAGTTTACAGTTCGCAAACCAACACTTAACATTTAGAACGCTTAGAAGAGGAGAAAAAGTTTAGAGGAAGCTCTGCCCAAATTCAAACCAACCTAAGATCAGCCTTAAGGTAAGATTTACCAAGCCTTAAGCCTTGAGAATGGCTCTGTAAATTCAGAACATCATTTCTAACACCCCTTCACAACATGTCTTGAGAATAAGTGCACTTAGAGGGAACTGAGGAGAGAAATTCTGCCCAAACCGAGTCAACACAAGCAGTCCACTAAGGTAACAAACAACCTCAGTTTAGAATTTTAGATATCAGTATGCATGTATTGGAACAAATGTTTAGACCCCTTCTAAACCTAGTTATATTATCAATCACTTATGGTACATGTAAGAACTTGGAAAACTTTGCATGTGACTCAATAAACCTTTAAAGTTGTCAAAGGACACACGTGAAAAATCAGTAGCCTATCTATGCGCATGAACCTTAGCACCTTAGCACTTGTGGGGCTATAGAAAACTTAGAACTCTCTAAAGTAGTTTTAGACATACATAATACTACAGTTCAAGAAAACAGAACCTAAAGCTCACTTAATGCATTGTCAAGCTAAACAGTGAAAACTCTCTCAAGGCTTGTAGAATCACTACCATAACATAAAACTACATTCCAGATTCAAAACATAAACAATATATATGTTACATTCCAACAGCAAGCTACAACCTAGCCAGACCCCAAATCCACAGCTCCTAAATCTAATAAAAAAAATGAAGTTAAGAAATCAGGAGGGAGAACTCATCTGCCTCAACCCACCGGCTCACTCGAGCTGTAACCGAGCCGGAGCTCGTCGACCTCAACCCATGATTACAGCCTCTTTTGGGCTCCTAACTCGTCCCAAACCCCAACTTGGCCTCCTAGTTGAAACAAATCCAGATCAGAAGCTTTAAACTAATGGAGGATAAGAATGAAAATAAAAATCTAAACTTAAATCTCTCTACCTGCACAATCGGAGAGGAGTTAAGGGGAGAGCTTGGCTCGATTCAAGCCGAGGAGTCATGGACTGCCGCCGTTAGGTGCACACATGGCAGCAGGCGCCGATTGGAGTTCAATCGCGAGGACCTTAACCATGCAACGGCGAAGGAGGTCATCGCTGGAGAGGAATGAGAAACAGAGAAGGAGGGAGAGAGGAACAGCGATGAGGTGGGAGGGAGTGAGATAGGATTTTAGTTCTACAACCCTAATTCTAAACCCTATAGAACTATCTAGAACTCGGGCCGGGTATGAGCCGGGTTGACGGGCCAAACAATTATCCTGTTGGGCTTCAGAAATAAAATAGTTTGGGTCAAACCCATTTATACCTATAAGATGAGCTAATAGAATTCGAATGGGCTGGGATGTTTAAATCTAATGGGCCCGATTTAACTAAAGTATTGGGCTCAACTTAATAAATTGTATGGACCTAGCAAAGGAACACATGAGCTTAGTTAATTAATTAGTGGGCTCACTTAATTAAATTAAATGGGCTAGTAGCATTTTAATAGATCAAGACTTAAATTAAGTGGGCTAAGTCCAGGAATAGAATTCTAAAGCTAAATTAGAAAACTTAATTTATTAATTAGAATTTAATTTATTAAATTAGAATTTAATTGATTAATTAGAATTTAATCATAAGAAATGATTAAATTATAAATCATACTTAGAGTGTGATAATTAAGATCTTACTTAGTCTATAAGAAATTATTTATTTTGATTTAAGGATCAAAATATTAAATTAGAAATTCCTTTATTTATTTTACCCAATAAATAAATTTCTTAGGTATAATAAATTTTCGACCATAGTCTGATTTGGAAATCAACAAACGACACCTCTAGACTATAACCACGATACTCGAACAATAATCGAGTTCAGAGATCCGAGATTTATTCTCCATAATAAGGGATAACATTTCCTTACACTTAGAAGTATTAAATATACTTGATAAATGTATCTCACTCGAGATTTATTTAAAGGTTTCGACGAAAGGTCGGATCCGCGCTATGAGAACGAGACCATCGTCAGTCAAGACTATTCAAGTAGGCTTTTCTTACTCTATAAAAATATGTTTGCATGTCTTCAAAATAAAACGAGATATTTTCAAAGCACTGTCTTGCCATAAATATTTTGATTTATGTATGATGCCTATCTGTTTATTTATAATCGAATTCGGGTCCCGGTAGATTAGATATACTACTCGGACTAGTGTACACAAGACCGTGAGTCATCTAGATGTTGACCGGTCGAGTGTCTGTGGGAAGTGGCCACTTCCCCGACTCAAAGAAGCTTCAGATATGGTAGATTACAAAGAACTAGGACAGGCCTGTCAACTCAAGATTTCAAAAGAAATGATTTTAGTGAACATAGTTGCTTTAGAGACAAAAATCCCTATGTTTCACTTGCAGGTGGCATGACAGTTTATATATGTACGTGTGCGATTTCGGCACGTGTCTACTGAGTACAATTTGTACTCAGCCCTGCATGTATTTCTAAACGTGCAAGTTAAGAACGAAGAAGATATGGGTGCTACGTTGGGCTTTTTGTCGGTCTCCTAGTAGTTGACTCTTGGGGGTTCTACGTGTCTCCATACACGTAGGATTTCATCTATAAGATCCTACATTTCCGCTACTAGACCATTATGTAATAGACCGAGATTTAAACTCTTTAACTTAGTTATGTGATGTAACAAGCTTATGACTTTGACTTCACAAATTTACGTGTTGAACCCTTGATTTATGTTATGAGAGGAATATTCATTGTTTTATCTCTCGTTGTTTATTCATTTCATTGGTCGCGTTCCCGACTTTACTAGACTTAGTAGAAAGCGGGCGTGACAAAAAAGATTTGGACAGTCTCGTCGCGAAAGGTTGCGGTATCATTCCAATATGAGAGGTGACCTTAGTAGGCATAATGATATTGATATGATATGTTGTTGTACATGCCTTACATGTGTATAATGTATGGTTTCATAGAGAAATAAATTCTTTTGTGTTGGTACGTACTAAAGAACGAGGTCTCATAAATTCTTTATTTCTTAATTTTTTATAATAATATTAGTATACACTGCTGATTATGCACTGCTTTGATTCATTTGCACTTGCAGATTTTTCATAACCCTAAATAGTAATGTTTTGGGCAGTGATGATTGGTTTAACGAGAAATATTCGATTGTTATTGCATAGAATCGTGTCTCGGTGAGTTCGAGTTGATTATATTTGCGTGAGATGTTCATAAATGTTTATTATATAAGAAATTTGGTCGGTTGGAATTTATTCCATATATAATAATAAATGTATGAACTCGATCACTTACGAATAAATATATTAATTAATTTAAGCTGTCAGCAGTTTTAAATAGTTAATGGATTAAAAATTATTAAACGCTGGAAAAAATCTATGATAAAAGGATGTTACATTCGTAATTTAAGTAAGCGTCATATAGTTCAATATTTATCATATAGTGGTGTCGATAAATATTAATATAAGATCTATATCATATTATAATCCCCAGATTAATTAATGAAAGTCAAAGTTGAGTGACCATTAATTAAATTGATTATTACAAGGGAGTTAGTTGTATTTTAAAAAGGGAGTAAGTATTTTAAATGTAAATTTTTTTCCGTTTTGTGAAAGTGACCACTTTTAGTGGGACGACCCAAAAAGGAATTGTGGCCACTTTTAGCGGGACGGAGGTTGTAGTATTTATTGACTTCACTATATGAAAAATATTGAACTATTTAATAACGATCCGTATTACGAACTGTATCTTCTCTTAAAAATTCATTTTCTGCATTTAAAAATCAATATTCATTAACATATTTTTTGTGAGTGATCCGATTCATACCTTTATTATTATATCTGAAATAAATTATAATCGGTTGGGTTTTATATAATAAACATTTATTAACGTCTCACATAGATATAATCAACTCAAACTCGTCGAGTCGCGATTCTATGCAATAACATCCTAGTACCTCTCGTTAAACTAAACTCAATATATTACAGTATAGGGTTACGAAAACTTTGCAAATACAAATATATCAAAGCAGTGTATAATCAACTACATATACTTAATGTTACTGACATATATTAAGAAACAAATAATATTCGAGACCTCGTTCTTCATTATCACTAGAGAAGAATTTATCACATTGTGAAACAACACAATGCAAATATGTAATTATATGTATACTAATATAAATGCACTAATGTCATTCTATCATTTAAGGTCAACACAATACATTGAAATGATACTGCAGCCTTTCACGACAAAATTATCCAATGCATGGGCTATGAAATTTATTCTACAAGAAGTCAACTGTGTTACCTTCTACTCCCTTCGTCCCACTAAACTTGACACATTCCTAAAATAGTAAAAGTTATCCCTTTAAAAAAGTGTGGACCCTACCACCTTTATCACTCTTACACTACTTTATACACTCTCTTTAATAATCGTGTCCAAAAGTTTTGTGTCATGCTTGTTGGGACGGAAGAAGTATTATCATCGATCCGCCACACAGTCTAAAATGCAGAAAATATATACTTATTTGCAATAAATAATTGATAGAAATAAATTACAAATCAATGACAAAATATTTATTCTCATTAAATGAAAGTGAAAACAAGTTCTACAATACTGAACCATAAAACACTTTTTTGATGTATACAAACATTACCAAGATACCCCTGAGTCCATGAACCACACATCACTTTGATGTGTTTGTCCATCCGCGACTATGGTAAAATCATCATAAGATGATTTGGAGTGATCTTGCTCTATTGCCACAACTATTTTAGAATGTTTGTCTTCTCTTCTTGGGACAATACTTCTACTAATAGCATGGCTACTTGAAATAGTTGCAGATGTCATCCGGTTTTTGCCCCTTTGGCCCGAGCTTCTTGAACTTCTTCTTCCCAGCCTTAGGATGCCCCTGCTATCACTAGCCACAAGGCCAGTGGTCTGACTAGTCTAGTTGTTCATCCAAACAATCTTGTGATGCAACTCCCTTGTATAAAGAGTTAACCTCACCTCTTATTGGTTGATGGTGACATTCCCACCGATGAAGGAATGAAAAAAGTTCTCATACAACAACAAATGAAAAATTAAGAGAATCAACGCCTCATCCTCAATCTTGATGTCAATATTACAAAATTCTAGAAAAAATTTATTCAATTGATCCAGATTCTCATGTAACAATTGACCCTCATGCATCTGAAGATTGAACATGCGTTGCTTCAAAAGCAACTTGTTAGTCAATGATTTCATTTGATAAAGAGACTTCAACTTCAACCACAACCCCACAATCGACTCTTCAATCGTCATCTCAATTATCATATTGTCTGCGAGACACAACATGATGGATGAATGTTCCTACTCCTCAAGTGTAACCATCTAAGCATTTTCTGGGTCTCACGACTTCTTCGTCAATGGCGCCCAAAGCCCTTGTTACTTTTGTTGAAAACACGTTGCTAGATACAATAAAAGTAGATCGTGAAAATAAAAATTATATTGACAAATAAAGTAAATACAAACTATATACCCGAGTCGAAGAGTCCTCTCCGCAAGACAAAATGCGTCCCGATAGTGCTCATGGATTGATGTATCGCCCCCAAAGATGAAACGACTTCGTCCTTTAGAGTAGTAGCACCACAAACTCTCAAGGCCCCGATGAACTTGACGAGATTAGAGAACCGAGCAAAACAATGCTCCTAAAATGCAACTAAGAATGTTTGTAGAGAGAATGATGAGAAGATGAACTTCTTTGTTGGTGTGTTTAAGACAATCCTACACCTCCTGTTTATATAGTGTCTCATGGGGAATACACATTAATATTATCAGAATGCTAATATTAAATCCTGTCAGGCAACGACTATACGACAATTATATGCCATAAACATGTTAGGCGTTTTTGGTGGTTTTAAAATGCCAACATAATGAATAGCATAAGTGTTATTGAATATGGCTGTAAAACCACCGTCCATTAACTTAATTATTTAATAGATCATGCAATTGAGCTAATCACAATATTAATATTTCTAAGCCTAATTTAATGATGGGCTATTAATATAAATAATATTCTCTTTCAAAATTAATTAAGATAAACTTAATTAATTAGGATCAAACCCAAAATGTATTCACTAGTCAAGGCATATCATTTCCCACTCACCGAAAAATCGATTTTAGAGAAAACTAAGATGTTTAATTAGATAATTCTCAACTATTTAATTCACGTTTAATTAAATATCCACCACCAAATTGATTAAGAATGCTACGAGTTCAAAATTAATTCAAATTAATTAAGAGTCTTACAAACTCAAAATCAATTTTTCAATAATTCCCCACATGAGTGAAAATGCATATGCATAAATGTAGACTCAACTCAGTTCTCAAGAAATAATATTGCATTAGGAAAAGTAACTTTTGGTTTTGAACTTTCCTTAGTTAACACTATCGGGCATACCGGCGAACTAGTGCACACGATACCTTGAACTATTCCTCCTTGGTATACCGAGTCAATAGCATTAACGCAATATAATCTCATCAGTTCTCACATTTTGTGTCCATTTTAGGCCTTGGACACCTCTTTGGATTCATAAGTGTTCTTTTTAAGAGGTCAACACTTCTCACTTATATAGGTGACTCTCTTATCAAGTATCCTGCAATACTTATATCTAAGAGTCGTTAAAAGTCTAAAGACTTAATCTCATCACGTGCAAGTAACAACACTCTCTTGCTTTCTGGGAAATGAATGAAGACTTAATCTTCAAGAGTGTTCTAACACTTGATTCTTATAGCTTAGTTTTCTCATTGAACCAAGTACTTTGGATCTCCAGTCATCATGGTTGGGTTACCACTATGATTGTTTTAAAGAACTAGGACTTGAATTTCTCACAACCTTTGATGTTGCATCTGATTTTAAGTCATTTAAATTCCTGTATCGTGGCATATTTCATGCTATTACTACTTCCATGATGAAATCCATCTTTGGATTTTCCACCACGGGGCTCCATCGGGTGCCCCCGGAATTTAACCCGAATCTAGCTTGGTTTGAGTTAACAACTTTTCACAATTAGGCATCGGGAGACATGCCAAGTGGATTCTTAGGAGATCCCGAAATAGGTGTCTTGCACAAATTCATCGCCTATTACATCTCAGGCAATGAGCAAGCCAATAAGGTGAACACAGTGGAGTGCTTCTTACTCCATTGTGCAATCCACAAGATAAAGATCTACCCATCCTCATGCATCTTTGAATTAATCCAGTCTATCCAACGCCGGAAGCGAGCCCACGCCTCTCTACTTCACCTCGCAACCTCCGTGGCCATGCTCCTCAATCTTATCCGTGCGGATGGCCCCCAAAACAACGAGCTCCTACCCACCAAGAAGATCGACATTAACGAGTTGAGAGACACACCATTCGCCCTCTCACAAACCAAATTGGTGCCTCAAGAGAGACGCAATTGTGTGATGCGGTATCTAAATGTTCAAATCGCATCCCGAGCATCCCAAGATCATGAGAAGGTGGAGGATACTCACATGGAGGCCAACAAAGAGGCTTAGTCTGAGGAAGAGGAAAAGGAGGAAGCCAACGCTGCTTGACTAGGCTATGACAGGGCGGACGCGACCAGAGGATCTGATTGGGGAGCCCAAACTCAATGGGGCTCTCAATCATAGTGGGGTGCTCAATCTCAATGGGGCACCTAGCCTCAATGGAACTCCCAATGGGAGCGGTTCACTACCGAGGTCACCACCGGTATTCGCGAGATGCGCTCTGACATCCGCGACATCAACACTCGCCTTGACGCCCAACACCAACAATGGGAAGCCCAACAAAAGGCGATAGATGAGCAAAACAGGCTCTTATGAGAGATGCAACAACAATGGTCTTCTTGGAAATTTGGCAGAGCATCCACCCACCCTCCTCCCGACCATCAGTGAGACTTCGTCTCGTTGTTGAGGTACATTTACTGCTTTATTTCCTTTAGTGTGAGTGTGTGATTGGATAACCTTTGTTTTCCCTTTGCTTTCTAGTTTTCTTTTTCAGGTTTTTCTTCTCGTTTGTCGCTCCGAATGCAGCAATTCAGGGACGTCTTTCTTATCTTTATTCTTTAGTTCTTTACTTTTTGCAATGAGGGCATTTCTCTATCTTTGTAAAGGGGGAGAGTGTCTTTTTAGTGCATGCATTTGTCTTTTTCTTTTAGTGTCTTGTTAATACAAAATCTTGATTGTTTTAGAGCTACTTTGTCTTGATATCTTGTGGTTAAATCGAGTTATGGCATGTGTTTGAGATATGATATGATTTGAAAGCCTTGATTGATTTGACTTGATTCATGTTATGAAACATAGATGAACTAGGAATGTGTGGAACATTATGACCGTATTCTTAATCTTAGTAGAATGATCGAGATAGTGATGCATGATGGTATAAATTGATTGATTCGATTGGCTAGTTGTTTATTACCACTTGTTTCGTATCCTTATTTTATAATGAAAATTGAACTTGTCAAGATGTCTCTGCTCTTATGGGTACCATGAGCACGGAAAACCGCGTGAGGATACATTAGGTAACCCTTAATTGTTCACACCTCAATACTATTACCATATAACTTGACATTGTTCTATTGCATTTTTGAGTTCGTTAAAAAATAGGAATACATAAGGATTTTACATCGCTTTCTTAATCAATAATTCAAAAATTATAAAAGAGATGGGTATGGGAAACCCCACCGGGAAAATCCAAACATTCAGAGTACATTCCCGGTGAACATTGTCCTTAATATTCCTCATATTGAAAAGAAAAGAAAAGAGAAAGATACGCCAATAAAGTGATGGATAAAACCTATAGCCGGTTATATGATCTCGATGTTACCTTGTGTATCATTGTTTTGTGTTGTTCGAATTGATGAGTATCTAGTCTAAGTGAACTACTTTCTTCATTGATCTCTATGTGACGTGACGTGATGATAGGAAGGTTGATTGTGGAACGATTTGAAGTCGTCAAGAATGCATGTTGTGTTAGATTTTTTCTATGGATATTTTAGACTAAGTTATGCTTGAGGACAAGAAATATTTTGGTGTGGAGGGGTTGTTTAGCCTCCTTTTGGTCGTCTAAATTCGTATTTTTCGTGTCTTTATTCGTGTTGTTTTCCCATTTTGCATGATGTTTTGGGCTCGATTTACGTGTCATTTTATGTTTCAGGATCACAGCTTAAACAAGTGTTAAAATTGGAAATGGGACAATAAAAGATCAAGAAATGATGAGAGAATAAAGATGAGAGCTGAGAACACTAGTCAGCGGCCGCGGACCACGTAAGGACCGCTGACTAGGCGGTTCGTGCCAAGGCCGAGCCACAGCCAAGCCATTGTGCAAGAGCCAGCGCGAGCTAGGGTCAGCGGTCGCTAACCCTGCAACTGACTCGGTCAGCGCCCAACGGCCGCGCCGCGACATGCGAAATCGAACCACTCAGCAGCCGCTGACCTTGAGCAGTCGCTGACCATCCTTCACACTTATAAATAGTTGACACGTTTCACACTATGAAGACACCGTTTTTTTCTCTCGACTTATAGATTGTTTTCCAAGACGTTTTGCACTTCTAATTCGAGCACCTCTCGACCTATTATTTTAGGGTCGAGACCTTTGATTTTTAGTTAGTCGTTTTTAGCTTTAGTGTTAGATTTCGAAGGATAACCGATCACAACATTCTAGTTCGTCATTATTTTCAATTTTTCATTGTGGAATCAAGATCGTTCCAGTTATTAATCAAGTTTGTTTTCGTTTATTATTTTGGGTTCGTTTTATCATCAAGTTTATTTATTTGTCTATGATTTTGCTTTCTTATTTCCTTTATTTGTTTTATCAATTTCCAAGTTACTTGCATTCTTTTCAATTCGCATCTCATTTTCTTAGTTAGCAAGTTCGTTTCTCCGTTGATTTTCATTAGTTTAGAATTTACATTCTTCTGTTATTTATATTTCGTGCCTAGTTTCAAAACCTCTAAACATCTTTTTACTTGTTTTAGTTTTGAACAAAGAATTAAATTATCTTGCTAAGTCTTCCTTGAGAATACGACTTGAGTTGGCTTACCATTGCTAGACGACCTCATTAAGATTGCGAGTGACTCGAAATAATTTTAGTCAAATAAATTTTGGCTCCGTTGCCGGGGAAGGCTTTAGGCGATTTAATTCATTGTTCTTTTTCCTTTTATTTTTATTTAATATGTTTACTTATTTCTTCTATATTGTGGTACGCATAACATGTTCGTTGAGTATTGTGTATGCAAGGTCGCCGCATTGCTAGAAAGCATTTGACGCCTTTCATCGACAACATAAAGCGGAAGCGTGAGATCCTAGCCACCGAAGAAGAAAACATCAAGCACATTAACGAATTCTCGCTACCGCGATTATTCGAAAAGATGGCCGATGAGATTGTTGACGAGAGACCGCGCTACATGGGCGACTTCACTAAGCCCAATTTCGGCGCCACCACTACTTCAGCTATTGTCCTTTCGACCGCAGTCCAAAATTACGAACTGAAACTGCACCATCAATCTCTTCTACCGACCTACCATGGACTTCCGAGTGAAGATGCCTTGACTTTTATCCGAGAATATTGCACGGTGGTGCGAACTTTCCCGCTTCTCTCACTGACGGAGGACCAGCTCAAATTGAAGTGCTTCCCTTACACCTTGAAGGATATGGCCAAATCTTGGTTCCTATCTCTTCACCCCGGACCACTTACAAATTGGGCATCGGTTTGTGAGAAATTCATGTTGAAGTACTTCCCGCATCACAAGACTCAAGTGGTATGTACTAAGATAATAAATTTCGCGCAAGCCCACGACAACTTGGGTTGGCTTATCATTACTAGAAGACCTTGTTAAGATTGCAAGAGACTCAAAATACTTTTAGTCAAACAGGCGGAGTCAACGTCATGAATGGAGGCACGAACGGCAGGAATGACGTCGGGTGGAATGGGGGGGTCGAAGCATTCAAAGGCATGCTTGACGCACCATGGAGGGAGACCATCAAAGGAACAATAGTTGACAAGTTCTTGGCTACCACCGGGATGGATATTGAAATAGTCCCCAGAAACGTGGTGACCACATTAGCAGGATTGGAAACAACATCAACAATTGATGTAGCTACATCGGAGTTGGAATTGGCAAGTTCGACATCTCCAAGCAAAACTTTAAGTCAATATTGTAATCCTTCCACGATCAAGATCCGGAACTACAATGTGTTGTATTTCGTCTTGCGATTGTTGAAAACACGTTTCTAGATACAATAAAAGTATATCGTGAAAATAAAAATTATATTGACAAATAAAGTAAATACAAACTATATACCCGAGTCGAGGAGTCCTCTCTCCGAAAGACGAAATATGCCCTGGTAGTGCTCACGGATTGACGTATCGCCCTCAGAGATGAAACGACTTCGTCCTTTAGAGTAGTAGCACCACAAACTCTCAAGACCCCGACGAACTTGATGAGATTAGAGAACCGAGCAAAACAATGCTCCTAAAATGCAACTAAAAATGTTTGTAGAGAGAATGAGGCAAAGATGAACTTCTTTGTTGGTGTGTTTGAGACAATACCTTCTCTTTATATAGTGTCTCATGGAAAATACACATTAATATTATCATAATGATAATATTAAATTCGGTCAGGCAACGACTATACGACAATTATATGCCGTAAACATGTTAGGCGTTTTTGGTGGTTTTAAAATGCCAACATAATAAATAATATAAGTGCTATTGAATATGGCTGTGAAGCCACCGTCCATTAACTTAATTATTTACTGGATCATGCAAATTGGGCTAATCAAAATATTTGTATTTCTAAGCCCAATTTGATAATGGGCTATCAATATAAATAATATTCTTTTCCAAAATTAATTAAGATAAACTCAATTAATTAGGATCAAGTCCAAAACATATTCACTAGTCAAATCATATGATTTCTCACTCACCGAAAAATCGATTTTAGAGAAAACTAAGATGCTTACTCGTCTACATAAAATGTAGATAATTCACAACTATTTTATTCACGTTTAATTAAATATTCACCACCAAATTAATTAAGAACCCTATGAGTTCAAAATTAATTCAAATTAATGAAGAGTCTTACAAACTCAAAATCAATTTTTGAACAACTTAACAAAGCACACATCTTGATTTTCCACAAGTTGAAACATTTATTCTCATTAACTTATCGATCTTCATGCTAAATGCAAATATTTTCCACACCAGATATGCATAAGCAAACAAACTCGGAAGCTCTGATACAAGTTTGTTATAATTTGGTATCCAAATGTGAAGAAAATAAAGCAAGAAATGATAAATCACAAACAGAAACACATACGATATATAGTGCCATAGAGGTTTGTTGATAGTGTGCCTACTATGTCCACTCTTGAAAAATATGAAAAATATATGAAGATTCAATTCCATCCATATTTCTTGAACATACCAAACATATGAATCAAACATAGTTTTTCATTCCGTTCCGACCTCCATTTAATTACCTACTCCATTCTATTCCCTCGTTATTCCATTCCACCCAACCAATCTTCTTGTAAGAGAATAAAGAATAGAAGGAGAAATTATCATTTTATTATAGAACTATAAGTATTTCTTGACGATGATCATTTGCTAATACCAACCACCCATGCCCTTATACTTTAAAGAGAAAAGAAAGATTAATGATTCTGATTCTTATTACATATAAATGTCTTCAGCTATACACAACAAAGAACATGTGAAAGTTTTAAATACGTAGGCGTTTATTCTAGATAAGGAATAAAAACGTCAAATGTACATCGTGCTACACGGGTTGTACCCCCAAATAGTCAAACGCATAAACTTCCCCACGCCCACACTCACTACATAATAGTATTATAATAATAATAATAATTATTACTCCCTCCATCCCCTAATAAGTGTCCCCAAACACCAAAATTCAATTATCAAGAAATAAGCTAAATTACACTCTTTATCCCTAATCATTGCATTGAAAATATAAAAAATAAAAATATTCAAATGATTACAAAGGCAAAATAGGAACTTTAATATTATTTTACTCTTAAAATTTGAAATAGAACACTTATTAGAGCACAAATTTTTTTCCCTTATGGAACACGGAGCGAGAATCCCAACCCTTTTTTATTTTTGTCTTTTACTCCTGAACCCACCGTCCGTACGGACTCATCGAGGAAGATTTCGTTACTCTGCTTCAGTATCCGAGTTTCGGATCTGAACCATAAACTCTGTTCCTCACTCCTTTTAACCATTTGATCATCATTTCTCTTTGTTTCCCTCATATTTCTTCCTCTTTTTTGAATTTTTCCGAACCCTTTTTATTCTTCTTTTTTAGTTAATGGGTCACCACCACTCATGGTTGAATAGGTAACATTCAATTGGGTGATTCGATTAGGTTGGGGGTTTTCACCTTCGCTTTTTTCTAGTCCATTTATATTCCAGCTGAATTTTCACTATGGCTGCCGAAATCTGATTGCCATGAAGAAGAAGCTCGATACGCGTTTTCCCGCTGTGAGTTTGTAGTTTTGTTTTTTTTCCAAAGATTTTATTTTGAAGTATTGACCTACTAAACTTGTAATTTTTCTCGCGCTCTATATCTTGTGTTTCTTTTTCTGTACATCTCCTTAGTAGAATTCGAGAATCACATAATTTGCAATGCTTGAAGTATATTTCTGCACCATGAGTAGCTTTTATTAGGTCTGGCATCTGAAGGTTGCACGGGAACATGATGTTATATGCTTGAGTGTTGATATATTTCGACCAACTTACTTTCATATTCACGTTTACCGTTTTTTTTATTTTGAGGTAATCATGATTTATACAAAAGAAAGGTATATGTTCCTGATGATTCCATATCCACAATATAGTCTGGGTATATTTTATAAAAATATTATGGTAATTTTGCATGAATGTATATAAAATGTTCATAGAACTGATTGCGCATAAGGAAAGGGATTATAAGGGAGCTGAATACGGATAAGGTGTATATTAGGTTTCTAGTAATAACTGGAAAGATCTCATTTTGAGATGAAACTGTACCTTTATTTCCAGATCCGTGAATAATTGTTTGTGTATACAATGTGTGGTGGAGTCTCTTAACAGAATTCCTCAGCCCATATAAATAGTAAGTCAGGTGATACTGCTTTCTTTTCGAAATAATTAATACTTCTTCTGCCCAACTAATTTAGTTGATTGAGAAAATGCATTTGATCTTACTTGTAAAACATAATTTTTGTGTAACTGTTCTATTTTGTCCTCAACTATTACATTTTACATCATTTCCTCAAATATCAATTATAAGGTTATTTTAGTAACAAAAATAAGCTTTAATACCATTCCCATCGAGAAAACCATCGAGAAAATGGACAATATTTTTGGATATTCCAACAAGAAGTAAAGACAAAATTCGTTGAAGGGAGGGAGTACTTCTTTTAGAACCCATTTTAACCTGACTGTCATTGTTTTCGGCTTTCTTGAGGTGGAAGGGTAATATTTGTACTGGAATATTATGAGAGCATCTTGGATTACTATGCAATCTGAAAGCAAACACACAATTTAGTTTGGTTTGAGCTCAATTTCCACACAGTTCAGGTGGAACATGGATCATGCTTTTTAAATTTTGCTTGTATTTTGGTACAAAGATAGATGTTTGTCTTTTACCATTTCTCTGAGTCTAATTGCATCGGTTGTCAAAATTTTCTACTTCTGTTTATCTTGACACTTTTGACCTATAGTCTAAGCATTTTTTTTGTGTACAGCTGCCCATTATCCTCTACTTGTCTCCTTTGACTTTCGACTCTAATATGAACATGTTTCTCTCAGGCTCGAATTAAAAAGATCATGCAAGCTGATGAGGATGTTGGGAAAATTGCGATGGCGGTTCCAGTTTTAGTCTGTACGCATTAATATCAATTTCCTTGCCAACTCCCTTTTTTAACAGACCATAATATTGTTTGCTCTTCTGATATTTAAATGCAGCTAAAGCCTTGGAATTGTTTCTCCAAGATCTATGTGACCGTACATATGACATAACTGTGCAAAGAGGAGCTAAGACTGTTAATTCATTGCATCTGTGAGTAGAAATATTGTTTTCCACTCATTCTTTTCTATTTATGGATAACGTGCATAAACTCTTCTAATGTATACATTGTAAGATCCCCTTATGTTTGTTTTAGGAAAAAAGTCCAAACCCTCGAATTAAAAGTGCGATTATACACTTCAATCAAAATTTGGAAAAATGAGAAAGTTATTTCTTTCTTTCTTTCTTTATTGTGTGTCATTACATTGCAAGTTTGAGTCCAACTTCAATCTTTGGTGCAATTATACCTGAAGCTTCATGAAAAATACAAGAACTCAAATCAAGTCTCAACCTTGGCGGCAAGGTTTTAAAAGGCGTTTTTCTATCGAGGCGCGAGGCGTAAGCCTCAAGGGGAACCAAGACGTACACTCAAGGTGTAAATAAAAAAATCATACAAAATCATGTCTGATATCATAAAAACATAAAAATAAAGTCTTAACAAGTTATAAGTTTTTAAAATCTAAAATTTAACTTCCTAAGAAAGAGGTGAATCGCTCCGCTGATGCTTTGTGGGTGGTGACATTGAAGATTTGAGAGTGCAGGGATAGTGTAATGGCGCCGCTGACTCACTTGAGAGTCAAAATTAAAATTTTAACCTAATTTTTATTTTAATTGATGTTCGATTGTTTAATTCATTACATTTAGGACACGCCCATTAATAATTTGATTAAATAAAAGAAAGCTCATTCACAATTAAATGAAATAAAACATAGCCCATCTATTTTCAATCCAAAAACTATAGAAAAATAGCTTAATTTTCTGCATACGCGAGGTGTCCGCCTCTCTACCGCCTCGCATGCCTCGACCGCCTCGCGTGACTCGAGGCGTAAGCCTCAACAGGATATGTGAGGCGCTGCCTCAAGAGCGTTTTTTGCACGAGGCGTCCCAAGGCGCGCCTCGAGAATGCCTTTTAAAACGCGTCCCAAGGCACGCCTCGAGAATGCCTTTTAAAACCATGCTTGGCGGTGAATGTAATAAATTTGTACTAACGCTTCCACAAAATTGTTACCCATTTTGCCATTTTTATCATCCAATAAATTATCCGATTTCCTTTTCATTTTTAATTAGCGGATTCTTCCACTTTATACACAATTCAATTAAAATGAGACTCAAATTAAGTAACAATTTCGTAGACGGAGGGAATATTGATTATGTTGTTTAGGCTGATATTAATATTCAAGCTTGCATCTCAACTAGATGCACTTTTCTTTTATTCTAGGTAAGGTGATGAAATTCAATGTGGAGCTCATACTTGATCTTTTCTTGTATCATTGGTTCACCTAAAATAATGATATATGTGTGAGCAAGTCCCAAGTCTTGGTGACGAATGGACTATTTTCCATAGAAATTTGCATACAAGATATGTCAGGTAGTCGAATATTAAATATGATACCTTCTATATAAGTATACTAAAATGGAATTGTCAATATGAACTTTCACTCTTAAAGCTACGTCTATATTTTCAACACTCTTCTTTACTATCCAATTCTAGAAAGTTGTATTATATATATTGTAAAAACTATAATTGTATCTTGTGGCTTGCGCTATAATCGAACACAACTGCATCGAATATTTTCTGGCTTGAGTTGGGCTTATTTGAAAATTTGAAGGTTCGAGTTGCCTCAAGCTCAGTTCGAGTTCTAACTAAGCTTGACCTCGCTTCAAGTTAGAGCTCATTAAAAAGCTTGTTAATTAAATTATTTTAGTTAATAAATATATATATATATATATATATTATTTTGACTTGTTCGTATATATAATTCACGAACTATTCGGAACTTGGCTTGTCTTTAAAGTGTGTGAACAAGCACGTTAACAAAATTGGCAAATTATTAAAAGCTAGGTTTATTAAAATTATATTCGAACATTTCACGAATTTTTCAAATCGAATTCCATAAGGCTCAAGTTGGGCTCAAAAAATACTCGAGCTCGGTTTGAGACCCGAGTTCGGTTCGTTTAGTGAACAAATATCGCACGAGCTTTTATCGAGTCGAACTATGAATAGTTCATGAAGAGTTTGGTTCGCTTACACCCCTAATTGCAGCTAATATTTTTCAACTCATTATTAATTTCCATTTTACATTACTAAGTTTCTTTTCTTTTTCTAATTATTATTATTTATTTGTTTGTTTACCAAAATTGAAGGCTTTTCAGTTCTCAAGCGTGTCATTTCATTTTTCATTATTTAGGGAACTAAAAATTCAAAACATTTATGCACATGTGATTGTGACCTATAAATATTGCTTCTATGTAGCACTCAAACATTTCAAGTTACATGCTTTGAATACCATATTTGAGTAAAAGAATTCATATGATAGTAATTCATGTGCATCACATGGATTACTATACTAGTTTCGGATAAATCCTAAATTGATAATTGCCTTAAAGATCACAAATCATTATTCACTTTTGGTTTTGGACAACCAACACAACGTTCAAATTTTATCAATTAATACATAAGCAAAAGTGGCTTAATAAAAAAAATGTCATTGTCAAGATTATGCCTTTTATGCCACCTGAAACATTGAAGTTGTGCATGTATAACTAGATGCATTTGATTCTGCTCACATGTTGGGTTCATGTTTAATTGAAAAAATGATTAGTTGATCATGTAATTTAAATGACTTGCAAATCATATGAAAAAACTGAGTTAGTATATTATATATATATATATATATGAACCAATTAATCCTTTAGTCTTTAGACATTACTAGGGTTTGTATGATGGTGAAGAGGTTATTGTTTAAATTCATCGCTTTGTGTATGAAAAGATTTCTCACTCAACTGCAAAGCTATTGCAGCTGGAAACATGATTGCATGCAGTTGAAAAGGCAAACTGCTTCATAGTTTCTTATCACAGCCACTTTACTGGATCAGCCATTTATGGTACTCCTTTTTTAACTCCCGCAAATAAGTGAAATGACTTCACTGGAGCGGCTGTGAGATTGCCCCCTTCCCAATATTTTGAGAATGATAATATTTTTAATTATTTTTTCTTGTTTGTAAGCTTCTAAGATCTTAGTATTTTTATATATAGGGTTTTACTATCCATTAGGAATGACCGATTGAGTTCACCATCTTCCAAAGTTGTTGGATGAACCATGGGACCGGATAAAGTGACTGTTTCCCGAAAAAATCCATTTTGGAAAGTGATAATATATATGGATTTCACAGCAATTTTTTACCTTGCAAGCAATTTTCTGGGATTTTTACTTCCACATATAAATGTTTTACGTACGCTTGCTGATATTTGCATGATGATATACTTTTCACAGTAATAACTCATGCTGTTACTCTCCATTATATTTTTGTGTTGCTGACACTCAACATTCGATAAAAAGCTGGAGAGTGAGAGAAAAGCTAATTATTTCTCTCCCAAAAAATAGAGAAAGCTGACTCTGTAGATTTTAGTGTTTCTAGTTAGCTAACATCTTAGTTGGTGGAATTTATTCTGTTAAATGTGTAGTTCATTTGGACTGAGCTGCCTTTTTTATTTGATTATTTTCTGTTGTTTACTGTATATTCTAAGGCATTACATGTTTTAGTTACCAAGTTTAATTACTGCTAATCTGTCCTTATGTGCAGGAAACATTGTGTACATAGTTATAATGTGTTTGACTTTCTCAAGGAAGCAGTCAGTAAAGTACCTGATTACGGTCACTCTGATTCTGCAGCTGATGTATCAAAAAGAAGGTATCTGATATATAGCTTCTGCTTCCTTTTGAAAATCCCAAGTTGACTGCTGAAAAGAATTTGTTAATTGTTTTTTCCAGGAAAGTTGTTGCCAGTGAATCCAAAGATTGTGATGAAGAGTCTAAAGGGAACATAGCGGTAAGATTTTCTTAATTTTTGAACGGGAATTGAGTATATTTAGGTCCCTTTTGCTATAACTTTTTCTTGAAATTGGATTTCTATACTTTTATTTGTCAGTTGAGTTTTCATACTTCCATTTCACTGTCGATGTGATCCGTGGACCGTGTGTACTTTCATCTCCTTTTGAAATGAATCTCTAATCCTCAATTTACATACTTATTCCTTTTATATTAGTTCAAACTGTCCCTGCTTTATCTTATATTTTTCAGGTAGTACAATGACCAATTTTAACATGACTCAAAATTTAATGGACCAAAATTTTAACATAAATCAAATTAATATGTCCCAAATTATAATTCCTGCATCATTCGGAAAATGAATCTTTTTTTTTGAAAGGTTTGGAAAATGAATCTTTAAAAGAGTCTATTATGGGGTTCTGTTCAATCTATTTTTCCTTATGAATATGCTAATGCGTGTAATACCATCAGCTTGGCCCTAATTGGTGCATATTAACATCTAATGAACAACATTAACCTGAAACGGTGCTTTGCTTGAATTTTAAGATAATCTTGGGTGCGATTTGCCTTGGATTTTTTGGTGTCTCAATCTGCTAATTTCCTATCTGTTGAGTTGCTTGTCTTTACATTGTTGTATTCATACATGCATAGCCAAATGAAAATGATTGAATCTCCCAATTTGTTGATCAGTTCTGTGTAATAAGATTCAGCGGTCATGTATTGTGTTTGCTTTATGTCGTTCAACAAGATATTGTGTAATTCAGTGGTCATGTATTGCTGATAATCCCATGCCTACACATGTTACTCCACTTCCAAATTCAGAAAACCACTTTGTTGAAAACATAGAATGAATACGAAATGTCTTTCTCTACAAGATTGAAGTGCACTAGACAATATAATTGACTTGTTGAAACCAGTGTATCTGTATTTATGGCACTAAGTGCAGGGAAAAACGTGATGTTGTTTCTGTACCATTCTTCGTACTGAAATTGCATGTTGTATTTTCAGTCTGAAATATGCCAGACAAGAAGCAGTGGCAGGGGAAGAGGAAGGGGTAGAGGAAAGGGGCGGGGACGAGGCAGAGCTACTGAGAGGGAACTCCCTCGAGTTGAGGTTGAATCTGGTCCTGATATCATTCCACAACCAAGTCCAGGGATTGCAATGGATGATGGCTCGGAGTTGAAGGAATCACCAAAAGAGCAGAAAGTCGATGACGGTGTAAGTTTGGACTCGAGGAATTTCAATCTGAATGCTGGATTTGCCATTGATCAAAACTTCGTGAAACCAGCTTCTGCAGCAGCAGCAGCAGCATTACCAGAACCAGCTGTCTCTGCATCTACAGGACCTATCCCTGATGTAAAAAGTGAGGAGTATCCGGGCATTTCTGAAATGGATAGGATGGTTATAGACCATGTTAATCTTGTGCAGATAGGTTCGAGAACTGAAGAAGACGAGGAAGATTATGATGAAGAAGGGTAGAGCAGTTTGAAGAAGATAAAAAATGAAAGGTCCGCTTGGTAAGGCGCTAATCCACTAGGATGAGATTGAGGTAAATGTATATTCAGACAAGACCAAACATTAACGTTTAAACTAGGAAGCTTAATTAATTTGCTATGTTAGATTTCTTCTACATTTGAAACACCACATGTATGATTATGGGATAATGGGTAAAATTAACTATTTTCATAAAATAAAAATAAAAAATATTTACTTCATGTAAATTTTAAAAGTGAATAAAATATATGAACGAATGAGAACTTTTTTTTATATATTTTTATTATATATTACATTTAATATTAAGCAAATGTGGTCATATGATTGTGTAAAACACTTATATTCTTAAAGCATACTTTTGGATTATAATTATCCTTATGTTATTATAATTATCCTTATGTTATTGTAATTAATTATATAATTATTTAAATTGATATGCTCATTTTAGAAAATAATTTAATAGATTGTGTAACTGTATTTAGTTATGTAAAAAAATATATATTACTCCCTCCGTCCCACGAAAGTGGTCCTCTATTATATTCAAATGAGTGTATTATTATAATGAAACAGGACCACTTTCATGGGACGGAGGGAGTACAATTTATCATTATTATTTAAAATAATAATTATAATTTTTTGTTTAATTTTTTGAATTATCAATATAAACACGTATTTTGTAATTTGTAATTAAATAATATTTATTAATTATGAATAAATAATTTTGTTATAATTCAAATGAAATATATATATAAATATAATATTAACTTAAATAAATATATATATATACCAATTTTTTTGAGTATATACTGCAGTACGGTATATAACAATATACCTCGTTATTTGGAAAAATCATACCTTTACCTTACCAAGAAGTTCGGTATGGTATCATACCTTACTAAAAATTTTGATATACCTAATATTCGGTATTTCTCGGTACAATAAGTACGATATACCATTTTTCGGTAAATTTTAACAGCTATAGACACGTGCAATTTTGATTCTCATGTGGAAATTGTTTGGACTAAACTTATCATGTTGATCGCAATCTAACGAGATCGTTTGAGTAATAATAAGTCAACCCAAGTCGAATCACTAGGAAGGCTAAGTAGAGCAATTTTTCTCATTGTTTGTCACAAAAAGCAAATAAATTCTAAACAGATTGATTGATGATGCTATGATTGCGAACTAGACGAAGAAATAAAATAAAATAACTGCAGAGAAAAATAAAACCCTTAACTAATAAAAATAAAAGCAATCATAAGTAAAATATATGAATTTAAAGAAGCCATAAGAAATTGAATTGCAAATTAAAAGACAAATGAATTCACTCATCGCACAATCAAGAATAAAAGAAAGCATAATTTTATAAATCAAACCCGGTCTCATTGTGCAAAGCGTAAAATCAGCAATCGAAGAATAAAGTAATTCAATATGAAAATAATCGAATATTGTGACGGCTAATCTATGAATTTGAAATACTAAACTGGAATCGGAAAGAGAAATAAACTTGATTAGTATTTGGAATGGTCAAATTCGCCACCTATAACCATAGGAAACGAGTGGAGAATTTGAAAGGAGGATGATAACAAATGAAATCGCGTTGCATATATATATATGTCGCGTACGTCAGCGGTCATATACAGTCAGCGGTTGCTGACCAGGTGTTGCGGTTGCGCGTCATCCGCGGAGTCAGCGATCGCTGGCCGCTGCATTCGACCAAACGTTTAATTCTTCAGGTCAGCAGTCTCTGACCTTGAGAAACCGCTAACTTAGCTTTGCGCATCCTCTCGATTCTTCTCTTGTTATTTCTTCGATCTTGTAAGTCAAAATCTATTCAAATGCGTATTTGGGACCACAAGACAATCACGACGAAAGCACGCTGCATACATGACCAAAAATAGGTTAAATAGAAACTTTAGAGAAGGCGGTTGAGGACACAACAAGCGTCTTAAAAGAGCTTCAGGCTGCTCATGCTGCAATGGATTCAAAACTCGAACTTCTCTTAAAGAACTCAACCAAATCGTCGGAGGGAAATGTGGAATTTGATGACAGCTATCGTCCAGAACCAGAGGTAGAACAATTTGCCCCTCTCCAGACTCTCCAGAAAAATGGATATTCCAAGCTTTGATATGTCCAACGCCCTTGCTTGGCTTGCCCATCCCGAGCAATTCTTTTTAGTGCATGAGATGTTGGGAATGGAAAGTATAAAATACACATGACCACGATTAATATAGAAAAGGTTAATACAGAAAAGGGAGGTAGAAAGCGCTAGGGGGTAGCGCTCGCTGAGTGGAACTCCTGCTCGAATACAGAACACACACCTAGCGGTCGCTAAGGGGGTAGTGACCGCTAGGTGTGCTCACACCAAGGAAGCATAATTCGCACCTAGCGAGCGCTAGGGGGTAGCACTCGCTGGGTACCTGAAACAGAACTTCCACCTAGCGGTCGCTAGGTGGATAGCGACTGCTGGGGTCTTATTTTGTGCGTGATTATCCTTGTTGAACCAGTCAATTCTCTCCCCTATTTTTTGGATCGCAGTTACAAGACGTGACTTACTTCCTCCCTATAAATATACTCCTACATAAAAGCCCTATATTATCATTTTTCTTCGTATGTTCTCTACAATTGTTTTCTCCCACAGTCAATAACCAAAAGATTTATTCTTCATCTCGGATTTTGTCTCAAACCCAGAATTCGCAAGGGCACTGCAAACGTCGGGACCGTGTTAACCCTCGAGAGTATTTTTTGCATTGGAACCGTGCACCAAAGGTTTGCCGGAAATAGCTTTTAGGGCAGTGGCTTCGCTACAACACGAGTCTAATAATTTTCTTCTGTTTGTTTTGTGATTTCTACAGGTTATAAGTTCCGGTTCCAACAATCTAAAAGCTATTCGAGGCTTTCTTTATAATGCTTGGTGGACTGATGATGGAAGCGATTGACGAGGAACGTTCAAAGTCTTGGGGTGTAAGTGTTGGTCTGTGATAAATTTGTGGAGAAGAGTATATGATTTGTTCCATATTTATCGGATATTACTACTATTTATTTTTTATTATGTGATTATATTATAGAAATTGTGGCATCAAGTATATTGAATATTATATAAATTCATTGCATCCTAATTCTATATCAAGTGGCTATATCTGTCATATTATCTTAGTGGAAATTGCTTTGATTGAAGTGTAGCCTCCTAAATCAAATCTTCCTCTTTAGCGGCTGTAATTAATAAGAGTGTTGATTATGAGTGTTAATTTGTTAGAAATGATTATCTATTTGACAGTCCGTTTGTTCTTAATGTTGCTTTTGAAATTATAAACGAAATCGTATCTTATTATGTCTACTTGGTTAATTCGTTGAATATTTGACATGTTAGATGTCACGCCCGCTTTCTACTAATTCTAGTAAAGTCGGGAACATGACTAAGGAAAGGAATAAACAATGAGGGTAAGACAATGGATATCCCCTTCATACCGTAAAGTTAAGATTCATCCCGTAAATTCGGGAAGTCAGAGTCATAAGCTCAAAATATTACATAACTAAATTAGGAGTTTAATTTCGGACTTATTACATAAAGGTCTAGCAGCGGAATATGTAGGATCGCATGATAAAATCCTACGTGTATGGAGACACGTAGAACCCCCAAGAGTTAACACTAATTGAGTTCGACAAAACCATCGCTGAGCACTCCTCCTTGACATCACAGCTCAACCTGCACATTTATAAATACATGCAGGGCTGAGTACAAAAGTACTCAGTAGACACATGCCGAAATCGCACTCATACATATATAATTGTCATGCCATTGCAAGTGAAACATAGGGGTTTTGTTTCTAAAGAACCTATGTTCACTAAATCCTTTTGTGATTCTTAAAATTCGACTGGCCAGTCTAAGTTCTGGAGTAATCAATCATATCTGAAATTTCTATGTGCCGGGAAGGTGGCCACCCTCCACGGACACCTTGACCGGCCAACCCGCTAAGATGACTCACGGTCCTTGTGTACACTAGTTCGAGTGGGGACGCTAACCCATTGGAACCCGAATTCGATTTCATAATCATAGCAGATATGTATCATACAAAACATAAAACATTTATGGCAAGACAATACTTGAAATATAAATTTCAATTCAAAAGCTATTTGAAAAGAAATAACATAAATGCGGATAAACACGCATATTTTCTTTTAGTATGAAAGCCTACCTGAATCGCTTCCTTTGATAGGATCTGAATTCTTTCTCGTTTAGTATTTCCTTCTTCCGTAACCTTAATCGTAATTAAGAGGAAGATACTCCTTGTGAGTATATAAATTTATTTCATTTATTTAAAATGAAATATTATTCTATTATTTCATTAATTGTTCTAATTTCTTACTCGACTAATATTCGAGTACTCATAAATTTCTATACTATTTTTGTAGGATTGTAAAGCACTATTTGATTTATTAAATCCTTTAATATTTCACCTGCTTTGCCCAATTAATTTAATAATGGGTACTGTAATTATTCAACATAATTTAATCTCAAGCTATAACGCTAAACTCTTTTAGGTAATATTAATTTTAATTACTATTCTTTAAGGATTTATTAAGATTGAAATAATATTACTAATTTCATCTCTTAAATATATTCCAAGATAGTCTAATCATTTGGGCTTAATCTATCAATTCATATCCAACCCAATTTATCTATACCTTGAACCAAAATTTAAATTCCTAAACCCATTCTTCATATTAAACTGAGCCCACACTAATGACTTTAGGTAGGTCCATTCTGAAAATGTACTAGGCCCGTATTATTATTTCTCTCCAGCCCATAGTTAAATTAAAACCGGCCCATTTGATAATTTCAGTCCATTAATAAAGTAGAGCCCAACTCCTTATTAAATTTTCGGCCCAACTCTTCAAAGACCCGGCCCATTGAAATAAATCTAGACCCAGCCCAAAGGTTAAGTCCCAAATTCCCTAACCCTAGCACTTAGACACCACTCTCATCACCCTTCTTCTTCCTCGCCCCTCTCGCCACTGTCTCTCTTCCCTATCTCCTCTCCCTGAATCTCTTTCTGCTCTTCTCCCTGTTTCTCTCCTCTCCTCTCCTCGATCTCCTCGGCCCTCTCCGCCTCTCGCTGGAGGGTAGAGACTCCCGACGGTTTCTGTTTTCTCTCTTTCTCTGCCTCTCTCGTTCGACTGCTCTCTCTGCTTCCTGGAGGACAACTCGCCGGAGCTCCGTCATTTTCTAAGGTAAAATCTTCCTTTCTCTCTATCTTTTCTTGCTTTAATTTCATTTTAATTTCTGAAATTATACATCTCAAGCTTGATTGATACCTGGTTCTAATACTTCCCGTTTCTAAATTTTTTTTTTTCAGTTTCTAAATCATGCAGTCTCTAATTTATGTTTCCAGATTATGAATTTTTTTGGAATCTCACTTCCTAATTTTTTTTTCTTTTCTTTCTCGGCTCATCTGCCTCTCGGTCTTGGTGGTAGGGCTGTTCTTGGTAGAAGAACTGTTCTTGGTGGAAAGGTTGTTCGAAGAGAATTTCACTGAAGCTCCCCTATTCTGCCGCTGAGCTTCTCTCAGGTAACTTCTAATCTTATTTCTTTCTTATCAAATTTTATGTCTCTGTGATTTAATTTCAAACTTTGATGTTTTTGCATTTTATACTGATTGTTCTATGTAGTTGTTAATTGAATGAAATTGTGATGGGGTATTAATTAGAATAATTTTTCAGTCTTGTTTATTTTTCTGAATTGTTCTATTCTGGATAGAGCTCTTTATTTGTCTCTCAAAATGGTTCTAAGATTTAGATTTTTAAGCTCCTGGTTTCAATTTCTTGTACTGATCTCGGGTTACTATTATTCCGAACGAGGGTGGGATTTGGAGTTTGTTTGGTTCTGCTTTGCCTAATGGAAGTGGTTCTGCAGATTGGTTATAATCTGAGGTAATCTATATCTTTTAATTACTGAGATTTTATAACTTCTCAAGTTGGTCTCCCATTCTGGAGGTATAAATGTAGGTTATGTTCTGAAATCTGAAATGTTTAGGTGGTGTAGAAGGCAAAGTTCTAAGCTTCCTGAATCTGTATGCTTTCTTTTGTTTTAAAACTGAACTCTTGGAAGTAGTCTTAGTTCAAACTTTTAACTTGAGTTCTTTAACTATTATTCATTTCTGAAGCATCAAACAAGGGTAGCAAGTTCCTATTTTGGGGTCTATGTGAGTTGATTTCTAAATTCTAAGAGTATAAGTGTATGACTAAGTTCTGAAGTATACATCTTCTAAGTTCTGAAGCTGCAGTTCTGAATGTATCCTGAATGCGTAATCTGAATATGTTCTTAATGTGTATGCCCTGGGTAAGTTCAATGTTTTCATACTTGCGTTCCAAAGTGATGGAAATAGTCTATAATCTACCTAAATTCAGTTTTATGATTTCTGAAACATAGTTAAAAGTAGAAGGTTTTGAAGACTTTTGTATGTAGCATTATGTGTTCTTTGTTTCTAAACATGTCTTAGTTCTAAAGAAGATCTAAACCTTAATAAAAGAGTATTTAAAACTGAAAGTTGAGATCTTAGTTTACCTCAATGATTCCTTAAAGTTCTGAGTTGGGATGGCTTCTTGTGTGGATGAAAACTTCTCTGGATGTGCTAAGTAGGGGTGAGGCAGATTTCTAAAGTGTGTTTGGGAGGGCTTCAAGTTGTTATATAGAATGGTTTAGGTGTATGAAATGTTGTGTATATGCAGGGGTACTTGAGTGCTATAACTTCAAAGTCTTCTATCTATTCCTACATCTACTTCTCTTTATAGTATGACTAAATCTTGCAATTTGATTTGAGACAGCTATTAACCAAGATACTATCTTTCTTTGTTCTTGCAGGTGGCAGTAGGGGTGTAGGGGGAGTAGGAAGAGTGTATAGGCTGTAGTATTCTCTCGAGAAGACACCCCCTCCCCCATCAACTCCTTTCAATTCAGATTTTTTTATAAATGCTTTGTTGAAATAATTACATTTCAGTGGGTAGCGTGTATTGTTTTACTTCCAGACTTTGATTTTCTGAATGTGAATGCAATCTGCAAATGGTAGATTTGTTCCCCTTTTCTCATGCTACACCATCTGCGTATATATATAATACATAGGCTGCATGCCTATTGCTCATTTACTAATTATAGAACTTGTGGTTGCTTGTATATTAATTACTTAGCACACGATAATTCCATTCTCTATTTCTAATAGAGATATCTCTATATATATATATATTTATTTATCTATCTCAAGTGAATAAATAACAATATACTATATATATCTTGTTTAATACAAGAGATCATTACCATACTTTATTGTATTAATAACACTTAGTATGTTATTTAAATAATCTCATAATTCTTTTCATGCATCATCTCTTTATCAATGCAAGGTAATTTACAACTCTATGGTATATAACTATACTACTTGTTATAGCCTCTTCTAGGTAATTAATTAGTATCTAACTAAAGTATCATAATTTATAAAGCATTTGTCTTGTCTTTGCATAGTTTTTAATTATCTTTTCGAACTTAACTATTGATTATGCACCGCAAAAAAAAAAATTATTAAATTCTCCTTTTCGAATAACCTCATTATCTAAACGAGCTCGCATAGTTTCTATCTTTACTATATAAATATAGTATGCATAAATAATAGCTATTAATATCGATTAGCTAATCGATTTATTTTTTTTTTAACTTTTATTACGAAAATTCTCTTATCCCGATTTTCAATACGTATTAACTACTAGTAGAATAGCGGGACATTACATTAGAATTGATCATGTGAATTAAACTTCTATTAAGAAATTGTGTGCTACTAATTTAATTCCTGCGATGAATCAAACTGATTGTGCTAAATGTGAAATTTGCGTTGAAACTAAGTATGCTAAGAAATTTTTTAAGAGTGTGGAACATAGATCATCTGAACTGTTAGATTTAATTCACACCGAGTTTGCAGAATTTAGGAGCACAATTAGTAAAGGAGGAAAGATGTATTACATCTCTTTTATTGATGACTGCTCTAGATACACTCGGTTATATCTCTTACTATATAAGGATGAAGCTACTGACATGTTCCTTAAGTATAAGGCTGAAGTAGAGAATCAACTGAATAGAAAGATTAAGAGATTAAGAGATTAAGATCTGATAGAGGTCGTGAATATAGTACGTTATTTCTAAATGACTTTTGTGAAAAGAATGGTATAATACATGAGTTTACTTCTCCTTATTCCCCTAAATAGAATGGTATCGCTGAAAGAAAAAATAGAACTCTTAAGAACATGATTAATGTTATGTTTCTTAGTTCTGGATTGCCTAGCGGTATGTGGGGGGAAGCTGTATTATCTGCATGTTATATTCTGAACCGAGTACCTCATAAGAAACTTGATAAAACTCTCTATGAACTGTGGAAAGGCTTTAAGCCTAATCTTAAATTTTTGAAAGTGTGGGGGTGTCTTGCTAAAGTGAGGTTGAATGATCCTAAACGTGTAAATGTGGGGTCGAAAACATTTAATTGCACGTTTATTGGTTATGCTCAGAACTCTGCTGCTTATCGATTCTTATGTTTGAGTGATCAATCTATTTGTGAATCTCGTGATGCTGAATTCTTTGAGCATATATTTCCTTGGAAGACTAACGTTTCTCTTGAGAGTGTGTGTAGCTTTTCACGGCCTGCTCGAGACAATAGCATTGAACAATCGGCTCAAGAATTTGTGGAGATTTCCGAACCGAGAAGGAGTAAGAGAGGAAGGACTGAGACTTCGTTCGGTAATGATTTTATTATTGCATTTGTGGCTGAATATCCTGACATAATTGATGATTATGTAGTGTCTGCCTTTTTAATTAATGATGATCCTACTACGTATTCTGCTGCTATGTCCAGTATAGATGCTCCATTTTGGAGAGAAACTGTGCAAAGTGAGTTAGAATCTATAACTAGTAATCATATGTGGGAACTTGTTGATTTGCCTGTGAACACTAAGCCTATTAAATCGAAATGGATTTTTAAGAAAAAATTAAAACCTGATGGATCGATTGATAGGTATAAGGCTAGACTTGTTGTGGTCGGATACTCCCAGAAAAAGGATGTAGACTTCTTTAATACTTATTCTCCTGTTGCTCGTATTTCCACTATTAGAACACTCGTTGCTTTAGATGCTATTCATAATTTAGTGGTACATCAGATGGATGTTAAAACAACCTTTTTAAACGGTGATCTTAATGAGGAAATCTACATAGAACAACCCGAGGGCTGTGTAGTGAAGGGTAAGGAAGATAAAGTCTGTAACAACTTAGCGGTCGCTAAAGAGGTAGCAAGCGCTAGGGGGTAGCGCTCGCTAGGGGGATAGCGCCCAATGGGGCCTTATTTTTTGCGTGATTATCCTTGTTGAACCAGTCAATTCTCTCCCCTATTTTTTGGATCGCAGTCACAAGACGTGACTTACTTCCTCCCTGTAAATATACTCCTACAGAAAAGCCCTATATTATCATTCTTCTTCGTATGTTCTCTATAATTTTTTTCTCCCACAGTCAATAACCAAAAGATTTTTCTTCATCTCCCCCGTTAGATTTCGTCTCCAATCCGGAATTTGCAAGGGCACTGCGAACGTCGGGACCGTGTTAACCCTTGAGAGTATTTTTGGCATTGGAATCATGCACCAAGGGTTCACCGAAAATAGCTTTTAAGGTAGTGGCTTTGCCACGACACGGGTCTAACAATTTTCTTCCGTTTTTTTATGATTTCTACAGGTTCTAAGTTCCGGTTCCAATACGAGACACCACAAGAGAAGTGACTTAAGTTCTCCATAATTGCTATGACTAGTGCAGCCATGCCATGGTTGCAAATTCTGCTACGTCGTCATCCCAAATTGGACTAGAAGAGTTTTACACGCGAACTCCTGATTCATTATGGGGATGGTTTGGCCATCAATGGTTTTGAGGCCTTGAGCGACATCAAAAAGGTAGGGTTGCTAGAAGCGACATGCCAGATGATCAAATCCTTGGATTCTCGGGAAGTCTAAATCGACATATTCGAATCCAAATCCAAGATACCACCATTACAATTTATTTGGCAGCGGTCCAGAGAGCCTGAAAAATTGAAAATAAAATTTGTTAATTCCTTCAAACTAATTTACGGGGTATTACAAGGGATTTATTGAACATGTCTCGCCATTATTATCCCATTCATCACGAGCACCCACAATCACAAGTTATCAGGCATGCCCTCTGCCCATTCATCACTCAACCTCAACTTCCAACATTTCACCGCGACAACAGACGTGTGCCATGTCTTTGCAAGCGTCATCTGGTCCAAGAAACCCTCGGCAATTTCTGTCGCATGTCAGATGAAGAGTACAAGTAACACATAGCAACGAGTACTTAACATGCAGATTGAAGTTTGGCTCAATCCATCATCGCCCCCCGTATACATTTTATGTGTTGGTGGAAGTCATGGATGAAGATTTGGATGAAGACGGAGAATTCATAGACATGCAACATGAGATAAATGAGTATTCTCGAGATCCTCAAAAATGGGAGTTGTCCAAGTTAATATTAAATGTCATTAACATACCCCAGACAATGAAGTTCTTTGGTTATGTTGGAGAAGCACGTCTGAAAATTCTGGTGGATAGTGGCGCTAACCACTGTTTCGTGACTGAGCAGGTGGCCAAAAAGTTTCACCAAGAAATTGAGTCAACTTAGTGTTTTACTTGTTTTACTATTATGTTATGAGATGGAATAGGAGTTCGAGCGAGAGCAATTTGCAAGAATATTCCTCTTTGCATTGACTAAGATTTATTATATAACTTGTTATGTGTTTCCATTGAGTAGTGTCGACATCATACTCGGGGTTTCATATTTGGCTTCACTTGGAGACGTATGAGCAAACTGCAACACCCACACCATGCAATTCTCAATAGAGGGGTGATAAAGATGCATCCAGGATGATTCTACCCTCACCTGTTGATGGTGACGTATTCAGAAAATAATATAGTAGGGACTAAAATAAAATAATTTAAATTAGAAGAGATAAAATTAATGACTTTTGAAAATATAAATTTAAAAGGTATATTTTTTTTATAAAAGATGGGTGGTGGTGGGCTCCACTAGCCACCCCGTATATCAGCCACTGCCTATCGGACATGCAACCTTCATGAGTTGAAATCACTTGAACCCAAAGACATAATCTAGATACTATAGTCTTTCCACAGAGTCAATATGAATCCATTTGAAATTTCAGAAATTTTACCCGCAACTACCAAATCTGACCTGTAGCAATTATTACAGCCTACCCAACAGTTAGCACACAATCAGGGGTCTTCCCCTAACTCGTGAAAGTGACCGCTGAATTTTACTACAACCTGATGCACAACTTGTCTTGGTTCGTCCCTAGCTACCAGTACAATCATTTGCAAAAAGATGATATGGAACGACTAGTTGCAGAGATTCTAGCAACTGACATCATTGAACTGAGTCAAGCCCGTACTCAAGTTCAGTACTATTGGTGCGAAAGAATTACAGATCATGGTGTTTTTGTATGGATTATCGTGAGCTAAATAAGCTTATGATATTGGATTAATTCTGGTCATCCAGTAACTGTTAGATGAATTACACAGTGCTCATTGGTTCTCCTATTGCTTTCCTTTTCCTTTTCTTCTATCTCCTTTAGTTTCTTCCCCCTTTTCGACATTATCAAAAGGGTTCTTATCATCATGTGGAGCGATTGGATCTCTTCTTCCATATTCTTGACCTTGTCCTCCAGATTAGTCTTGTTGGTAAGCAATACGGTAATGTTCTTCTACATGCTTCCTGTACACGCCCATGAGTTGAGTTTGCAATAGCCAACTCCTTCGTATGCTTCTCAGCTGCTGTGTTGATAGTGGTGATTTGAACCTTGATCTCCTCTATCTCTTCAACCTTCAGCCTGTCAAGCTCTTCTACAAAGTTGGGGATCATCTTGATCACCGAATCCTTCAAGTGATGTAGCTCGAATTGAGTAAGTTTGTTATCAATGGCGTCTGTGATTTTATCAATCATAGAAACCGATGAAACATCCAACTTATCTAGCAATTTCTCCGCATTTGTCAATTGTTCTCTGTGCCATTTGATAGTAGCTCAAATTCCTTCGAATCCCTTGTCAACTTCTTCTTTATTGCCGTCCATCAGCTTTTTCAACTTATCATAGATTTTCTCAATTTATTTGTTATGCTGATGTTGAACATTACCTAGCGTCTGCAGGCCAGTGTCTAAGAAGGTTTTTTCCAGAGAATTCACTACAGAAGTAACTCGTATCCTTATCCATTCTTTGATCTGGTCTTGCGAGAGTGGATACAGTCGGGCTTTTAACAGATCTTCCACACAAGTCGGTGTTGGTCCCGAAACGAGTATACTGAATGTATGGGGGGAGGGGATACACCTAGTTTTGAATTTTAAATTTAAAAGCTTGTCATTGGACTCCTTAAACTGAAGGGAGGTAGTTCAGTTAGAGTTGATTACTTTAGATAGCAATCCTTCAGTCTACACTTAGTGTTGGACTGATGGACTAAAATCTTAAGTGTACGTGCGGAAGTGGTGGTTTTAAAAGCTTACTCGTTTGTTCAGAAAACTTAATGCTTTAAGTTCACTTTTCTTTTAATCAGTAATCAACATGCAATATATAGTTAGAAAGCAAAATACTGAATGTAAATAGCGAAGACACGAGGCTTGGTTTGCGTGGTTCGGAGATAAAATCTCCTACGTCCACGTGTACTCGATGTTAGTCGATGGTTTCCAAGTAAATGGAGATTTGTCTTACAGTGATCAATCCTAAAGGATTAGATGGACAGTAAATCTGATCACTTCTAGCTTCGAACTTAATCTAAACTAGAGCTATTCTTTGGTTACAAACTAATTCGCTACAAAGAACAAAGATAAAACTGAAATCTGAAGGCTTGCAGTGTTCTTGAACTTGAGAGTTTGAGAGCTATGGAAGTTGAGAGCGAAATAGCGATTGAGAGTTTGAATGCAGTGTAATCGGTGTCTTGAAGCGTTTGAAGCAGCGGGATATATATAGGTCTCTCATAAAATGTGTCCATTGTGAGATAGAGCACCATTTGAATTCTTCCCGTTGGAGTCGTGGTTCTTTTTGCCATTTTTGGTGTCTGCAACAAGATTGAGCTTCACCTATTGAGATCTTTTCCCAAAGTGGTAACTCCTAGAGAATAGCATGGAACTCAGTGGTTAACTTCAGAGAGGACTTCAGGTGCAGAGCTTTTGAGAGAACTTCAGTGGCAAGGAACCTTTGCTTCATGCTGGCTTCAACTTCAAAACTTCAGGCCATACTTCAAGTGACATGGTCCTTTAGTTTTGGAACATGAACTGAGTTCTAGAGAGAACTTCAGTCACTGACTTGAGTCTTTAGTCTTTTACCTTCAGATTGTACCTGTAAACTAAACTCCCTAACAACTGAGTTCTAAAATAAGACTGAGACTTCAGTTTTGGACTTATTACATCTTTCAGGGGAGGTTTTGGAATCTAAATCAAAACCCTTATAAATATTTCCCAACAATTTCACCATTTTTGATGATGCCAAAACCTAACTTGAAAACATCTATCTAAGAGAGAGAATTCCCCCTAAACTGGAGAATGCATAATCTATAAGATAAGATGGGTTAGGTAAGAGTTAATATCAAACCAAAAAAATATAATCAGAGGCTGGACAACTAGAGGATTGTCATCAGGTTGAGATCAAGAGATAGACAAAATATGTATTTTCATTCATTAAGACTTTCAGTACAAGAGTGATTCAGATGCAAGAATGAAATACAACAAAATATAACTTAAGAAGCTGCTTTCTTCTTCTCTTCTCTTGTTTTCTGGACCGTTTCCATCTGGGCTTCAGGAGAGATGGCATTGAACATCAGATAAGTATCATCTCTAAGTTTTCTATAAGGTCCATTTAAATCCAGAGATAGGCCAAGTATTTGAGCAGCAATAATCGCTTCAGAGTCAATGTGAGCGCGAGTGGGAGGATCAGACTGAGAGGTTCTTTTCTTCTTTCCTTGAAGTCTTAGCACATATAAATTTGAAGCTCGTTGAATATCAATTCTTCTTCTTTCAGCTTGTTGAGCATCATGAATCTCTTTAAGCATTAGAAGCTTCTCTCTTTCTTCAGGAGTAATCTGAATATGGATTATAAGAGGGGCTTCATCAGTATCTAAGACAGGGCTCATTTCACCAGCATAGATTTCATCTTCATTGAGTTCAACATCTTCAGGAATGGATGAAAGTGAATCCTTTCCTTTAGGAAAAGATAGATCAGGTTGAGTATAAGATGGTGACTCAGTAGAAACTTCAGAAGTAGAGACTTCCTTGAAGGTTGGAGTTGGAATAATTTTCTTGGCAGGAGACAGTTCAGTGATAGCATCAGCAGTGAGAGACTCAGTGGCATCAAAATTTGTAGCCACTTCATTGTCTTGATTATCTGGAACTTTAGTAGACGGAGGTGGTTGAGATTTTGGTGGGGGAGGAGAAGGTTCAGTAGCAGTAGCAATAGGAGCTGGCTCTTTAGTAGCAGCGGCAGCTGGGGGCATAGAACCTGAAGTTCCATCCTCGTCATTATCATCATCTTCATTATCATCTCCTTCATTGTCAGAGAGTTCGACCTCAGGAGATTCTTCCTTATCTTCATCCTCTTTGTCATCTTCATACAACTCGACATCTTCATTATTGGAGATGTTTTCAGTGGAGCGAGGCAAGCTCATCTCTTCCCCCTTTTTGGCAGCATCAAGCGCCTTAGAGAGATATTGGTCAGCATACCTATAAAGAGGAGAAATGATAAGGAATTCAACGCCCAAGTCATTGCCTTTAGAGATCTGGTTGCAATAGTCTTCCAGATGGGAAATGCGGGCACGACAATGAGAAATTGCAACATCAACACGATTCTGGTGATCGGTTGTGGCAAGGGACATCCCAGAGACATTTTCGGTGGGAAAGGAAGAAAGAGTGGCTTGTAAACCAGCAGCGTCAGCAGAAAGGCGAGCTTTGTCAGCCATAGCAAGAGCAGATTCAGAAGTTTGTTGAACTTTCTCCAGGCGTCTACAGATGCGAGAAAGGGATTTGCCCTGAGAGATAACATCAGAGGAGAGCTTCGAGACGTCGGTGCGTAGAGATGAGATGTTCATAACAACAATGTCAACATCATTCTTAAGCCCCTGAGCTTTTGTCCGATTGATGTTGCATGAGATAACAAGATTCTTGATTTTGTTGGAGTCTGGAGCATTGGCACTGAGCTCTTTCTTGATAAAGTCTTGAAGAATAGGGAGCTGAGCTTTCAGGGCAGCCTGAATTTGAGCTTGGACATCAGTAGATGACTAAGTTTCTTTGACCGAGTTCAGCTCAGATTTGAGAGAGTTATTTTCAGATTGCAAGGCATCAATTGATTTTTGTAGATCAGATACATGACCTTCAAGCTTCTTTGTATAACTGGCCTGTAGTGCGTTGATCATGGAGGATGTACTCTCAGCATCAGAATGCTTCTTGAGCTCTTCAACAGTAGCTTGATAAATAGAGCGATGAGCACTCAGTAATAGCCCATCAGAAGATAGAGCTTCAGGAAAAGAGGAAGTAGCAAGGGAGACTGAAGAAATGGGCATAATGGCCGAAGATGATGGAGCAGCAGTGGAGGCAGGAGATGCATGAGAAGAAGAAACTCTGCGTGTATAGGAGCGACCAGCTGCAGCCTCGGCAAGTGCAAGTTGTTCCTCAATGTAGGCCTCTACATTTAAAAATGCGTCCTGGGCATCGAAAAATTAAAAGCAAGCCTGGAGCTCAGCTTCTTCTTGCAAAATAGCACTCATGCCAGAGACTTCTAGTTTATACTCCAGAGCAGTAGAGTCATTGAATCGATATGTCCGCCATGTCCAAAAGCGTTGGCATAGATTTGAGAGAGAGGGGTGATGAAAAAGTTCTAGGAAAGAACGAGTCAAAAATTGAACAGATTTGAGCTCAAGGTCGTTCAAGAAAATGTGGGTAGGGGAAGAAAGTACAAGGGCTTGAGTTTCAGTGGGAGTAGAGGTAGAGGTGTTGGCATGTGTTTCAGAACGAAGGATATCAGGCTGGGGTGTGGTGTCAATGGTTAGTGTAGCTTGAGGTTGTGGTTGAGAGATTGGAGATTTAGGTTTAAGTGGTTGGGGTTGTAATTTGGGTTTGGATGAGAGTTTGCTTTGTTTAGGATTGGGTGGGAGATGAGACTCAATGGCAGATGTGGAAGTGGACTAAGTCAGAGTTTTTGGTTGGGTAGCAAGTTTGATTTTGCTAAGGGTAGAGGGTTTTGTGGGGGAGATGTCAGTGGGTTTGGACGAAGGAGAGATGGTTATTGTGGGAAGTGGTTCAGTATGGGTACGGGGTGTGATGGATTTGAGTCCAATGGTGGGCTCAACAATGGTTAAGGGTTGGGGGTCGGCAATGGCAGCGAGGTGAGGTTGAGAGGCAGGGCGACGAGGACGCTTGGACAACTGGTATTGGTCCAGTTCATCCTCATCAGTGAGGGAATCAGTGTGATCCTCGGGTTGGGTAGGTTGGGGTTGGGGTTGCTCTCTCACTGAAGTTTTGGTCTTCAGTAACCCAGAAGGGTGCTTCCCTGGGTTCCTCTTCCTCTTGGCAATCTTCGGAGGAGAAGGGAGTGGGACTTCAGTAATAGCTTTAGTAGCAGCTTCAGCGTCCTCTTCATCATACTCATCCACCGCATGGATGAGATTTTCCTTTGATTCACTAGCTTGAGCCTGCCTTTCAGACTCCATCTGAAGAGCCTTGGCTCGCCCATAAATGCAGGAAAGAACATCAAGTTCTGTTCCAAAAAGCCATCTTTCGTCATACGGCACGTGAGTGGAGAATGCATTCTCAGCGTGCTTGTAAGATTCTTCAACCAGTACGGACACCTTGGTCACCAAGTTCAAGGTATCAGTCCTAGTCATGGTGACAACGTTAGGGACTTCCATCAGTTTATTTGCTTCTCCCATAAGCAAATCTTCCATGACAGCAACCTAGTTGGAGCCATCAGTCTCGTAGATGCTCCTCATCAAACTGAGTTTCTGCCAACTCAGTTGCTCGTGGGAAGAATTCTTCCCAAGCAAGCACAAATGGACAACGTCCAGTAGAATCCTAAACTCAGGGCGTAGGAGCCCCTTGTTGTTGTTGGCAGTACTGAAAGGACGTGGAGGATCTTCAACCTGAATTTCATCGAAAAAGGCCTGGATCTCAGCCTTATACTTCAGGTGCTGGTTGGGATTCTTAGTGCCTTTGTTGCGAAGTTTGAAAACAGACTGAAGTAATTCAGTCACGTTGAAGTTCAATTTGTCCTTCCTTGTTGCTCCAGAAACTTCTTCATGAAAATAGAGTTCAAGTGAAGACACCAGTTGATCACCATCATAGCCTAGATTGGCATAAAATTGAATAACCTGATCAGGATACAGGTTCTTCGGGCGGAGAGAGGTTAGAGTCTCAATTCCAGCAGCTTTTACAAGATCAAACATGATCTTGGCTTGAGAAATATCAGTCTGTGTGTAGACTACAGTAGGCTCAGCATAGACACGGGTGCGAAGTTGAGCTATGGTCATTGTAGGTCCTAGAATGGCTTTCTTGCCCATGTTGTTGATAACTGTTGAACATCAAAAATCCAGTTTAGGTTTCCAAAATCAAAGCAATCAGATTATATGAAAAACATACAATAAGTAATAAGATGCATACATTAAAGGATTGAAAGAGAGAAATAGGTTATCAACAAGCAAGAACACCAAATATCAATGCACAACAATGAGAGTTTGAAGAATTTTTAGCGAGAGGCTTTGAGTGATAGCAGTTGCGAAAGGTTAATTTGATCGGAGAAGAATGGTTTATATAGTTTGATCAATGGTCAGATCTTTCTCCAAGAAAAGGAAATCAACGGCTAGGGTGAAGCCACGCGATTGAGGCGTCAACTGGGCGGGAAAGTGAATGGAGGCGAGGGACGCGCGACTGTTTGACTTTCAAGGTTTGAAAAGTACTGTTGCTTTTACTATAGATGTCAGAAAGTAATGATGAAAAGAGATGGTGTATCTCAGAAGTTGGGGATTTCTAGGTACGAGAATAGCATTCGACAAATTTAAAGATATCATACTTGGAGAAATAAATGAACAATAAGTGTAAATCTCTAGTTGGTGATACTAGCAACTAAAAAACTCCATTTAGTAAAGTCCTTCAGAGTTTTGTTGCTAATCTGAAGTCTCGTGTGCAGTACTTCAGTGGACTTGTAGACTTTAGATTTACTGAGGGTGGTTTTTCATTTCAGTTGCATCATGTCTTTTCTTTTAAGACTTCAGTCCTTCAAAGTAGTTGAATCTGATAGCGGAGAAACTCAGACTGAGTGCTTTTTGACTTCATGTACCTACATAGTTAGTTCAAAATATATTTGAATGTGTGATGGTTCGATGTCTGAAGTCACTATGAAGAGTTACTCACAGTGCATCCATCACATTATTTTATGTCTTGTTGAGATCGTGACTTCAGTACACTAAAGGCATCGAGTCAAATAATCGTTAAGACAACTGTTAAGTAGATAGAAGTCTTGAAATGTACTCTCAATAAATACTTTCAGGAGAGGTCTGGATTCAGTAAGCCAAGTCTTCCACTTAGCATCTTTAATCTAGCTTCCTCCAGTGGCTTTGTGAGAATATCTGCTCGTTGAATGTCAGTATGAATCTTCTCAATGGTGACATCCTTCTTTTCAACGTGATCTCGTATGAAGTGATGTCTGATGTCCACGTGCTTGCATCTTGTGTGTAGAACTGGATTCTGAGTGATGGCAATGGCAATGGAACTGTCATAAAAAATTGCAACCTGAGTGGTAGGCACTTCATAATCTTTGAGTTGTTGCTTTAGCCAAAGAATCTGAGAGCAGCAGCTTCCAGCAGCCATATATTCTGCTTCAGTAGTGGAGGTAGCGACTGATGTCTGCTTCTTGGAAAACCAACTGATTAGCTTGTTCCCCAAGAACTGACATGTACCTGAGGTTGACTTCCTATCTAGTTTGCAACCTGCAAAATCAGCATCAGAATAGCCTGTGAGTTCTAAGTTATCATCTGAAGGATACCATAAGCCAAGGTTGGGGGTAATGCAGAATCTTCTTTGCAGCTTCCATGTGTGACTCTTTGGGATTGGCTTGATAGCATGCACACACTCCAACGGCAAAGGTGATGTCTGGCCTCCTGGCAGTGAGATATAGAAGAGATCCTATTATCCCTCTGTACTCAGTCTGGTTGACTGGCTTTTCTTCAGTATCTGGTTCTATCCTTCCATTTATGTTCATGGGAATCTTCACGGCCTTGCTATTCTGAACGCCAAACTTGTTGATCAGTTCATTTGTGTATTTGGCTTGGTTGATGAAGATGCCTTTAGGGGACTGCTTGATTTGGAATCCAAGAAAGAATCTCATCTCTCCCATCATGGACATTTGATACGGAGTCTTCATCAACTTGGCAAACTTGTCACAAAGCATCTGAGATTTGGAACCAAATATAATATCATCGACATAAATCTGAACGATTAATATGTCTCCTTTATACTTGATTGTGAAGAGAGTTCTATCCACCGATCCTCGCTTGAAACCTGATTCAATAAGAAAAACAGACAAAGTGTCATACCAAGCTCTAGGAGCTTGTTTCAGCCCATAAAGAGCCTTGTGTAGTTTATTCACTTTGGTGTAGTCACTCTCAAAGCCTGGTGGTTGCTCTACATAGACTTCTTCCTTCAGGATGCCGTTCAGGAATACACTCTTGACGTCCATTTGGTAAACTTTGAACTTCATGTGAGCAGCATAGGCAAGGAAGAGTCGAATCGCCTCTAATCTAGCTACTGGACCAAAGGTTTCATCGAAGTCTATTCCTTCTTCTTGACAATAACCTTTGGCAACCAGTCTAGCTTTATTTCGAACAACTTCTCCTAGTTCATCTTTCTTATTTTTAAAGACCCATTTAACACCAATGACACCCTGATGCGTAGGACGATCAACAAATTCCCAAACTTGGTTCCTTGTGAATTCATTCAGTTCCTCTTGCATCACAGACACCCAATTCACATCTTGAAGGGCTTCCTGAGTGTCTTTGGGTTCAATGTTGGAGAGATAGCAGCTATGTAGGAAGTTTTCATCCGAAAACAGCGCAATGTCTGCTTTTAGCCTTAGTTGTTCGTCAGTGGTGGAGTCAGTAGGGGGTTCAACGGTTGCTAATGGTTGTACCATTTCAGCTTGGATCTGATTCCTCGTTTGAACTCCTCTCTCTAGACTACCAATCACTGAGTCAGAGTGATGATCTTCAATCCATCTTCTTCTTCTTCGCATATCCTCTTCAGTAATTATCATTAAGTCCATCCTCTGAGAAAGAGGTGGTGTTGTTACTGAAGGGCTTGTGTGGAATGGATCATCATCTTCTTCATTCTGAGGGCTTGTTCCCCCTTGATCGTTGGCTCTTACATATTCAGTATGTTGAATTTCCTGCAATATAGCTTTATCTGAACTAGCCAAAATATCATTAGTAGCAACAATAATAGGTACATCAAAAAGGCTAGAATTGCTACTCCCTGAAGTTGATGGACTCTCCACTACAAGAATTTTATACATAGATTACACTATATACATGACGGTT